>JAPMOR010008397.1:0-44218 GCA_026543865.1 Argiope aurantia | reverse complement strand
AAAAGTGGCGCGCATCTACAAACTTGGTGAATTAGTGGCCATACAACGGACGCAGTTTGGAACTGGACTCAAACTAAGACCAAAGTTTCATGGACCGTATCGGATTGTTAAGGTTAAATCTAAGGATCGCTATGACGTGGAAAAAGTTGGATGTCATGACGGACCAAATACAACTTCCACAGCAGCTGATTTCATGAAAGCATGATCTTCAGACTAAAAGAAAAAAAATGTTTAATGGTTTATCCAGATACTGTTTTCTTTTTTTTTTTTTTTTTTTTATTCTTTCAGATTTTTCTACTTTGATTTAACTTTCGAGGACGAAAGCGACGTCAGGATCGCCGAATGTAGTGACGAACGCCTGATGACGAGCGCCATCTGCTGGCCAACAGGTGTTGACGCTTGTTAGACGGAGTGCAGACGAGACGAGATGGGTCTGAACGAAAGTCAGGACGTGTGAGACGAGATGGGTCTGAACGAAAGTCAGGACGTGTGAGATGAGACGGGTCTCTGAACGAAAGACGCGACGTAACACGTGAATTAATCCTGCGACGTTTTTGACGAAATCTATTTAATGTTCATTTCTTTTGTTAATGTAATTGTTCGTTCTAAATGTAATTAAATGTGCGTGATTCTAAATAGTAGTGATTCCTGAGTCCTACATATATATATATATGTAACATTATTTGTTGTGAAGCAGAAATGCAGTTTGAAGACAGTGAAGAGACTTGATATTTCGTGACGTCGTTTTATTTCATTTTTAAGAAGCAGGCATATGTACAAGCGATGAGCACACAGGACGACACAGAGAGGAATGAGGAAAGCGCTCTTGACATTTTATCCCTGGTCTTATATAACCTATGATTTTGATAGGGAAAACATTTCTTCATAGCGCTAATATATTACGAGATTTCGATAGGGATTTTCGTTACACACGTGGAGAAGGCAGGGGAAACACAGGGAGATTTTTAAAAAGAATTTGCCTCATCAGCGGTATTTTGCCTCTTCACGCAGAGTGTGGAAAGTTATTTTAGCTGAGTCAGTAATTTAACAAAGCTTCTCTTGAATTAATTAAGTAGAGACAGTGGAATTGGATCACGAAATAAGAGAATATTTTAGAATAAAGTTACTATATATATATATATATATATATATATATATATATATATAGCATTCAATTTATCAAATTAAGAGCACATTTAATAAAATACATCAATTATATATATATTATAAAAGTCAATAAGAAAATTCAATTTTCAGTAGTTAGTCAAGATTTGACTTATTAAATAAATCTTTAAGAAATTTATTCACTTCCACCTAAGTTTAGCATTATAGCAGTTGTTATTTTTGAAGCAGGAGTTTGTTTACTTACATTAATTAAATTTAGATAAGATTTTTTAGGAAATACAATGTAATATTCATGTAAACATTTTAAAACCTTCGAAGCATATTCAAAATTATCAGAAATTTCATCAAATGTGAATAAAGTGAATTAGAAATGCTCTCACGATTTTGTTTGATTGTTTTTGTTGGAAAATCGCTTACCAAACTCTTTTTTTCGAAGAATTTTTCTAAAAAATTACTGAAACATTTGCGATTACTGGAATTCCATTTACGATTTAATAAATGAACACACACTGAATGAATTCTTCAAAATGATCGAAGCATATCAACGACTTCGAAGGCTTGAAAAAATCTACACCAAAGGTACCAACCCAAGGCAGGATTGTTGAAAGGAAAATAAGAAAGCATTTATCATGACAGTCATGACTTGTGTTTCGTTTTAAAACATCCAACAGCACGCTAGTTATTCCTCTTTTAACACATAATAAGAGGAAAGAAAATGACTCAAAATTATAACTTCAAATGTAAACAAAAAAAAATCCGCTTTATACTCGGCGGAGAACGTTAATGGCAGACTAATCGACAAAAGAGGTGCGGATGAAACTTAAATGCCATGCGCGGATACCTCATGACATGTGACTTTTACGTCATTTGAATTGACCCCATTACTTGTGAATTTGATTCTATCATTAGTGCTGGGATCTTATTTATTTGGTCCAAGTCCTTTTGAGCAGTTTATCTTTCCGGAAGCTCTATTTTTGACATTATTAAGCACAAATAAGTTTTAGTTGTAAAGTGCATGGGCAAGATCCCCTCCATTGTAAATGGAATACAGAATATAAAACCATTATAAGTTTTTTAGCTTAAACAATCCAGAAATGTAGTTTTTTCCGGACACAGATTTATCTTCTAATAGCTGTTCACTTTTGACTATTTCCTACAGATTTCTTTATATATTTTTTTTATAATTTATTTTATTCACAGAGTATTCACAGAGCATTCACAAAAATTTTGCAGATTTCCTCCGTAATTTTGTAGAAATGATACACGAAAATTTCAAAAAGGTCAGACGAAAGTACATTACTTGTGAGTAAACTACTATTTAGTGTAATGATGTTGGAGAAAAAATATCTCGTAACGAAACTGAAAAGCACTAAATTGAATAAAATGAAGATCTATTTTGTCTCCGACTGTCTTGGCTGCTTTGCCAAGTTACAGACATTTGAAAACGAGACCTTAGGAAGCCTTAATATCAAGATTAATGGCTTTAAAATTTTTATTTTCATGTGACTCTGTGATTTTTGCGTGATTATTGTATATTACAATGTAATTATCCCTGAAACAAATAATGCCATTTAGATTAATCACTAATAAAAAAAATGGGTTTAAAGATTTTAAAAAATTAGAATAATGTGACAATGGGAAGAAATCTTAGCTTTGACTTCATTTAGTTTGAGAATTGATATAAGTAAAATAGGTTTCAATTATTTGGGAATATTTAAAGAATCAAAATTATTTCGGAGTAAGGTAAAATAATTTCATGTTGATCAGTGTTAACGTTTTTGAAACAGATGTTAAGTATGTTATATGCATAAATAATTTTTCCCAGTGATAGCCCTGTTGATAGGTAATTTGCCTGGATTTCCCAATCAGGACAGTTTAATCTTGTATAATCCATCTTTTCCAACATTTATATTCCTAGAAAAATATCAAAAGTTTCCTTTTCCGATTCCTTTGAATTTTCGTTGCACAGGAATCTCTAATTCCTTCAAATTTGAAATATCACAGTTTTGAAATAAAAGAAATGTGGAGAACTTTCTGTCAATATCAATCTTTAGTCTTCCCATAATATTCCAACTGAGACGTATTTCTACAGTGGCATGACCAGATATTTCCTGTGAAATGGTTCACAGCATAATCAGCAGTTCTATCGATAATGATTGTTGCCGACATCAGTGAGTTGGATACCTTTATTTTTTTAATTCCATAATCCTTCTTATATACAAGGAATATGTCCATAAATAACTTGGGCCAAAACTTGCATCTCAAAAGAATAAATTTTCTTTAAGTTATTCAACGACAATTTATAGCATTTATGGAACTGACACCACTAAATACTACAAGCGCTAAAATTTCTCTTGGTTCCGTAATAGTTTTCTTTTGGTTAATTGTAGGATTTAAAATATATGCCATCTGATATCTTGTATTGAAGAATGCCCTAGCTCTTTTACTTTTCTCATCGCTTAATTTGTTCTAATAATGTTTGCAAAAAGATTTCTGGCTGAGTTTGATTCTCTAACTTTTCATTTTCATCACTAGGTGAGTTCTCTTCAGTATAAGTCTTTACCATATTAGATACATTTGGACCCATTGTAATCCAATGTTTTTTCTGACTTATGATATTGTTACGAATTTCCCGGGGTTCCGACTCCGACTACTCCGACTCTGTCTGGCAGCTGCAGACCCTTTTATAGGTCTCAGGAGGCGGGGCTAGGAGCCTATCAACCAATGAGGAACGTTCGAGGCGCATCTCGGTTTCTACTGGACGGATCGGGAAAATTCTCGATGTTTCGGGTATAATCTATTTTGGCGCCAAAGTCGTCAAGCTCTTGGACCTCCGACGCGACACCCGGACTCCGTCCAATACCGATGACTTTAAAACAGTCTTTCTGATGATGGAACAAACTATGCTGGGAAGCCGCATTGCAGGTTTGTAACAATATTGTTACGACATTTCCGGGTTCGTTTAGATAGTGGAAGTGATATGGTGTGGAGAACGCTCAATCAGCAGGCGGCAGTAAAAAAAAATGACGTTTATTTACACGAAGACAGGACAGCACAAAGACGACAGCTATGTAAAGGAGAGACGAACACAGTAGACGACAGCAGCACCCGAAGCGGATAGACAGAATCCAGCAGGGGAGGAGTTCCTGGGAGCTTGGCTCTACCGTATCTCCAACGGCTGAACTTCTCGCTTTAACTGCCGACCCGCTACTTCTCACACGACTTCACTTACACCACTTTTTTTCTCGCAGTTTCAGATTGCCCGTCTTTTATAGCTCCGGGAGGCGGGGCTAGAATCTTCAGACCAATCAGGGCGTCTCTGGGTGTATCTCGGTTCCTACTGGATGGATCGTGAAACTTCTCGAACTTTCCAGTATAATCCATTTTGTCACCAAAGTCGCCAAATTCATCGCCAAGTCGCCAAATGGTCGCCAAGCACTGAGTTCATTGACGCTTAGCACGCACAGGACAGATCGTACATCCTGTCTTTCTTACGATGACACTAGTCGTACTGGGAAGCAAAATTACAGGTTTGTAACAATATTATACATCGAACATTAATCTTACAAATTCGAGGACGATGTCCGACCTAGAAACAGGAAAACGCCTCCTTAAAATGACCTGCTTTTTTTCAAAAGGCATTTTTTAAACATATGAAACAGTTATGAAGATTGTTAGTTTTACCACAAAATACATGCGATTTCAAATTTTTCGCTCCATATATTAAATCGGAGATTGCATTTCAATTTCTTTGTATTCAAGGATTAATTTGATTTGAACCCATTTTTTTTCTAAAGAAATCACTTCTTCTCTTTAATTTCTCTATAAAAAACAGTAATAATTGCGATAATTTATCGCTATATCAGCTTTTGTTCTCTTCTTTATTAATCAAAGGATATTGTAACCAGACTCTTATTAATTGTTGAAAATGTATGATTCTACCAGAGGAAACAGCAGGGCAGTATATTTCTCAATGATTACGCCAATTGATTAATGTGATCTTAAATGCCACACTAATTTTTCATAAAGTTGCACGATTCCAAATTTAAATTTAATATTGGTACCATTTTTTACCTAAAAGGTTAACAGTCCATGAATAATTATTCGAGATCGAATCTTGTTTTCAGGTTATCGATAACCGCTGTGTAATTTGCAACAGTTGGCAAATAACTGTCAACGATTTCTCGTGCTCTATTGTCTGTTGTCATATTCTGTATAAGATACTGAAATTTATCTTCACCACTAATGTTAACATCCTGATGAATTCTTCAAAACTGATTCCCCAAAACTAAGCCAGTTTTTTATTTTCCCGCTAAATTAAACTGATTTTGTTTTGGAAAGTTTCAGTTTTGAATTATGAGCATTCACTGAAGTTAGCATTTCACACAGAGGAAAACAATGTCCAAAATAAACTTTTGTTCGCACCCGGAAAATATCACATTTTTTCTGGTATTCCTCAACTTGCTCGTATTACATATCATAATTGGCAGAACTAGCATCTATTAATCCACTACATATCCAACTCTGCCAAATTAGTAACAATTATTTCTAAACATAAAAGTTTTATTTCAATATATCTTATTTACAACTGTTATTAATTTATTATAATGTTTTGTAAAGTTTGTTCTCACTGAACTTCACTTCTTAATTAAAATTTCAATACTTCAAAATAAACAATATATCAATACGAGATTTTCGTACTTTAAATTCTTAATCACGTCCACGAAGATCATAATATCACTTGCTTTCAAGAAATTATACCAGTTCCTTAAACTTCGTAATAATTCATTTCAAATCAGATTTTAAAAAATATCAAACCAACGTTTATACCCGTCAACTGAATTTTTATTCAATTCTTCAAAATAATTTATTTACAAAACCATTGCCACAAAAATAAAGATAAATAAATGAAAGAGAAAATTCCGAATGTTCTAGTGCGTCTGCTCGCTTATTTAATTTACTACGCATAGCAGATTTGTTTTGGTTACCTTCGATCAAGTGAATATACGGACATATGAATAAAGTCCATTCATCCAAAAAAACAATTTTAAAATGCCATAAATCATTTCGTTTGAAAGAAAAAAAGATTTCTTATAGATAAGGTGTTCTGTCGGTGATGAAGACTCTGCTGCCGATTCCAAGGAAATGTTTGGATGTCTTGCCACAGTTTTCCTTTTCATAGGGAATTTTTTCTGACCGAGTTGAAAAGGTGGGAGTTCGCGCAGGCGCAGTTAACGATCAATAACAATTGGCTCCTATGCAAAGTCATCGTTTAGCTGTATCACATCTGTGTCTATACAAAAAATTGTGCTGCAGTTTTAAAAATGTGTACTTCACTTCAAAAGTTAACGTGTTTTAGCTGATTAGGTGAGAAAATGTCTGTTACATAATGCATTGTGTTTACTAGAAAGCATGATGTATGCATTAATTTTGTAATTATAAATATTAAGTTATTTTTTCACTTCTTATGTAATTGACGGCACTCGTGTAAGTTATACAACAGTGTTTAATTTCTGACCGATTGTAAGATATTGAAGATCTAATATTATTATTTGTTGAATTCAAGCAAGTTATATAAACATGTTGCAGTTTGGAACTCCCGTCTATACTTTATCTCAGTTAGTTTTACCATTTAAAAATGTTTCTTCCATTTTATCTGGTTATGCAAACAAAATAAGTATGAAAATTAGGGAAAGGAAACATAATAATCAAGATGATTCTAAAAGTATTATTTGCGCTACAAGTTTGCAAGAAGTGTTACATAATGTTGATCCAGCTCTTATTAGAATGTGTTCATATTTAACTTCAAAACGGCAAATTGATGCAATTGATAAAGGTTTGAGTTTACATCCTATTGTTTATTCTTCTGCTGCAACATTTTTTGAAAATAAATTTGGATTCCCTGAAGTTGATTTATGTAGAAACTACTTATTGCCCAGAAGCAGCAATTTAGTTTGTCCTCAATTATATTTTGCTGTTTTACAAAAGAGAGGGTTTAAAACTCGTAGTTTTAAGAAAGTCACAGGCTTGAGAACAAGCTCAGAAAATGTTGAATCCACTTCAAATTGGATTGAACGTATTCCAGTGATACGTGGATGGACAAGCAAAGATAAAGCCAAGACTCAGAGTGAAGCTGAACAACAACGGAAATTAAAAACTTTGCTTTCGGATGAAAGCTTAAGTCTTGAAGAACAACAAAGATTAAGAATTGCATTTGCTGAAGGATACAGTGCAGCCGATTCCAAAGAAAAAACAAGTTCAAAGTTAGGGATGTTTAATATTTTTAGAGATCTCCTTGGAATAATTTTAATTTTATACATCCTTTCATCTGTAATGACAGGTTCATTTCGAAGAGTTTTCATGGGTACTGCTAATGAAGTATATCCCGAAGAAATTGATGTAACATTTGAAGATGTTAAAGGTGTGGATGAAGCCAAACAGGAATTACAAGAAATTGTAGAATTTTTACGCAATCCAGAAAAATTCTCAGCTTTAGGGGGTAAATTACCCAAAGGTGTGTTATTAGTTGGTCCACCTGGAACAGGGAAAACCTTATTGGCTAGAGCAGTTGCTGGTGAAGCTGATGTACCTTTTTTCCATGCAGCAGGTCCAGAATTTGATGAGATACTTGTTGGACAGGGTGCACGGAGAGTTAGAGATCTTTTCAGTCGAGCAAAATCCAGGGCACCCTGTGTTATTTTTATTGATGAAATTGATTCTGTTGGTGCAAAACGCAGCAATTCTTTACTTCATCCATATGCTAATCAAACCATTAATCAATTACTCACTGAAATGGATGGTTTTCGTCAAAATGAAGGAGTTATTGTCTTGGGAGCTACAAACCGTCGAGATGATTTGGATAAAGCATTGCTACGACCAGGCAGGTTTGATGTTGAAATCAATGTTAGTATCCCAGATCTTAATGGACGTAAAGAAATACTAGAACTGTACCTTGGTAAAGTAAAGCTTGCTTCAGATGTAGATGTTGAAGTATTAGCTCGTGGAACAACTGGATTTACAGGAGCAGATTTGGAAAATATGGTTAATCAAGCAGCTTTAAGAGCTGCAATCGATAAAGCAAATGCAGTATCTATGTCGTATTTGGAGAATGCTCGAGATAAAGTTCTCATGGGCCCAGAGAGGAAATCTCGCATCCCAGATGAAGAAGCCAATATTATCACTGCTTATCATGAAGCTGGCCATGCCTTAGTAGCTCATTATACTAAAGATTCACATCCATTGCATAAAGTAACGATTATACCAAGAGGTCCTTCTCTAGGACATACTGCATATATTCCTGAGAAAGAGCACTATCATGTAACTAGGTCTCAAATGCTTGCTCAAATGGACACACTTATGGGCGGCAGAGTAGCTGAAGAACTGATGTTTGGACATGAGAAAATTACCTCTGGAGCAGCAAGTGATTTAAAACAAGCCACAGCAATTGCAACACATATGGTGAAAGAATGGGGAATGTCAGAAAAAGTTGGAGTGCGCACTTTTGATGAAGATCGTAACTCACTTGTTGTAGTGAGTGATTTATCAGCTACTACTACTGAGGTAATTGATGCAGAAATTAAACGTCTTCTTAGTGAATCATATGAAAGAGCAAAGAACATACTTAAAATACATTGTAAAGAACATAAATTGATAGCTGAAGCTTTACTAAAATATGAGACCTTAGATGCAGGTGATGTCAATGAACTAATTTCTAATAATGTCATGTCCCGTGTTAGCAAAAAATGAAAAGTTATTACTGTAGGTAATGTAAAAAGTCTAAATATTTTTAAATAGTAAAATATGTAACTTTTCTGTTTTGTTTATTTAACATCACTTAGTTTTACTTGTTGAAATTTTAGCTGTTTATTTTAGTATTATTCAAAAGAATCAAAATGCATCTAATTCTTTTCTTCTCTGTTCTACAAAACTATTTGATTATTTTAAATGTAATTAGTCTAAAACAGACTTGGCTTGTAATTCTGTTTGAACTATTAATGATTTTAATCAATTCATTTTCTTGTAAAACTGCCTTCCACCCTTGTACTTAATTTCAAAGCATAGGTAATACAACCTGTTGGAATAATATTTTGTTGTGCAAACTGTTCTGAGAAAAAAAATAAATCAGTATTTTAAAAGTTTGCTTTTGTCTTTCATGTATTAATTTTATTGTTTAGTAAACAAAGCCCTTTAAATCATTAAACAGTTATTGTAGTTTATACAAAAAATGCTTTTAAAGTGTAGGTTATTTAAATTTTGATGTCTGTAAGCATTAAAAGTAATACATAATAGAAATTATTTTGCTAGCTACTGATTCTGATTCTATTTTCATGATAAAAATTAATTTTTTAACCTTGTTTTATTAAGTTATTTTATTTTTATTTTTTCCTTATTGTCTTGTATTAATGTAATGTGTTTCAAATTGTATTCATTTCAAATGTTTTTTATTAGTATTATTTTAGTGTGGAGTTTTAAATTATTCAAGGAGATTACATTTGCTAATAAACAATGGTACAATGCAAAGTTGGATTTTGCTGAGTAATTAAAAACCTTAGTGGTAAATTTTGAATGCATCCTTTGTATATTCAAATTGATATCATTAGAAGATGCTTATATTTTGTCAATAATTTGAAAAATGAATATTAAAAAAAATTCATTAAATATTATTTAGAACAATAAATTTTTTTAATTATTTGTAAATTCTTTTTATTAAAGTTGAAAAAAATCATAATTTTGAAATATTTATGTATATATAGGCACATTTGCTAGTATATATCTATTTAAGATTAGAAAATAAGTCAGTACACAAATTAATTTTTAAAATAATCTGCTTAAAAATTGCTATTTTTAATTTTACATGTTAATATTTGTAATCATTTATTGAAGTCATCCAAACAATAAATTAACATAACTATGATGGTTTAAATAGCTGGATATAAATTTGTAATATATATATATCAAATCTGAGGTTTTAAAACATTTCCTGTATTGAACCCTCAACTGAAACAAAATATTTGCAGTTCCAAAATTAGATAAGAAAATAAAAATGATATATAAAAAATTAAATGGTTACTAAGTAAATTAAAATGGGATATTTTTATCAAGATGATTTTTCTTTACTATTTTAGTTCATATATGAAAGAGCCTGAAAGATAACTCTGATTTTTAAGTTTCCGTAACAAATATTCTATATGACTTACAATTTAAGAAGCTCTGAAGTAGCAAAATCTTTGTGCATATCAAATATATTAATTGCTTGCTGTTTGTTCAAAACAAAATGTATATACAGTAGAACCTCGCTTAAAGAGCATAATCCTTTTAAGAATCTTCCTCTTAATGCGAAACATTTATTTTTCACAGGATTCAATGTAAAATAGGACAATGTGCTACTGAAACAAATTTATAATAATGTAATTTATTATTTACAATGTATGCATTTTTACTAGAAAATTGACTAAAGGTATTTGTATTGGGTTGCACTTCACAATTTGATGAAAATGTGATTTCATTATTTGTTACAACATAGCTCTTGCCTGATTAGGGTGATTCTTAATGTATGATACAAGAATTTCCAATGTTTTCAGCATATCTGTTATTTTAATAGAAGGCTGTTGTTATTTATTGCCTTCTTTGCTGATCAAATATCATCCACAACTTTTTGCAGTTACATAGAATGTAGCTTGTCAATAGTTGAGGCTTCTTTTTTCTCATCAGCATCATTGCTATTCACCTCTAGCTCAATAATCTTGCACAGAGACTCACTTTCATCGATTAAGGCTTCACAAGCACTTGCTCAAACCCACTAAAGCTTTATCACTGAAACTTCCTCCATATAGATATAAGGGTTCTCTTCAAATAAAGACTCAACTTAGACTGATATAGTGTAATCCAGCATATACCATCACAGTGTCATTTGTTCTGTAAAACAATGTTCGCTAAGTGAGCTGGGTTATTTTTTTTTACATTTTATTTAGTGCATTATACGAGATTTGACTGCATATTATTCAATTTCAGTAATATAAAGTAATATTTGCAGTAATATAATATAAAGTAATAATACAGGAAGAGTATTTGTAAGCTTTCTTTCTAATGAACTGGCAAAATGAGATATAAATTGATATGATATTTATCTATTTATTATACATAATAAGTACATTTTTTCACAAAATTGTTTATTATAAGTAACATATGCTTCATAACTTATAAGTAGTTGTCAAAAATATTTTAAACTGCTTGTCATGCAATGTTAAATTCTTAATGTGTATTGCATTTAACAAGACTCAAAAATAACTAATGAAAACTTCTGAATATTATTTTTAAAAAATTATAAACAAAGATTATGAAATCTTTATTTTATCCTTCATAAGCATTGTGAAGTATAACTTTGAGTACCTAAATTATTATTTGTTCAAATAAATACATAATGAGCCACATGAGACAAAAGTTGACTTAAGGTAGCTTATAATTTTATAAAAATTTCATTTTCCAAGTTTTGTATTTAAAGAATTTTTAATCGATACATACATAAATTTACTGTTTTATGAGTGATCAGTTAATATAAAATACTGGCAACAATTAATTTAAAACATTAGGAAGTAGGCCTTCCAATTGATTCTATTCAATTAAGTGTTAAATAGAATTCCATCAAATGAAATGTTCAAAGGCTCATTTTTAGAAATATTCTATTTTAATTTAATATAAAATGATTTGCTTTCCTAATTCTCTTTTTTTTAAAAGATAATAAAATTTTTCTTTGAAGTAAGAGTTAAGTTCATACTTCAATGAATTTTCTATTCTAAATTACATTGTACATTCCTTTGCTAATGTTTTATCATCTGATTCAATAGCAGAGTTTAAATAATTCTGAAAACTTCAAGTATTTTTTTGTTAATTTATAGTTTAGAAAAAGATTTAGTTGAAAAGAAATGTAGTAAAGCAATCTATATATATTAAATAATTATGGCTAAATTTTCTAGTAACATAAAATAATAAAAATTTTGGTTTGAAAAAAAAAAGATCAGGAATTCTAAATAAGCATTCTAAAGAAACATCCATTATCTTCTCATTTTCTAAAATGATTGATATAATGGTTCTTACAACACATCAAGTATTAAAAACTGGGAACTGAACAGAAATGAAAATTTTTAAACATATGAATCTGATGCTGGAAGTTTTGTTGAAGGTTAACTATAAAATTCACTGATCTGCTATATAACAACTAACAATCATTTTAATATTTATTTTTATATCTAATTGAATTTTTATAGGTTTTTAAATCAAAACTTGTTAAAATATATTTCATCTCTTCGAAACTAATGCACGTTCTTTACTCTTAACTGTTATTATCTCACTGAACTAAATAAAATGAGCCTGCCATTAATGTATACAATGCGACATGCTTTAAATAACTATAACCATTCACATAAAATGATTATCTCATACCCTTCAAATATTATCATGTATTGCAATTGTAAATATATATTGAGTATTTTTAATATACAAATAAAAAGCATTAATCTCATTATTTATAGGTCTGCTAATTTTAATCTGATTTGAATATCATAAATTATTCATTTTATTATAACGGTGCTCTTTTTTTTTTGTAAATTATTTTTTTAGATATGAATGAAAATTTATAATTAAGATTTAATATTTTTCAAATACTGTTAAAAAAGATATTTAACTAATATAATTCCAAAAAGGGTAGAATAATAAAAATTTGATTATTCTAGTATGATCCACTGGTTTCATATCTAAAATCAATGGTTTTAAATAATATATATATATAACTTTGCTGTTTTAGCATGGTTTACATTAATATCAATAAACAAGTAATTTTCTTAATTATTGAGGCATTATAATTATTTAAAAAGTAAGTTTTTTTTATAATGAACACATTTGAAAATACTATTTACCTTGGACACGTCACTTAGCACCTAGTTAATTTTCTTGTTAGCAAAATAATTTGTGTTCTAATTATTATTATTATTCTTTAAAAAAAACATGAATGCTACCTATTATTTATAACCAGAATAAATATTTCAAAATTTCTTCAACTGTTGTAAATGCTACTGTTCAAATGACTTTAGTGAAATGAGAAATCAAAATTCTTTACTCCCAGAAAAAAATATATATATCACTGCAATCAAGTTACTATGAGATATAGTTCACTCTCCGATTCAAAAATCTTCCATGCTTTTGAGCTTTTATCAGGATACATTTATTTAATCAAAACAGGGGCAAGAGGAAAAATGTTTACATTTAACAATAAGATAAACTGTTTTACATACGAGGCTTAAAAGCTATGGATAACTCGTAATATTGTCAAGGAAAGATTATAATTCACAATAAAATACTTTAGAGCAATTTTTATTTACTTTAAGGAGCTTAAATATTAAACTATGATAAATAAATGAAAGATTTCTGTAAATTCTTCTTAAAATTTGGCAATTCACTTGTTTAAATTTTGTTATTGAATTTTTAGATAACACTTTGTGATTAAATGTGACTGAGATTATCAACTGTTATTAAAGATATTAAACAGAATATTCTTCAGACCACTCCTGAAAGCTTTTTTGCCACTTCAAGCAATCAATAAAATAGTATGACCAGAAAAACATGCCTCGCATACTCATGGAAAATATACTGAACCAAAAAAGTATCTAATAGAGTGAAAGTTAAGCTCAAATAATAATGAATTCCAGTAATGCGCTCATCCTTCCATGTCTCATTCCTTGGTCAGGTCAAATTGTTGAAAATTAGTAATTTCAGAATACTGAAACAAACAGTATTATAAACTTCTTTAAACACTTGTTTACATGTGTATAAAATATTTCATTGTACTACACTTCTAGATATGAACAATATTTTAATACACTGACTTGAAAGTAGTACAATAAGTACTCCTTGTTAAGATATTGGATTCCCATAAAATGTTTTAAAAGCATGTGTTTCAAAAATATTCAGTCATCTTATCAACTGTGTATTCTAAATCGGTTTTTAGTCAAAAACATCTATTAAAGGTTGTGGTTGATTATCTGAAAATGATACACTCCTATACAAATATAATTCAATGTGATGCTAAAATAAAAATGTATAATACATAAAAAACTGTTTCTCCTATTTCAATTAGTCAGGTATGATGAAATATTTTATAATGAAACAAACTGAAGAAAAGACAATTCCCTATTTATATTGCAGGTTAATGTACCATTCCATAATAATATTATGATATATCTGCATTCATCATAAAACATTTTTTTATGAATGCATTTAGATATGGCTTTAAAATTAAATCAAAAACTAACAAATTAATATTGACTTTTTTTAAAATTTTACAGGTAACTATAAAGTTTTGCTTTATGCACAATCGGCAGTTTCTAAGGATTTACACTACAAATGCAAATCACTTGTCTTTGTTGAATAAAAATTATTTCCTGAATACAAAATTTGGATGATAAATTTAGATATTATTTAAAGAGAAAAATCTTTTGCTTATGAATTTATAAGTTGATGTCTGGATCATGTCATACATTTAATTCAGAAACTAATATTTTTAGAAGCCCAAATAACTATGAGTTTTGAAACAAAAACAATTCTTGAAGTTGAAAATAAATTTCAAACATTCAGAAGTAAGAAATAAACTGAAATTTATTTAATCACATTAGGCTATTTATTAATATGAAGATGCTTTTTGTAGAGACTAGGACATTAAATATCTATTATTCTTGATGCAATAAATTTTGATACATGGTTATATTCAGTATTTTTTAATGATTATTAGTATATCATTAAAACAAATATATATCCTATGTATTTCACTTTTACATTATTTTATTCTGCAGAATTAAGAATAATACTTTATGCAAAGAGCAAGAAGCAAATCTGTCCAAAGCTCTGCTAAGATAGCCCCCCCCTCTCCAATGTTGATTTTCATTTGGAGCATACTACTTTAATTAAAAACTTGTGTAATTTGGTCTATATTGCATAGTAAACAATAAACAGGATACCAAAAGGTGCATATACAAAAGAACAGAGGTTTTTGATCAGAAAATCAATAGTGTGTGATATTTTAGTATAGTTTTTGAAAAAAAATTTAGCAGCCAAGTTAATTTTCTAAAGCTTAAATGATTTAAATTATAATAATGCCATCATATTAAAAAAAGGTTTTACAAAAATGCTTTAAATTTATAAAAAATTTGGCTCTAATGTTAATTTAGCTTATATTTATTTAAAAAGTTTTCAAATATGCTGAGTTCTTCAGTTTGTTTATTTAAAAGATGTGCAGCATTATAAAAAAAAAAGTACAAAGACAAGTCAGGTTACAATATTCATTTATTTAAAAAATATGTTATGACTCAAAAAATTTTGATTATAAAATGTTGTAAAGTTTGAATTATAAAAGATAGAGATTAGTTTTAGCATAACATTAACTTTTAATCATTAATACAAAAATGAAATCTATCTTATATATATATATATATATATTTATATATACACATGTAATATGCAAGAATTCTAAAATAAACTCTATATTTCAAGAAAATCAGATAAATTTATGTTCTTTAAAAGTACATCCATATTATGCAGGCCCGGTTCTAGAGGCAGAGCCATTATTGTACCATATAATTTAAGCTGTCCTCCTAATCCCCATAATACCTTCATTAATTTTCCAAAATAGTGTTTAAAATAAATTTTTAAAAATCCATCATTTCTAATGTCGAAAAAATTTCTTTAGGAGGAAATAACAAAACAAAATTAACTTATAGATTTAATAAATTAGCAACACATAAGGATATTTATAGAAAAACAGAAATATAGATATGCATATATAATAAAACAAATTAAAAAATAAATATTGATTATTAAATTACAGGAAATATAATGATGTTGTTCACATATCTTAATTAAATTTTTTAAAATCCTGATCTGGCCTGAGACAAGGGAATAAAATATATTAAGTTAAAATTGCATTTTTCTTGCTTAAGTTATAATTTCATCAATAATGCCATCTAAATTAATTTCTTCCAACAAATTTTTATGGTAATTAAACCTACAAAAAATTACAGAACCAAATATTGAACACTACAAAAACTTTTGAAACTGTTGACTCAAGTTGCCACAATTGACACGTTTTGACTTGCCCATTTTTCTTTGAGCAAATATTCAATGGGAAAAGACAAGCCTGCTTCTTGTTTAGGATACCATGACCATCCTCTATGTTCAGCCACCTTTGTGCACATACACTATTACACAATAGGCAGAACCAGGTCTGATAATATGAAAAACTACATAAATAGATACAATATGAAATAACTGCAAAACACTAACTTGCAAATAAACATTTTTAAAAGTTTATACGAAAATATGGTTAGCACTGCTACAAGCTAATCCAATTAATTTAATAAATGTAGTTTTTTAAAAAAGTCACACATAAGTTTATTATTTGACTAGCATACTTGGAATATATATATAGAAATGTAAAGTATAACAAAGTATTTGGACCAGGAAAGAAGATAATCTCAATGAGGCATACATTAATAAGCAAATATTAAATATAAAAAATTAAGCTGCATTCAAATTTATAATAAAAAGGCACTGAAATCAGTGTAGTTGCAAAATAAATGCGATCTTAGATTTTATGGTACTAATGAATATTAAAATTTAACTGTTTTCCTAGATATAAAAAATCATACTACAAAAATTTGCTCCATTTTTCCTGAGAAGGATGAAAACACAATATCAATACATACAAAAATATTTATAAAACTACATGGATAGAAAATACACACAACAGGAAAAACAATACTGCAGAAGTAAAAAATAAATACTCGGTGTCAGGCAACAAGTGGCTTTTCTTGATATCCTGTAAAAAGAAGATGTTTCAATTCTAATTTTATTTAGAATAACAAAAATTCAATTATTAAAAGCAGTTTTTGTATTAAAAAAATAACATCATGATTAAAGAAAATTCTAGATTATGATAATGAATAAATCAACATATAGTGAATAAATCTAAACATGATTAAAAAGAAAAATCTTTTTGAAGTCTGAGTTATTTCATAAATCATGAAAGATTATCTAAAATTATAAAGCATTTGTGTTTATGCACCTTAATAATTTTTGTTGACGTACTTGATAACCATTTAAAACATGTGAAAACACTTGTTAACATCAAGCATTAATTACTATAATAAATATTAACCTTACCTTCCAGTGTGCTTTAGATTAAGCTTGTAAATTCTAGGAATAGAAATATGTTAATTAGAACACTATATGAAATAAACTTAACTTTTAAATACACAAAATATTTATTTATCAAAGCTTTCTATCTTCATTTCAAAATAAATTTTCCAACAATATTTTTTCTAATTTTAATCAGTACAAATTCTAAACCAAAACATATGTACCTATATAAATCAAATTTGACCATAAATTCATAGTTATTTTGGTTTTATTTAAAATAGTTGAATACCAATGAAAGCTTTAGGTACATAGACATTTTATCTTTAAAAATAAATATGTTATAATATGTATCAATAGTTTTTCAATATCAAAATCTTTTTCAGCGCACCTAAAAAAAATCAATAATTGTTTCAAAACTCTATAAGAGCAAATTTTTTATTCTATTTAATTTTCCACTTAAGCTCCAAACACAAAAATCTACAAACATAAAAGCTGATTTATTTTGGATGCAAAATTGAAAATTCTAAGGTGAACTGAGTGCTTCATTACTGAATATGCAGAAAATAATGAATCCGTAAAAAAGTTAGAGAGGTGATGGGTCATCCATTGCATTCCAAGATGGATGCTCAAAAATCACAATGACAATTTTTGATTTCAAATTACTGAGTCACACATTCATTATGAAGCTGCTAAGAAATATATTAGAATAATTGACAATTAGGTTCAGAATGATTAAATATTAATTTTATATAATAGATCAAATATAATTCATTTATCTTTTTAATGGAATTTTATATAAATTTTCAAATCTAAAAGATCATGGCAAACATTCTTTTCAGATTACTGACTTTAAATATTACACCATTGCAAATGATTATTGTTATAAAATATCTATTGCATCTTTTTTCATAATATCTAAAAATCTGTTACCCAAGAAAAGTTTTCATAATTCTTGTCTCCAATCATTTGCTTTATTTGATTAGTTCAAAGGTTTATAGTCTGGCTTTTTATTTTTCTAGGGTTCAATTATGATAAAATTAACTAAAAAGACTCTGAAAATAAATATATAGAGAGAATATTTTAAAAATTATAAATTTTCCAATTAACGCATAAAATTTTCATCTAATCAATATGCACAGCTTATTTTTTCACAGGTATTATATTAAATACACTATCTTATTACAAATTCAAAGATTTCAAAGAGAATTTCTTAATAAAAATGAATTAACATTAAAGTAAATAATATTAAAGTCCTATTATTCACTTCCATTTTAAGAAATTAATAATGATTTCAAGAACAAATATGAAAGATTTTTTAAAAATTGAGATTACTTAATGAAAGTAAGTATGCTGTATGTATTTAAGAAAATTAAAAGACTAATCACTAAATATTATTACATTTAAGCACTTTTAATCTGTATTCTAAATTCGTATTTCTTAGAACTAAGCAAGTTTCACTATTACAAGTTCTATTTATATAATTACAATATAATTCCAAAAATATTTATTTAACTTTAATGACTATGTTCATGCAAAGCTGTAAATTATGCACAAATGAACCACCATAATTTAGATTTAAAAAAGTGACAGCATTAAAGTTTTTAAGATGATTCAGAAAAAGCCCAATGGAATGCATTATTGTTCTGAATCATCAAAACTAAGGCTATTCTAAAGAGGGAAATTTAAAGGATATTTAAAACTTTAAATTGATTTAAAAACTAACAGAATCTGCAAAGAGTCGCCATGACATTAAAATGTCAATTTGCAACATAAAATAAAACTATGAAAATGAATTGAAAACAACATGTGTACAAATTTATAATTATTTACAATAATGCACACATAAAAAAATTGAAACTAATCACAAAAAAATGAAGATATGTTAAAAAAATTAGAGAGAGAGAATGAAATAAAAATATACGGTGCTATAAACAAGACAACTAGCTTTTTAAATTATGTAAAAATAAGTTACATAATTCATAGAATAAAGAGACACTAAAAATGAAGTAAGGTTTCAGTTTAAGTTAACAAGATAAAATCTTTGCATACTTACAATAATAAACTTCTCAAAAGTTATTAGTTATTTTGAATTAAATTATTCAGCAGAATGATTCCAGATTGAAATTAATGCACCAATAAATTCTTATTTTTTGAAAAAAAAAACTATCTAAACAAACTTAAGATTTATAAGAATAATGTTCAATAAATCTTGTTAAGGAAAGAAAGTCGAATTAAATTGTAAATTAACTCAAATAAATCAATACACTTAAACCAACTTAAATATAACGATTACAAAATTCAATGGAGTGGGTGATGGAATTTCCAGGTTCATTAGTTTAAATTTTGAAAATAGGATACAATCGATTTTTTTTCAGCTTTGTTTATTGATTTTTAATGAAAGAAAATATGTGAATTTAAAAAAATCTCAGAAGAAATTAACCACATTCACAAGTGTTTAGTTTATCATTGCAAAAATGGTTTTCATTCATCCAACAAATAGTCCAACTAAAGGTAACTAATATCTGCTTTGTATCATTATGCTTGACAATATTAAATGAAGAACCTGGTGCAAACAAAAATTAGTTATATATTATTAATTTATGCTAATTAATTATATACTAATATGTAAAGACTGCAAAGATAAATCATAGATATTTTCATTGTATCACTAATTATAATTTTTAAATCTATATTGAAAATTTTAAAAAATTACCTCCATTTGACTTAGAAAATGGATGCACCCGATTGAAATACGTGTCAGAATCATTTTCTTCAACAACTGGTTCACTTATCTTTGTGGCAGAAAATGTGCTTAAAGGATCCTGAAAGATGAAATAAATAAGATAATCTCTAAAAAAAATTTCTTATAATCTCTAAATAAATATTTTAATAAAATCAAAAAAATTTAATGTATTTTAAATCAAATAACATGATCATGATTTGTATATAAATTACATTTCTAAGCACTGCAAAAATAATACTTTCCCAAAAATTTTACAAAATTGTTTTAATTATCTAGGAATATTATAAATACAGTTAAAAGAATGTATTTAATTGACATGTTCATAAAGAAGCAAATTAAAAATGCAAAAAATCAAAGTTTTTAGAACATTAAAAATAAAGTGAAGTATGTAAAAGTGAAATATCATAACCTGGATTTTGCAACATCATCTAATTTAACTTAAATAAACGTTTTAAATTTAATTCACTAAAATTAATCATCACAAATGATTTAAAAGATTTTTTATTTTATAAAAGAATTTTACTACTTTTCTATAAAATTGAATAGTTTTATAAGCAAAGAATTTAGAGCAAATCTTATAAAATTTTTATAATTAGAATAAGCAAAGAACAGTTTTAACCTCATATCGTTAGTTTAACTAGTAACATTAAATAATGAATTTGTTTGATGAAAAAATCATTTATTTACATTATAAAAATACGCTTATAGAAACGCTTTTTACAGGAAACTTTTTTTAAGATGACAATCATGTTCCCCAAAATTACCAAATGATAAGAAATATGATCAATATAGAGATGTTAGAATATAGGCATTAAAAGCAGATAAAAAAATTATATACTTCAATTTGAAAAATTTTTGAAATATTGATTGATTGCAATAAGCATTAAAAAGAAGTTACAAAATATGTGAAGACAAATACTTCAATTGTGATCATGTACAATAAAACAACAAAACAAAAGCACCACAGAAAAATCAGATTTAAATATCTATGAGTGATAAATTCCATTCAATTTTTAAAAACCTTCAAATAATAAATTACAATCTGGCAACAGTCTGACTCCATTATAAATGTTGGGTGGAATATAATCAATAAATACTTGTAATTTTTCAAATAATCAATAAAAGGGTTGATAACTTATACTCATACTCACAATACTCATTTTTTTATAAACAAAGGTCAAAGCATTAATGATATACAAAATGACAATATATTAATAATTTTTTTACAAATTTAAAGTTGGATCAATTTGGTCAATAAAAACAAACACAACAGCAAAAGAACATTTCAAAATAAATCATAACTAATAATTTTAAACAAATGTTGTTTTTTTAAAATGATAATTTTTTTTTTGTACTTATTCTAAAAGTTCTGTAACACTGCTTTAAAGTATCATTATAGATTTTACTTGATAGTGCAAATTTAAATCAATGTTAATATCTATTGCTATAATACATTGAATTATGTTATTAGATAATTAAAAACATTTGATAGAAGCAATATTTACTTATACTATACTTATATTTATACTTACTAAACTTATATACAACTATACTTAATGCTTACCCTTCCTGTACGTTTTAAGAGTTTCTCTTGTAACTCCTTTAATAATGTACGTTGATATTCATAGCTGAAATACAAAACATGATTATTATCTCAAAACTTGTAAAATTTTAGTCAAAATAAATTTAAATTTTAAGCATGCAAAAAATTATCAAACTAAAGCGAAAAAAAGTTTCAAAACATTAAAGAAAAAAAGGTGATTTTAAACTTATCTGTATTATTTTAATTATATACATTGAATATGATAAATGTAATATTAGTCTACATCACATAATAGACTTTTTTATTTATTATTATATAAAAATGTTTTTTTAAAAGTTTCATTTTCTTAATATAATTAGAAAATACAAAAAAAAATGAGTATAATTGAGTAAGTCTGAAAGTAATATAGTAATCTATGTTACAGATTAACATACATAAAATACCTACAAATACTTAAAATTCATTAAATAGGGTTACACTTTAATACACACTACATACTATAAACACGGCATGGTATGCAAGTAAAAAACTTAAATATTATTACCTGCACAACTTTAGATAATTAACCCAATCTTCAGTTTGTTTTTGTGTTTGACAAGCAAAATAATGTCTTCTTTCAAAATCATTGGCAAATGCTACATTTAGAAAAGATTTAGAATTAATCGATTTAAAAAATATATTCAAAAACTAGAACAAATTTTGCACAGTTAACCAAAAAATTAAAAATGTTTCAAGTATTCATTTTGAAAAGTTAAAATGTTTTTAAAAAAATTGTTCTTTTGCATTTAACTAAGCATTTAATGGGGTTTTTTTATGACAATGATCTTTGAAAATCAAAATCCATAATTGACAAATAACTGCAACAGAATGATCAAAATAAAAAATATTCTAATTTGTTTTAAAAAGTAGTTGTAAGTTCATTTACATACAGAACTATTATACTTGAATATGGAAATTATACTTGAATATACCAATGATTTCATAAAGTTGAAATGATTTTGGCTTAAAAATTAAATGTATTGGGGAAATTTTACGGAATTTTACTACAAGCAAGAAAAATATTAATTTAAATATTCCAATTTAATCAAATTTTATAGTTATTTTATATAAATTTCTTTAAGAATTCAAAATACTTACTAATAGAAAATGCATTGGGTAATTCCGTATATAACTCATTTTGAACTCTGCATTGTTCAATTACCAATAATCCAACAGGCTATGATTAAAAAAAAAAAAAAAAAATCATCAACATAAAATAAAACATTTATATTAAAAATAATTATGTTTGAAATAAAAAAAAACTCTTAATAACAATAAGCAATTATGACTTAAAAATAAAATACATATTTTTTCTTAAAAAATAGTAAAGCACACAAATATAGCAAACCAATATCCTGAAACCTGTTTAAAACATAATTGAAAAGGGACAAAAATTTTGTTATTTCAATTCTAAAAGCATTAATATCTTTTAACTATATTGAAAACATCAGCAGATTAAAAAAAAAAAATCATTTCTTAAGAAGTTATGAGAATACCTTTTCTTTTTAACTGCAAGTATATCCAATAGTCTGAATGTTGCAAGGGCAGATTATTATATCAGGATAACAGAAAGAAAAGATAAAACTTTATATTTGTTTCCCACATTAGAAATAACTGCAAGTTAATAATATATAATGGCAAAAGATCATCACTGTGTCAAATGTTCCATCATTGTGCATGTAAAAAAAATTATTCCTTGCCATGCTGTTGCAAATTTAAATTCTGTCTATTTTTATTTTCTTACATATAAATTTATAAGAATTACACACCCTAACTTTCTAACTAGATCGAAAATTCCCACTTGTACCATCCATTTTAGAATTATCAATTCAGTAAGTTAAATTCAAAAAATGCATTCTAATAAATTCAGAATTGCTCTTTTTTACTATCCAGATACTATGCATTTCGCCTCTATCATAGAGATGGATGAAACTAAAAAGTGAATTCTTTGATAAAAAGAAGATTATATTAATGTCCTTATTACAAAGGTAACAAACAAAAGAAAACAAAATTAAAGCGATTTAGAATCTAGATGCTGTTCTAATTGGGGGAAAAAAATGTTGCAGTCATAAAAAATTTCTTAAAATAATTATGGAGAATGCTTACATCTTCATACTATATAAAACTTTAATGGAAAAAATGAATATAAAAGATAAATGTTAATTTGATTATTCATACTGTTAAAAAATATACATATATTACTCAATATGCATGTACTTCAACAGTGAAAACAAACAAATTTTTTACAACTAATTCAATTTCCTTCTTGTAGCTTGCATTTTATTTACTATTCTACTGAAAATTAAAAGAGTAATTCAAACATTTCTTTACAATGCTATGTTACTACAAGATTTTAAAATTTTACAGTAAAAAAAATTTAGTTATTACATTTAAATGTATCCTTTTTCTCATTATTATACTGTTTGAAATATATATATAGTTTGTTCTTGCTTAAGTTTTAACTATATGTTTGATACTATTCAACTTAACTGTTAACTTTTGCAAAAAAAAAAAAAAAAAAAAAAAAATTTAATGATTGAATAACTTTACATCAAGCCATTTTAAAATCAACTTTATCTTATCACATTTTGGATATAACCCCTTTTACATTTACGCACAAATTACCACAAGCATACTTTTAAAACATAATGACTGAATAAAATTTCAATTCATGTATTTCATTTATTCCATAAAATTACCAGTCTTTTGATTTTGCTGGTTGTAAGATTACATTATTTAATCATAATAAATTCAAGCTCACAACATTTTATCTGTAAATAATTAAAAATAAATTTTTAAAAATATCCTAAAAATATCTAAATAATAAAATCTTGTTGTTTTACCTGATTCTGTTATTTAGAATCAGTTAGAACAACAAGTTACAATATGTTTGAATTATATCAAATGCATAAAAGTTGCCTACTCTTATAATTCAAAAATAAAATATTTGAAATAAAATACATCCAAAAGACTAAGAAAATTACAACTGCATTAATATTAAATCATCAAATAGCGAGTAGTGTGAGAAAAGTTTTTAGCTAAAATTAATGACAAAGTTTAGATTTTTAAAAAATAAGAATATGTCAAAATAAGCTTTTCAGTATTTATAAATGATTTAAATATTTCTTTATTATGGTAACTTTTAACCTTATCATTATTATCTTTAACATCATACCCAAAATTGAATAAATAATTCTAAAGCAGTATAAAACTAAATCATTTAAATGAATTCTATATAGATTTATTGTATTATTTACACCTCATTCTCACCTGCTTTCAGAATCATATTAGGTTCTTATTGCTTCATTTTGTGCAGCTTCAAACCAGGGATAGAAAAATGTTTATATCAGTAAAAAACTTTACAGAAGGACGAAAAAAAGGAATTTCTTACATAAAATTTAAATTTGCTATTCACTGTCTGTACCATTTAACAATTAGTTTCTTTTTGTGTGCAGAAAGAACACTATTTTATTTTATTTTTAAATCAAGATTTTATCAGTAAACACGAATGTAGAAAATTTTTTATCACAAATTTGGAGGACTAAATACAAATCAAATACATGAGATATGTATAATCATATTCATAATATGTTGCACCTTTATAAAAATTCTGGATTTTTTTTTTCCTTTTTGATATTTATTATGGCTTAATTTCTTTATTGTATCCTTTTTAGCAGCATATGAAACCACTATTTTAATTTTGACTCCAAATTCAATTTCAATATATTTTATAATTATTATAGAATCTTGTAACTTATTCTCATTAACTCATTAAACTAATTCTAACATTCTAATTTTTTTTCTCTCTTTTACATTTTATAAGAATCTACATTTCTTATAATAAATATACTATCTCCAGAGCAACAGGTGAAATATCTAGTTTGATTTTTTTTCTTCCTTTAAAATTTTTATTCTGTCAAAATAGCTTACAGCTGTTATTAGAAAAGCATCAGAATAGAAAAAGTTGCTTTAAAAAAAAGGCAGAGCAGATAAATTATTCTTAATTTAAATCAAAACTTTAATTAAAAATGTAACTTTTCATTAGAAACAAATAATTTGGCTAATTACAGAATTTTTGCAATTCTAATACAAACAGAGAGAGATGTATTACAAAATTCTATTTCTATTAACATGAAACAAGCTATATAAAAACATGAAAAACAGTAAACAATATTAATGCATTTTAAAAAGCTAAGCAAATGAAATGTAAATCAGTGATTGAAGTAAAAATTAAAATATTACCTCATTTTCAAAAACAGCACCATGTTCATTCAGACGAAAATAAAAAAGTAGATTGCCTTTCAATTTGAACCATCTCTCTTTATATACTAACAAAAATAAACAAAAGCAATGAAAAAAAATAAGTTCTCTATATTTTTTTATTTCAAATTTTAAAAAAATAAAAGATCTTCAAAAACCTTTTTTTTTTCATTAATACAGCTACAATAAATTTTATAATTATAAAAATTAATTTTCAGTTTAAGCATAAAAGTATGTTAAATTTTAAAGAAATGAGAATGTAATCATTACAACATAATCGATTTAAAATATTTTTAATAAGTAAAATTATTCTTACATAAACTTTAAATAAGTAAGATGATATTGACATGTTTAACAAAATTTTTGAATGAAAAAAAGTAGTGGGAATAATATAAAAATATTTGTAAAAAATTGAGAAATTTTATTAAATGACATAATACTTTAAAATCTAATTTTTCTCTAAACTTTACTACTTCCTGGAATTAGTGTATTGTCTCGGTTATCTCTTGCATGCAAGCTCAGTAAATATGAGACAAAAGTCAAGATTTGATCAAGATCAATAATTTAATTTAAATATAATGCAAAGGTTCCAAATTTTTTCAATCTACAGTGTTTGTGTTGAATCCAGATTTTTCTACAAAAATTTACCTAAAACAAGTAACTCCAACCAATATATATATATATATATATATATAGATGGAGAGATAAAAATAAATAAAATACATTTTCCATAAACCAAAATTTGATAATAACCCTTATTCATTATTATATTCTTATTAATATAATAATCATTGAATTGGATGCACCTGTAAATAATTACATATTTTCTTTAATCACAGAATGAAACCACATGCAGTAACATATTTATTTCCCATATTGGATTTTGTATGATACATTTATTTTTACAAATTTTACATAAGAAATAGAAAATGGTAATAAAATTCTCCAAACCAGGTTTTATTAACATTATAAGACATGTATACTCTATTTCACTCTAACTTGGCAGTACTGTAAAAGGCAGAAAATGTGACGCTTCATGTTAGGAAAGAGTTCCCCGTCAATTTTGATTTTAAAATAATTAAAATGCACAGAAATTTATCGAATAATATCACAAATTACAGAAATCGTTTTTTATCAGTATGTATTAAAAATTATTCTCAAGTTAGAAATGCTTTCCTCTTAACCATTTTGTAAATAAAGCAAATGAACAAAACCAAAAGAATGACATAATGAATTCCACTTTAGCTAGAACTGGTCTTCAAGGTCAAATATTTGGCATGCTTTTCTTATATGTCACCACCAACTTATGCTTCATTTAGTTCGTAACCGTTATTATAACCATTTGTACTTTTATTATTCTCCCTTTTTTACCAACTGAAATTTTTGATACTGTAAATCACATAAGTAGTTATCAGTTTTGATTATTGGATATTTATTCAAGTCGTCCTTTCTATAAAATTCTAAAATGTCTGAAAAAGTGTTATGACTGACGACGCTGAATACTCCTTCAAGACGAGATAAATCAATAAAAATTGCAGCATGCAGAAACATATTAAATGTTTATTTTAGACAGTGGGAAGAAAACCCTCCAGATTCTTTCAATCAAATCATTGATAAATTTTCGTATATTACAAGTATTTCGCAAAGAACAGTTTTCCGCTTGAAAAAAGAAATAAAGGCATCCAAACCTTTAAGTACCCTTGGAAAGAAATGACCAGGCTCAATAGGTAAACATTCAAGGCTTATAAAATATGCAAATTTACATTACCCAGTATTCGACAAAAAATCCATGCATTTTTTCATAGAAATCAGATTTTAACATTAGATAAAGTTTTAAAAGATGTGAATGATGATAGAAATATCTTTTCGAAAAACATTAGCTGAACAATGCTTTACAAAATATTAAAAGATTTGGGGATTTTTTTTTTTTGAAAAAGATGAAACAAAATGAAATAACTTTAAAGATTTATTAAAATAATTTATCAATAATACTGAAAAAAATAATAAAAATAAGGAAAGAATTAATTCTCTGATCTAAAATGGTAATATAATAAAGTTAATAAATATTTACTATTTGGTGAAAAATTTGCGCCAGCGATCTGCATTTCTAGTAATTTTGTACTTTAAAGTAACCCAGTTCCCCTGACAATGACTGCAATTCGGCAAGCATAGAATATACACTACTGCCAAGTTAGGTTGGAACAGAGTATAATAGTATCCTTATGAGAAAATAAAAGCTCTAAATACCTGCAGGACTCATGTCTCTTGTGTCCTATTGCCTTAAAATATTACATTTTAACAATTCGAAAATAAAGCTAAAAAAATATTCTCATAATACAATATGTTCTTAAATTTAATATTCTTATAAATAAAATATAAATAAAATTAAGAATAACAAATGTCATCTCTTCCTGATTATATATTTAATTTAAAGGAAGAATATTGTATAAAAATTATTTTTTCAAACTTATTTTTAAAAAATTACTTTAATTCTGACAATTTAAAATTATTAAAAAAATTACTTTAAAGATTTTTTTTATTTAAAAGATTTTAACTACAGGATGATGAAGGATTTTAAAGGTAATAGTTTAAAATTAATAAAAAGCTTTATACATAAATATTATTCTTTTTAATAATCACAATAGCACTTTTCATAACATACACTTATTTTATAGATGGCCTCTTCATTCAGTTAAGCTGAACACTTTATTTTTATCTGTCCTTTATTTTAGCTTTAAGTGAATGCATACAAGATATGAATACAAAAATATAGTGCACTCTTCCCAAAAAAGAAACTTATATTTGTATATAAAAAAGGCACATAAAAGGAAGGGGGGGGAAACATAACACTGATTGGAAGTGTTTTAATGTCTTAATATTTACTAATTAAAATAGTTTGGTAAACCGGAGTTTAACCCCCTTCTTCGCCAAGTTCCGATAATGCGCCAAAGCAGGAAATCTTTATTATGCACTATGAATGGAAATCTGCTCCCTTGCTTTTGAACATTTCGCAAGACCGTTGTTGGCGATTTTTGAAAATTGCGCCAAGCAGGAGGTTAAACTCTGGTCGTACCAAATAGTTTAATTCATTTAAATTAACTTAAACAAGTATATTAATAAATTAAAATTTAGATTACTTGATTATGAAGAAATTAATTCTCCTTAATATGCCCCATCACTACACAAATATAAAACTAATGTCACCAAAAATCAAATCATAAAAATAAAAGTAAAATCCATACACTCCATATAAAAAAAAGTAAATGCATAAACTTAATAAAATAGGAATCAAAAACAAAACTATCAGGACATTTGGTTTGATGAGAAGCTCTGGCTTATGCTGTCTTCTTATTAGCATTTGAAACCAGAAATAAGGCAATTTAAAATAATAAATAAATAAGAAGACAGTTTATTTCCCTGCATTACTTAAATATCCAAGTAATCTAACGCAGAGAATCTTAAATATATCGTGGATGTTAAGTTTACAATACTTCATGCAATTCCAGGTGTAAAATATACTTATAATAATGAAAAATGAGCAAATTTTCAAAAAAAAATTTCTTACCTTCTCTAAAACCAGGACCTTTGTAATACATTCTACCCTCTTTATCACCTGGTTGCATTGCAACGCAAGCTATTTCCTTCTCATTAAAACGCATTCTTGTAAACAAAATGGAATTGGAGTATGAAAATTTAAAATTTGTTTCCCGTTCTGCAAAATTATTTAGCATTCGTATTTTTTATATTTTACACCATTCTGTAACATAAGGCACTTAGTACTGTTTCCCAATCGCAATATTTTCAATTTATATCAGCATTTATCACCATTCTGCAACTACACTATAGCTTTAAAATTTATCGAAAACAAAAAATTTTATTCGTCAAATATGAGACTCGTTAACCAGAGGACGCTTGAACCCCTCCCCTCCCCCACTAGAAGTTCAAACGGGGGGAGGCTTAGAAGCAGTGGGGGGAAACAGCACTGGAGGACGGGTTTCATTTCGCTAGTGATGGAAATGGGGGAATCGATGTATGGTTGCTTACGGAAAAGCTTTTTTCGCCAAAAGGTGAAAATTTATTTACACGCCAAGAATGAAGCGCATTTTTGGAATGCAATGCATAGGGTGGAGTGTGGACGACTGTCGGTCAGATCTATGAAGAAGGCCTACTTTATTCATGCACAATCTATTTTAATTAAAGGATAATACCGTGATATAATTTATTTATTTTTGCTCATAATTAGGGTTTTTTAACTAGAAATGTAAGTTGACTGTGGCTGAGAACAGGACGAGCTTGGGAAAGGTGAATTTTAAAAAGGCACCTTCTATTTATAATTAATTAAATGGCAAGAAACTAATATGTTAACTCAGAATTAAATTCTATCTTCTATTGGTTTGTTAAATGAAATTTAAAGTTTTCATAAAGTAATGGAATGAACTTACAACTTTCATTTAAATTTTTAATGGAAGCTAAAAATTATTCAGAATATTCGAACACAAATTCGATGTAGTTTTAATTTTATTTCTTGCAATTTGGCTGTATTCATTGGAAAGTATTTTAATTTTTTTATACTATTAATTTTAATGCTCATATTTTATTTAATGTACAAAGCTAAATGTTTTTAAAAAAACAGCTAAAATTTTTTTTAATGGTGCTTTTTATAAATTATATATATTTTTTGCCTAATTAAGTAATAAATTAGTGTTATAGAACATTTAAAACATTTTTTATAACTGAAGGCATGCTTTGATTTTGTTATTTGCTAGTATTTGTAGTAACAATAAAGCATTTATATTTTGTGGTCTAAAAATTGCAATAATAAAAATCTGTAATCTCTTTCTTGCAGTTTTGTCCATTCTTTTTTTTTATGTTGATAATGTGCATGATAAACTCTTTAAAATTTGTTTTCAAATTGAATAATTCATACTTGTAAAAATATGCATTGTAAAGATATATATATGAATTCTTTTTACTATATATATAATTTTAGCTAAGCTTTTGATAAAATATGGCATATTCTCTGTTAAGAAAGTATGATAACCAAAAATCCTCAAAGGAATCATCAAAATATTTAATATTTTCTATTTAATTAAAACTAATTTTTATTTTGTTAAAATAAGATTTATATTGAATTAAAAATTATATGCATAAACTGATTAATATTACATGATTTTAAAAAGTACTTTTTCAGCACATATATTTCTTATTCTAATTTATTAATTTTTTTCATAAATGCTTAATACATTTATTTATGCATACAGCAATTTAATTCTTCTTTTAATGCTAAGAAACAGAATTTTGATTGAAAGTAGCCAAACTAAATCTAAAAAGGTAATAGAATTAATTATTTCTAATTATATGTTTGGTGTAATAATATTTTAAAAGAAAAATTGTACTAAAAATTCTAATATCTTGGATAAATTTGTTCAAAATGTTGAATATTCTACTTTTATAATAATGCACAGAAGTTAAAACTTTTAAAGAAAATTTGGAATGTAATTTTTAATTTCAAAAAATAAAAATTATTTTTTAATTTAATATAATATTAGTTTATTCTAAATTAGTCAATATAATTTTCAATTAAATTGTAAAATATCATTTGCTAATTTTTGCATAATATTAAAGTCATATTTTATTCAACACTTACATTTTCTCAAGAAATTTTTCTTTTTCTTAGCTTTTTGAAGCTTAATTTCTTCTCATTTTGATTTTCAATAATAATTCATGAAATAAAAGTGATTTGCTTCACAAGCATTCATTATTGTAATATACTAATGTATATTAGTTAACCAAACCATTAACAAAATAAGAAATAATTGCTTCACCTTAAAAAATGCTATACTAATATTGTTTTAACTGATTGTGTAAAAACAATTATAAAGGATGATGAAAATCCTTAAAACCTATAAAACTTGTATAGTTTATATACCTACTTTATCTTTTAAAATTAAAGTTTTGACTAAATTATTAAAAAAAGACAATTTCTATGAGAATATAGAAAGAAAAATGAAATGGGAAAATAATTTTTATTGTTTTAAAGTAATGATAATTATTATGAAATACACTGTTTATGTTAAATTGAAAAAAAAATTACAATTTTTGGATCAATAATAAAAATAATATAATCTCTTAATCAAATTATCTGCGAATTCATTTGTTTAATAGGTATTTAATAACTCGAAGAAGATAATTTTAGTCACTTGGAGACTTTAAAACAACTTCCATTGTTCCCATTACAAAAATGTGAAGAAAGGCTAATTTCCAAAAATAATTTAGTAATGATTCAATTCACCTTCAGTAAAAATTTTAAAACTAATGACACAAATAGGTTTAAATTGTCTGAGTGGTTTAACTTACATATATCAATAAAAGAAAATAGATTGCAATCAACTAAAGACAGATTTTATTCATTACAAAAAAAAGGATGAACAGAGAATGAAAAATATCAGAAGGATCACAAAATATGTTCTGATCATTGTTTTGATGAAGAAGTTTGTATGAAACCAGTATTTTAAAAATGAAAATAGTTTTGTACATTTTAAATGCAACTGAAAGAATTTCCTGGGCCATTGTATTCACAAAAGAAGAAAAAAGAAATATTTTAGCATATGAAAGAGCAGTTGAACTTGGATATGTATCATATAATTGGAAACTTTTAAAGAAATAAAGAGAACTTGACAGAAAAAAAACCTTAATAAACAAAGAGAAAGCACAATTTTTTTTCAAGTGGAATATATATAATATATTCCACAAGATATTGTATAAAAGCTGATAATCTATGCAACTTCTCTCAAAATTCAAATTCTACCTCTAAAACATGATTCTTATTAATGCTTAAACCACAGCCTGAAAATTGGAAGGAAAAAACTGTTAATAGTATCTTTCACTTTTGTTTCCAATATCATTTTAAGTATAAAAAAAAATCTTTCTTTTTTTTATTTAGTTAAAATTACTTTTTAAAAATTCATCTACCTCATTATTGTTCATTGTAACCAAAAAGAATTTGAATCAAGTATGTAAAATGTATGATGTGTTATTGTTTTTTTTTTATTAATTTTTAAAAAATTTTATAAAATAAAAAAAAATTATATGTTTTCTTTTCTTTCTCTCTTTTATTTTTATACTTTTTCTGCCTCTTTATAACATTAGCATATAAGATCATCAGTTTTTTTTATATGAATACAATTAATTGAAAAATAAATATCTATTCTAAATATTTATCCTTAAAATTAGATATCTGAATGCCATCACTAATCAACTCACACTTAAATTTCTTTACAGCATTTTTTAAAAAGAAAATTTTACTTTGGAAGAAAAATAATTCTTTTGCGAATAAAAAAAAACCTTTGTTAATGTTTCAGAAGAAAATTTCATAATTTCCAAATGTATTTTTTGAAGTTTTAAATACTAAATCTGAATGATAAAATGGTATTTTAACAAAATTTCTAATATGGCTGTGTTAATTTAACTAAGTATTTTTATTAAACAAATAAAATATCTTGAAGGGTACGAGAAATTGTGTTGTGTCAAGATGTCATAAAGAATTGTTATCCTTGTTTGCAGTTTTTTCAGCTACTACTGCAAACATAATATTCCATTTTTTCCCCCCCTTCAAAAATTATTGTTTTCAAATAATATTATTGCTGTCATACTTTTTTTTTTTTTGTAATTACTATATTGCATACAAACAAGCATGTAATGTAGAGTGACAGAAAAAACAAGTTTAAATTAACGACAAAAGAATAAATTCATCTTTACTTGAGTATTTAAATTTTGATAGAGTATTGGGGAATGAAATGAATTGTGTTACAATAATAAAAATTATTGTAGAAATACATTCTAAAATATTTTTTTAGTTTATTAATATTAAAAAGAAAATTGTATAATAATGAAATTCATATCAATAAAAGGATTTTGATATTAAGTTTGGAAAATGGTTTTAGTATCATTTTTGTACAATATATTTTGGGAATTATAAGAGGAAAACATCAACATTTTGTTTAGTTAAAATTATAACTGGAAATTGTGATGCATTGCATCAAAGCACACACTTTCAACCTTTAAAGCATGTTTGATAAATTTTCAGTTTCTGGAGTCGGCAGTCTGTCTTATAACTCATGTTAAAGTATAGATAAATATATGAACTATATATTTCTTCAGTAAGATTGAAATTACAATTGCATAACTGTATGTTGACCTAATGTTATTCTTTGATTTGATATCCACTAGAATGCAGCATCTTGTAAAATTTTTATTCATCTACTATTCTATTTAAAAGTTAAGGGGGGGGGGTTATCAAATAATTTTAATAAACATTATTTTGATATTTTCCCCTTTCTTCTTTAGCATTTTAATCATCAAAATAAAATTGCTTAAATGTAGTTTCTCAAAGAAAGCTTATTTGCAGAGAAGTATTTCTTAGATAGGGCAGAAAGAAAAATAGATACGTATGACAATTCTGTAATTGATTCCTCCACTTCCATCTACTTACCTATCTCTGCTGCTTTTGAAAAGCTACCCCAATTTACCTACGGCAACAAAACCACCGAGTGGCCGTAAGTAAATGCGCTCTTAACTAGTATCATATGTGCTGAAGTTGTAGGATAAATGGAATTTAATTACCTTTTAGAGAAAACTTGGTAAACAGTTAGAAAAGCCGCAGGGAATGCAATTTTCTCATTCTTGTAATGAGAGTGATTGATGGATAATGATTCTTTTTTATGAGATAATCAACATTTTTCCCATGCGAAACTTGATAATTACACTTTAACCAATGCCTGGAGATGGGAAAATTCAGTGAACTCATGGTCTAATTTCTTTCAAATAAATGCCTTCATTTTATAAAGGCAAATGAATAAATTTTTATAAAATTTTAAAAAAAGACAAATTAAGGAAAAATTAAACAGACAGTTATTTGTTTATACAAATAATATAACAAAGTATTTGACATTCGCATTGGTCTGTGAATATCCATTTTGAACGGATGTTTTTTAAGTTGATTAAACTGAATCTATTTTTTCTTGTAGCATATAAATATTACAAATGCTTGATAAAGAATATTGGAATTATTATTACGATTTATTTCTTATTTAATACTTTTTAATCGATTATTAGTCAGTTTTTGAGTTCGCTGTTTTCAGTTGTATTGTAATATAGTTAATGTTTTGATAGCAAGAATCGACAAAACCATTTTTTATACAACCATGTCGAATGAGTTTTATTTTAATATATAGTATATATATATAGAGAGAGAGAGATTAATTAAAATTATAGTTGTACATTTGGATAAATTGCCTAAAAGTACACATTTTTAACCTCTAAATCACGTTTGCTAAATGTTAAGCTTTGGGGGCTTTTGTCTTGCAACTCATGTTAACATATAGATAAACACATTAACAATTATATTATTCTTCAGTAAGACTGAAATTACGAACGGGTATCAGCATCTTACTCTAACGTTATTCTTTTGATTTAATATTCACTAAAAAGGACCAAAAAGAGCTGTTTGGAATGCAGCATATAGCAAAATTTTTATTATTTTTATTCATTTGCTTAGTGATGAAGATTTTTAACTAAAAAATTTTAATAACATGAGTTTTTTATTTTCAACTTTCTTGTTTGGTATTGTATTCATCAAAGAAAGTAGCTTCTCAAATAAAGGTAGCTGTTTTCAAAAATAAATTCAAGTTAAAATACCGATTTTTAATTTTTTTTTTTTTTTTTAGTTTTTAATTATATTTTTTAAAATTGGGCTCAATTTTTCATTCGGTTGATATGTCTAATTTTTCTGAAAAGAATGCCTCATTATTTACAAGAATTTTAACATGATTAAATTTATAGACTGGATGATGTCTCCGAATTAAGTTAGGAGAACATTTATAATGCAAAAGCATATTCCAGATTTCTGAAAGCTAGACCGTTCAACTGAAAGTTAGTTCGTAATTTGAATAGTAGATGTTCAGTAAGAAAGGTTTTTAAAATTGTAAATAAGTTTTTCTTTAAAAATTTATTGACGTTCTAACCCTTCGTCTCAATAACTTCAGAGCGTATTGTTGCATAGAAGCCATTCTTACGCTTTACATTCATATTTTAATTAAATATTTGAAAATATTTTATAATAATACTTTCTAATGCCTTTGTTACAGGGGCGGTCTTAGAAGACACGAGGCCCACTTTGTAACTATTTTCTATCATACTTATTTCTAGACAATTTTTACCAGTAATATAAAATAACTTTTGTAAAAAAACACTTTTTAAGAGATATTTTAATTAGTAAATTGAAAGTAGATTTTTAAAAATTTAATTGATTTTTTTTAATTTTTAAATCATTGTTGCTATTCCCCTTTGGCAAGTAGCTGGTTTGCCAGAATTAACATTTGCTTTTCAATTAAATATTTTATGTAACTTGCTCTCTTAATAGATTCTCAAGCAAAATGTTTTTAAGCATCAAATTTTTAGAAACGTATCACCGATACTATTATAGAAGCCTTACCTTATTCTGTTCGTTCTTCAATGCCTTTCGCTAATTTTCTATCAGTTCCTGTAAAACGTGAACTTGAAAATGAAACCGGAATTGATAAAACTTTAATAAATACATTTTTTAAAAACCAAACACGTCTTTTTTCAAAAAAAAAAAAATGTGTTCAGAATTGAAATTTAATTTGTATTACAGAAGATTTTAATAATTTATGAATTATATAAAAACATTATTCAATAATATTTTCTTTGGCCTCATCATAAAATTATATTTTCAATTTTGCTTTCTGGAGGATGTAAATATCGTAATATTTTATTTTATTTCAATAAAAAAAGTACTTCTGTAAACGATCATGAAGTCTAAATTTTATTTCGTCCTTCAGGCCTAGGAATCCTATTCAGTAAAGTAATCTTGCTCATCTAACGTTTCCATCTTTTGAGGCTAAATCTGACCGAGTTATAAAGCCTTGAATATCTTTATTTTAGGACAATCAAAAATGTAATTATTTTAGGTCGATCAATCTTGGGGAAGCTCAAGGCACTCATTGAATATCTTCGAGATTATCAATGGAATTCCGCGTTTTTATGAAATAGTGACATTCAAATTGTATTAACTCACTCAGTTTTGGTCACGGAAGGGCGAACTTTTTTTTATTTAATGCAACAAAATATACGTAGAAAAATTATTAAAAACATGCTTCATATTTAAGCCAACTCAACATGGGAAAATAAACCGAACCTTCATATCAGTGGGAGAAGGCCAAGATGAGGTATTAGGAGCAACAATGTAAATGGTTTCAGTTTCTCTTCAATAATAAAATACAGTTTTGTAAAATAAACTTAAAAACTTTTAAAAAGTAAAAAATATATGGCAAAAAATTTGGCATCATTAAAAAGATAATGTTTTGAATTTTAAGATGCTGTACAAAGTGTTTTTCTGCTATAATATTTTCAAAAACTATTGCAAAAACGCTAACATTTTACAAATTTTAATAAACTGAAAATTTAAAAAATAGCACCGAAAATTTCAAATTTCCGCATTGCATATATATGCAAAATTTGTTTGTTATAGATCAAACGATTTGCCCTGTACAGTACCAATACAAACACACACAAATTTATCTTTATAATTAGTATAGGTTATATGCATTATGTAATTTAAAAATAAATTGTTTTTTTCTCATATTCAGTACCGGATGGCACTACTCATGTGAAATTAAAAATTAAGTAAATTGACAAGTTCATATCTAGCAAAATTATGTATAGTCATAGAGAATACAAATGTGCCGTGCAATTTTGAAACTCTGTCACCTGAGAGAGTGAATTAAAATTCAATCACAAAACTTCATCTTTACAAACATGAAATGCATTATCTATGCTAATAATAAAGATGAATGTATGTGTTTTCGTGCATATGTGAGTATTTGCGTAAGACACTAAAAGTAACACATCTTTGATATCTGAAAATTTCGCGGTATCATGGGTATATAGTTATATCTAAATAATTTATATGGAGTTAAATATAATCAATATTTTTGTCTTACCAGCTGATCACCAGGAGCGATCTCTACTAATAATAAAGATGAGTATGTGTTTATGCGTATGTTTATCTGGGTGTTGACGCTCTATTAATCTATAGACCTATAGCTACCAAACTTAATACGCAACAATGTTGGACGGATAAAATGTGCACTTCGGAGCAATATTTTAAAAATTGTATTTAGAATTTTAATTAATTAAAAATTAAGCAAGTTCTTGATGTTTTTGTCCCTTGATAACTTTCGAAAATATTACAGAATAAATATTATTTTTACATATTCAGAATTTTTTTTCAATGATTTTAATTTTTTGCAGTATTAATATTTTTTTTTCATATTTAATCAATTTTTTTAAAAATATTTTAAGAACATTTTCCAGCAAAAATTTTAAAAATTCTGACCAAATATTAAACGTATCAAGAATAATAATACAAAAGCATAAGAATTCTGGAAGAACACCAAAGTTATTATTAAATTTACAAAAAGAATGTTCAGTTTTCGTTTTACAGTGCGAAATATTATTCTGTCCTTTACAAAAATTATTACTGGCAAAGCTGATTTCAGGAAAGCCAGCAATATAATTATTTAATTCTGCAAAAAAAAAAAAAAAAAAACTGAAAAGTTTACATTTAAAATACTTTTAATATGAAGAAAAATGCCAATTTTTGTTTTGCTATAGGTTAGAAATTAGATTGTATTGTTAAAAGACTAAAAATATCAAAGTGCATCCATGATGGTAGTGGCGTTGGCAGAAAATAAGGGAAATGCATATTAAAATGAACAGAATCATAGAAGTCTTCTAATATAATATTTATTATAGAGCATCTATCAAAATTTGTAGCTTATAAATAATTTGCTGGAGAAGTTATTAAGACCCAGTTACGTAAATTATCCAATTGAAAATTTTAGAGGCCATTAACTTTGGCTAGTCAGTTGGTCGGTGACTAGTATTAAATAAAATGTTGCTATAGTATAACTCAGCAATAGAATGGAAATCACAAACAGAAATTAACCCTAAATAGAAAATGATTAAAACGTGTTTTTCACACTGATTAATAAACCAAACATACTCGTAAATGTATATATACTTTAAAATATATGCTTTAATTTTTAATTCAGGAATGCACATAAGCTAACAAATAAATGAACAGAAATTTGTATACTATCTGTAATAAGTAAATAGGTCACTATACTATTTATTTCATTGCCATTACAAAGATTTATGAAATTTCTTTATTTGGTACAAAAAGAAAATTGAAATGCAAGATCATTGTCAGAAACAAATAATTTTTAGGATTGAAAAATTCATAGATCATTATTGTCGTTTATTATTAAGGAGCAATTTTTCTTGCTTTTATTTCCTTTTGCGAACTTTTTATATAAATCCGAAATCCGGCTGATTTCAGATCCAATCGATATAACTGCCCAACGATTTAAGCGTTCTTGCTGAATTAATGATCGTAAATATGTTTTATAATTAATGATTTAATGATCATAATTAATTTCAAGTTGGAAAACTTTCTTTCTACAAATGCTCCAGAAACTGAAATTGTCAAGAGAATCCGTAGATGAATATATAAATTTGAAATGCGTCTTATCTGTTATCTCAAGCAAGAAATTCAAAAATTATCATGTTTTTTTTTTTTTTTTTTTTTTTTTTTTAAATCTCCAAAGGCATTCTTCAATTTCCTCACAAATCATTCAACCATCATATTCACTCTAGTAAAAAAGAAATCGGAATGAGATTTTTTTCCCCTTCTGCAAATTATTTCACGAAAAAAACCATATTATTCCAAATGTTCCCAATATGGGTAAATGCGTCTTATTGAAATGGTGATTAATAAAGAAACATGTTGATAGAATATCCATATCTACCATAATGGAAAAAAAAGTTTTTAAAATTGAAAAAATAAATACTTATTTTTGTAAGCATTTAAGTTCGCAAAAATTAAAATAAAATTTTTAAAAATAACCCTTTAGGAATACAGGAAAATTCGAATTAAGAACAAATATCTTGTTTTTGAATAAATTTAGTGCAGAATAATGATTTCTTAAATTCACATTTCCTAGTTAAAAACTTTTATTTAAAAATTCTTTTATTCAAATTTTATAGAAAACACCTATTTTATAATGAAGCAGAATACAATGCATAAAACGAAAATTATTTTTTAAATAAGAAATGCCTTGAATTTTTTTTTTTTTTTTCTGCTCATGAAAAGTTTCGCCAAAGATCCATTTAGAAAAGTAAATAGTACGTTAAGTGGACAAGAAGTTAATAATTTTCGTTGCTGATTGAAGAGTTTTAACTTTCCGAATACTTCTAAAATGTAAATTCTAAAAAAAAAAAAAAAAAAAAAAATCAGGCAGAAACAATGATAGACAAAAACTGGTAACAATGATGGAAACAGAAAAAAAAAAAAAAAAAAGCCGATACGAAATTAGTAGCAAAAATAAAAACGGTTTTGAGCTTTTTTTTTTCCCTGCAATAAAATATATATTGTTGCAAAATACGTTTAAAATATTTCAAAAAATTTATTAAATATTATAAGAAAAACTGTATGATAAAAAAATTTGGTATCGTTAAAAGGATATATATTTTTTAATTTTATAATGCTATGAAAACTATTTTTCTACTGTAAACTTTTAAAAAGTTATCCCGAATAAAGGCCAATATTTCGCTTAATTTCTAATTAATTAAAAAAATTTCTACGCACTAAATTAAATGTTTGCCAAATTCGATTGATACATGTCAAAAAGGCTGGTTTATAAAGTCAGCATATGTACAAACAGACAAAAGCTTTTTCCTTATGTTTAAGTATAAAAATTTAGTTAAAATACCAATACATTTTCTCACTAAACATTCTTGCAAGCAGGCTTATATGTTTTTAGCAAAGACTAATCACTCCCTAGCCCCTTTTTTCAATGAGCTAAGAATGATTTATTGGAGTTTGACTCGTACCACAACCCCATACGGAAATGTCCGGTCCCAATACTCTTCTCGTGCCCCTTTTTTTCCCTACTAAATAGACAAAGTAGCTATAAATTTTATGTTACGAGCATACAATAAACTTTCGTAAAAAGACTACTAGGATTCTTTTATGTTTGTTAAGGTCCATGGCAAGGCGGAAGAAAAATTAGCCCTGTATGCAGGAAATATGAAAGAGACCTTATGAACGTCGCCCAGTTGGAAGCAATCGACTAAAGACTGATCCTGCTTAATTCTTGGTCTTATACTCAAGAATGTGTTTGATATTGTCGATATTAAACACCATTTTTATTTACTTTATTGCCTTGTAATTAAGGGAAAAGAATAATATAAAGATAGATTAAAATGAAACCTAAAATATTATTTTACTACGATATTTCGAATTAAAGGTTCGAATCACCTTAATATTTATTTTTTGCATAATTTATGTGATAAATTTGAAAAGAGAATATAAGTAGTCTATAGAAAATATAAGGATATTTTTGATCTGCCGTCAAAGACATTTTTTTCCTTAATCTGTTTTCTCCTAACATATAACAAGTGGTCAAGATCAATTACATAATGTCATTGATACCGGATAAGATTAATGGATTAACCATTGGAAGGAGTAATAGGATTTAATTGAACAGAATTAAAGCACAATGCCTGAAAAGTTTTAGGATATCCCCTTTCCGAAAACTAAGAGTACTGTTCCACTTCGAAATCCTTCGTGGTTTTTTTCTATCATTTTTCCTGACAAGTTTTCCAATATCCTTCTATTGATAGCGTTTGAAATAGTCACAACAATAGTATTTGATGCAAATTTAATTGAATTTTTTATTTTTTAAGATTTGAAGTCTGATTGGAAGAATTTACTTGATAAAATCATCTATCATAAATTCTATTATGGGTTTGAAGGGGTTTATACATTCCAGCCTATTTTCATCAAATAATCTACAAGCAAGTTCATAACATTTTCAGAGAATAAATGTAGATTATTCAAAGAATAATAGTTGATTAGAAACAACAATTAGTAGCAATTTATAGAACAATTAAAGGTTCATGCTACACATTCAACATTAATATAACAATATAGGCGCATACCCGGCAGCTGAATATAAATGCTAAATAGAGAATCAGTCGATAAATATTAATTTTATATTTCAAGAGGATTCGGTGCATAACTAAGCAGGTATTCCATGTATGACATGGCTAGAGCCCAAGAAGAAACATGAGCTCTAATGTTAGCTAACTATTTAATATATAAGCACCGCGTTCCCCAATGATATATACTGTTTCGTTTCACATTGAAAACACATTTACATTATAAGGATGATTATTGTTAGACGTATACTTTGGAAGCGAAATTGAAGTAATTAGGGATGTACCAGCTGCTTTTGGTGGCCAGCTGGTCTGTCCATCATACATTTAGTATTACTTTAATTATGTCAATTAATTATAAAGTATTTGCAATAAATTTAATTTTTGCTAAATTAATGCATGAGTTGCAATAAAAGAACAAGTTATATATAGTAAATTATTATAAGAAATCTGTTTTTTAGCTTTTTATGAGAATTACTGTTTAAGCACACTATAATATATAAATAATTAACATAACCTTCGAAAAGAATTATCTTGCAGTATGAAAGGCAGACTTATTTAATGATTGAGTTAAGAAGTGAATATGTTAAAACTAATTGAAAGTTAATTTTTACAATTACTTTTATTGAAGGCAAAAAAAAAAAGCTATAAAAAACTGGTAAAATAAAAAAAAATCAAATGTATTTTATTGAGGAAAAAAAAAGACGATGCTCCAGTAATACCTAATTTTTAATTTTATGTTAATCTAAAATAAATGAAATAAATAAAAAATAAATAATAGAAATGAAAATAATAAAGTACATTTGAATCTTCATCCAAAACATAGGAAGCCAAGGTTGTAGATTTTAATTGTTTAATTTTATATTATCTTTAAAAAATTAAAATGACAATAATTTGCCCATAAAATTGTATTTAATATCACTGCAATGTGCTCATATAGAAGTATAGTTTACTAAACCAATGAAAAATTTTGAAAAATATGTTTAAGAGTATTTTGAAAAATACTAAGATCAAAGAAGAAAAATATTGAAAGGAATTAAAAAAGAGAAAACTAAAAAACTAATTTTTTAAAATTGAAAATGTTTTTGGTCAGTGATATGTTTCGAAGTTATTAAATAAAATGCTGGAATTTTGTTAATTTTTTATTAAAATCTTAATTTAATTTTTTAAACATTATTTTTTAATATTGCTATCCAAGAAATAGCCAAATTTGTAAGCACTAAGTCCAACAATACGTCCCGAAAGATGCAATTTATGAGTATAAATTTTATTAAATTAAAAATATGAATAATTTTATCTCATATTTTTTAACAAAGGAAAATCGCCCAACTTTGATTGAACAATGAAAATTAGTTGTCTTTCATTTACGATTTCGTTGAAAATCAATATTTAAAAATTTGTTAAAATAAAGAAGGAATATCATAAGATTTTATAATTAAAAATATATATGTATATATATACTTTTATTTTTAAAGATAAATTAAAATCTTTTTTAATCTGGAAACATTTCTGGAAACATTCAGGAAGTTATTTCAGGAAAACATCAAACTTTTTCGCTGTTTTTAAATAATAAAAATTAAAAAAATTGCTCTAACAAACATTACATTATCCCACCCTCCAAAACATATTTATTCTTCTCTGCAGACACACACGCACGTTCTCTTTTATTAGAAAAACATTTTTATATAGTAAAAAATTTATATATATATTACATGGAGAGTTCTTGTAGCCAAATTTTATTTCGAATCGCAATAACATAAAAGTATTTATTTATTCAAATTTTGTATAAAAATATTTCTGTTATCTTTGACTGTTGGAGACGATTTCTTTCAAATGAAAAATAATTATACAATAATAAAATAAATAAAAAATAATAAATAAATACATTTATATTTTTAATAAGTTATTTAATAAATAATAATTTTTAGCGAATGACTAAAAAATTCTTAATAAATAAATACATTTTAATAAAATAAAGAATGTATTTACATCAAATTCAATTTAAAGTTAAAAATTATCAGATGAATTTCTGAAAGAGTGTAAAAGAAACGAGTAAAGTTTCAGAAAGAGTAAAAAAAACGAAACAGTTCGACAATTCAAAGTTTTGGTGGAATAAAATAAAAAACAAAATCGTGTAATAGAAAATGAAAAAGATTGGCATAATTCGCCAAGAATATGCTTATTTGCCAAATCTTATAACCCCTATTATAGCTAATCCTGGAATTGGGATAGTTCTTGTTAGCGCC
>JAPMOR010008347.1:0-21726 GCA_026543865.1 Argiope aurantia | reverse complement strand
TTTTTTTTTATTTCTGGAAAATTCTGCCAATGTCCAAAAATGTTATTGCAATTTTTAATTAATTTGTGGTAATCTTAAAATATTGTTAGTAAGATAACAGCTTATCTTCACTAGCAGATCTTTTAATATGTAGATTAAGTAATAATTTTGGTTGTTGTTATATGTTGATAGTTGAAATCTACAACTCTCAGCTGTGAAATATAACTTCATGCAAAGAATAAAATATGGAAACATTGTTTATAATGATTTTATTTTTAAAAATGTAGTGTAATAAATTTAAGTTCTTGCTTTAGTAAAAATTTTCTGTCTTCATGTGCTAGATTTATTTTTGGAATTTTGATATATATCTATGTGTTTTAGTTCGTGGATGTAGGCCTGGGAAAACCGTTCAACTCACTGAAGCAGAGGTTCGTGGATTATGTCTGAAATCCAGAGAAATATTTCTGAGTCAGCCCATACTCTTGGAACTGGAAGCACCTTTAAAAATATGTGGTATGTGTAATGTATTTAAATCTTTTTACTACAAAAATAAATTTTCAAAGCTAAGCAAATTCTGCATTTTTGTCTTAATAAAAGGCATGAAATATTTTTATGAAAAAAGAAAATACTTAATTGTTTTAATCCATCGTGACCAGTCAAAGGAATAACTTTAAAATAAGTATTTTGCTTTATTTTCTGCAACATATATAATCTGTCTTCTTTGTTGGCAACAGATTAGATTTGTTGCAGAAAAAAAAGTGTAACAAATTTTTTATTTAAATTTTTAAAATTGGAAAAAAAAAAAAAAAAAACATGTGCGAAAGAAAACACTTACTTATTCTTGTTGACGTTGATATAACTTAAATCCCTATAAAATATTAAAAATAAATAAATAAAATAAAAAATACATGAATTAGAAGTTTGAGAGTAGTGGAAAAATTTGTAAAATTTTTGGAAAATATTTTTTTATCATTTTGTTTGTAATATATGTTACAAGATTATTTATATATAATCTCATTTTGGAAAAATATCAGAACCATTAGCACTTTTTCTTAATTAATTAAACTTTAATATTAACAATTCCTTTTTTTAATTGTCATATTTTCAATGTTTTTCATTTTATCGAGATGATTGAAAATGGAAGATGTAAAATGTAGTGTTTCAATGCAGTGATTGTGAGTTAATATTCTTGTGATGAAATTTACATATCATTCTGGGGTCTAGTGTTAGGCTAATTTTTAATTTTTCATATGCTGATATGTATAAAAGTAAATATTTCTTGAAGATATTTGATTAAATGATTATTGGAAAATGTTCTTAACCAACTCTTAAAGGAAAATCTTTTTATATTAATATATATATAATTCAAAAATGGTAATAAAAATATTTACATTTTTGATTGACCAGAATAAGCTGCATCAATGTGTAGTAAAGTAGATAATAATTAATGGTGGAAAAGCCAAATTAGCCTGTGTAGTAATCCTGCGAGTGTGCTTCTAACTTGCAAGAAGAAAAACATCATCTGTTTATATTAAAAGAAATCGAAATTATTGATGTTAAAGTTAAAAATTTGGCCAATCCTTCACCATTTATTAATAAGTACCAAAAAGTAAACATTATGGATAAACAAATCAATATAAATTTGGGTACTCTTCCATTACAACCATTCTAAGCATTTTCAGTATCAAATAGTCATGTTTGCTTATGCTACTATTTGGCATTGTATTGGAGATGCATTCAGAATCTATTTATTCTAGGAGCTATAAAAAAACTGCTAAGTTACCATTGCTATTTTAGTTTATAAATTTAAATAAATATTAATTAAACATATTTAAATAAATGTAATTATAGAGTTAAATATGCCTAGTAATATATGCAAAATTTATTTTAACTCAATCATGTCACTCAAAGTTATGCATATTCTTTGCTAAAAACCTTGTACAGCTGCAGTTTTTTTAATGAATTTTTAAAAAAAAATTAATTTAAGTATCAACATGAGATGCTTGAGATATCACTTGCATCTTTTAATTATTCTTTCTTACAAAGACTGACGTAGCCATATTGTAGATATTCTGTATATCAGATTTCAAAAGGAAAAAAAGATGGCCATAACCAAAAAAAAAAAAAAAAAAAAAAAAAAAGTCAAGTATTTTAGTTATAATGGAATAAGTGGTGTCAAAAGATTTTATTTCATTTATTCAATATCAAATTCATATACAATTATTTCTGGATTAAATCAAATTATGTTGATTCTTAAATCAAACATTTTAATATAATTAAATAAAAAAATCCATAAACATGAATTGTAAATTAATGTCTTGAAAAACTAGCTCTTTAGTATTTCAATTAAGTTTAAACAACAATATAAACTGGTAAAAAAGGTATTTATTTTTTGTCCTTCATGTTTCAATGCTCTGCATTTGAAATATAATGGCAAGATAGTTGCATTATGAAGGAAGTTTGGCATGGTTAGAAAATTACCAAATAAACCCAGAACAGTAAAAATAAATGAGTGTCCTTCCCTACTCTATTTTTTCCAAAGAAGTTATTCTTTTTAGTTAATGAGATTAAACTTCTATATGTGGTATAGATCAGTAAGATAGAAAGATAAATTTAAAAATTTTTGATAAGGTCATTTTGTGCAAGCAGTTTTTCAAGATTTTGTTTACTGCTTTATTTTCCTAAATTTGGCATAAACTTGTGAATTAATTAATTGTGGTAATGTTCTTGCTTAGATCAAATCATTCCTTATAAATACAAAACATTCTGTAAACCTGACAATTTGAATTTTTCATAAAATTTGACATGGATATACTAATTAATTTTGTATACTGGGGAAAATACCAATTTTTATTCAGATATATCTACTCGTGTTTGAATTGTAACTTTGTAAATTTTCAAAAATTTGTTAAAAAATAGTCAATGATATATTTTTCAATTGCTTTAGGAGTTTGTCTAATTAAATTGAGCTGTAAAACTATGGGAAGTATCATATTGGAATATTTATAATTGCTCTTTCTTGTGGTATATGGTACCATGCAGGACTAATGTAAATCTTTTATTCATATTTCAATAATTAAAATTCTTTAAGGAAGTGACTATTTAAGTTAGCCTATTCTAGTTCATTCCATGAATAGTTAATTCTATTATGAATCACTATCAAAACATAAATTTAGGATGATAGGTTATTTGATTTTAAAAAATTTAACTAATGCTTGATTTTTCACTAATACTAATGTAGCAGAATAACAAGAACATTAATTCTCTATTCCTTATTAGTGTAAGTATTTTAGCTTTTAATAGTTGTTGCATTTGCCAAAATATATAAAAGTAAGTCATTTTTGCTACATCAGAAGAAATAATATTTTTTGTTTTAGTCAAATCTCAATATTTTGTTAAGTATGGCTGGTTATGCATTCTTATATTTTTAAAATGAATAAAAAAATGTTTGTTTATGTGCAAAAAAGTAAAAAAAAATATGTAGTTTGATGGTTAAATTCATCTGTAATTAATAGAGAACTAAAATTTCAAAAAGTAATGGTTGTTGCTTATTTTAACTTACAATTAGTGTACACAATCGTATTATTACTATAAAGTTACTAATAATTTTTTGAATTAAGACATTGCAGATGAATTTGTTTATTTATAGATATCTATAATTTAAAAAAAATTAATTTGATTTCAACAGACTAACTCTCTCATAGATCATGTGGAAAATTCAAAACGCTCCTTCACAATTTGACTTGAGGCTTTCAGCAGTTTTGTAAAAGTCAAAATACCGACAATCATGTTCTTACTCTGTGAAAACACTGTCATCTACATTCTTATTATCATTTCCACTGCTATATTGGTCCTACCTCATACAAATTCATGAATGACTTCTAATAGTGTATGAAGATCTTTGATATAATCTTCAAGACACATATAATCTTGAAGATCTTGATATGGTCTTCAGGATAGGATGTCTTAGGACAGATAGAGTTCACAATTAAAGAGTATATCTGATGGAGTGATTGTAGTTATTTTCTTTTTCCCCCACCCTTTGACAAAAAAAAAAAAAAAAAAAAACTGGAACTAAAATTATTCCTGGTCCCATTCTTTGTCTCTAGATCTGATTTCAATTTTTCTATTCAATGATTTTCTTAAGGGTAGGTTATTTTTCTGGTGTATCATTTTTTTTTTTTTTCATTTGAGTTGTTTAGGCAGTTTATTATATTTTCTATCTATTCTTTAATAATGAATGAAATTTGTAATGACAATCAATCTAATCATTTCATTATTGAACTTATTCTATAATGAAATCCCTAACCCTTGCACAGTTTTCCTTGTATTTCTTTAGAATATATAAATAATGAAAGCTCTTCCTATGACACTATATTTCAGAAGGCTTTGTTCAAAAATTCTGAATCAAACATTTGCTTCAGTATAATTTCTCTAATATTTTAACTGTGGCATTCTGTGATCTGGCATAGGTGCAAACCAAATTGGAAGAACATTAATAAATACTTGATATAATTGGAAAAGTGGTTTCTATGGAACTTCTTTATTACTATCCTTTTCTCTCTGCATAAAATTGTGGATCTTGGATTACACCATTAATGCCTTGCATGATTTTGGCAAACAATAGTTGCCAATATTGATCTTTAGCATGAATCTGAACATTTTTACTGAATCTATTTGTGAAGATATGTATATTTTAGACAGCTTTTTTTCTTACTGATTGAAACTAAACTTTCACACTGAGCTACAGTTATAATTTACAAGATCACATACTGAATTTCATTAATTTAAGTTAGTACATTTACATGCAGACAGTATAAACCAGTTGACAATCCTTTAACAGATTTTGTTCATAATTTGATAAGGAACTACATTTTAAATTGTATCAAATTTTATCTGTCCAGCTCTTTAAATTTTGTAGGTATTTGTACTCAAGTAGGCAGATAGAAAGGCTTTCAGTGAATAGATTGGAGTCTACAAATTTGATCATAAATCTGTGTACCAAATTTCATTGATCAAGCTCAAAGTCTTTTTGAATTTTCATGACCACAGACAAATAGACATAAAACCAAAAATGTTTTTTAGAAAAGCTTGAAATATAGAAATTCTTCAAAATCTCAAATTTGATTTTTTTTTTCGACAGTTACTTTACTTTATGTATGAAAAAGTATAAATGCAGATTGTTTATGTAAAAATGTTTTTACTTTAGTTTTATGTTTTTTATTATAATTTAGCTCTTCTGTAAATAGATTGCAATTATTATTGTTTATATTAAATCCACAGCTTTTCATTAAAGCTTTTTTTAAAAGATATTTTATTAAAATTGAAAAGTTTCCTGTTTCTTTAAATCTTATTTATGTCTACAGATACCATGTGTGAAATATTTCATTTCTTGGTTACTGTTTTCTTTTATTAGTCCAACATTTTATTTTTCTTTTGCATCATGAAATCAAAAGTTTCATTATGAGAAGAGTATTCTGAGGTAGACTCTTCTTTTTCTCTTCTGTGAAATTTCGTTGGATTTCTTTTCTCTCATCCTTATCATTTCATTTTTTTTATTATTATTAAATTTAATTTTCCTTTTTTTCCTTCTTTACAGCATTGTCTTTTGATTTAATTTTTTTATATACCAATATCATCTTTATTAAAATCCTCCCACTCCCTCTTACAAAGCTTTGTTGTTTTATGAATGCTTTTTATTTGAAACCAATAGTTTCTAATAAAACTTATTCTTAGTTTAGCAAACTAATTCTTATTAACCAGTAGGAAGATACAGTTGCTAAAACTCCATTATGATGATTTTAATAAATTTTGTCACTGTAAAAAGAAATTTTGAATTTCATTAGCTTTTGGTTTTCCCATATTTTTCTGAATCCAATTTCTATAACTTTAGCTGTCCTGCTTTAAGCTGCAGTATCACATACAAATCATGTACTTATAATAAACACTTATTCAGCCATATTTTGGTAAAATCCCCTTTTTAAATTTTTGTAAATTCTAATTACTTTCTAGTGAACTCTTTTCTGCTTTTGGCATCCATGTTGAGTAGATGCCTACTGTGGTTTGTGGACACAGTTTAAACAGAGCTTTTTAAAGTTGCTGAAGTTAGTTGTCAAATTTTGGAAGAAAGAATAACACTGACATTTAAAAGATATTGCTCTTCTCTTTATTTACCAAAAAGAACATTTTATATTTATATATAGAGATGCATAGATAGATATCAAAAAAGTACTGAAAACATGTGACTAAAATTATATTTTTAATAACTACAGTTATAAACTTAATAATTAAATTTTTTTATTACATCATGAATTTTCCATCCCCAAGCTCAGAAACATTTTAACTTTATACCTGCTATTTTCATATCTGTATTACTGACAAGTGGCTAATGTTATATGTAATAAAGTTAGGGTAATTCGATTTATCTTAAGTTTTATTCAGTTAATATGTTTTATCATTAATTTTTTTTTCTTTTGATGGTAGGTAATTGTTTGTTTTTGTTGTTGAGCTTTGGAAATTCTTTTTTGAATGCTGTATATTAATTAATATAAATTTCGTAATTGTATTCGTACTTAACTAAAAGTTAATATGACTATTTATGTATGATTATAAAAAGAGCAGTAGAGGCATAGGTTTAATTAAAATTTATTGCTGACATTTTTGTGTAATTAGTAAAAATAAGAGGTTTCTGAAGTAAGTTTAAAATGTTGTAAATTATATTTAGACACCATACTGAAATATTTATTAAAACTAATCAAGATTTTACGATAGTGATTTCAAAATTAAAAAGAAAAATTATGAGATATTTATTTAATGTCAAGATGTGTAATGAAAGCGAAATCAATTTGAAATGAAAAAGTGAATTCAGTTTGAAAATCATTTTTAAGTACTTTAAAACTGCTCAATTTTGCAAAAAGGCTCTTAAAAAGTGCTTAATTTGCTTGATACGTGCAAAGATAGTTTTTTTTTTCCCACAAGTGTTGAATACAATAATCTGAAAACATAGTCATAAGGTTTGTTTCTCAGACATATAAAGAAAGAAAACAGACAAAACAATGAAGAATTCGGAGAAGGAATTCGGAGTGAAATAATTCCTGAGGTTCCAACTTGTATACCATTGGTATGGTTCAATTAAAAAAAAAAAAAAAAAAAAAAAGATTCATTAAGCATTATAATTATGAACCCTTTTTTTTTTTTTTTTTTTTTTTTTTTTAAATAACTTATTTCAATATTGCTGAAAATATTCAGTGATTCTTGGTAGTATTTTATGTTTATATAAAATTGGACACTTAGTTAATGCACAATTTATTTCACTGGACGACTTATAGCTCTATAATTTAAAAAGTATATACTAGGTTAAGATTTTTTTTTTTTGTCTAAAATTGTTTAAAAAGCACTTATTAAGTGCTTATTTTTTAAGATGAAATTAGTTGACACCTTATTCTTCAGGCAGTTTGATCACATCTAGCTCCTTTTTTTTAAGAGCTGTAAAGTTTTTTAATAGGATATGATTTATTTTTATGTATAATTAATTTAAGCTGAGAGTAAATTTCTAGTGCTTCAGCTTTTGAATTCTGTTTTTTGAATAATAGTCTTTCAATTAAACATGAACTGATTTAAATTTTTATAAAGTTTTTTTTAAATTAAAGTAAAAACATTTTATTATTATGTATTTTTTTTAGGTGATATCCACGGACAGTACACAGATCTTCTTCGTTTGTTTGAATATGGAGGATTTCCGCCAGAAGCTAATTATCTCTTCCTTGGAGATTATGTAGATAGAGGAAAGCAATCTCTTGAAACTATTTGTCTCCTTTTAGCATACAAAATTAAATATCCGGAAAACTTCTTCCTTCTTCGAGGAAATCATGAATGTGCTAGCATTAATCGAATTTATGGTTTCTATGATGAATGTAAGTTTGTATATTTTATTAATATTTTTCTGGAGAATAATTTAAACCAATAACATTTAACCTCAATATTTGGAAAAATTATTTCTACTTAAGACGTTTCTGACTCTAAAATACTTATTTTTAAAAAATAATTAATTTTTGATTGGGCAGTTTGAAAACAGAATGAACTGGGAAAATAAAATTTAATCGGTTATCTTTGCATGTTTATGTATGTTCATGTAGACATTTTAATTCAAAAACATAAGAAGGTGACTATATTAAATTTGGTACATATTTTTATCATTTAAATTACTGTGCTATATATAGCATTTTGTACTTATTTTGTCATTTAATGACTGTTTGTTGGGCTGAATATGTTAATGCAAGAATTCAGAAATGCAATATGCTAGAGTAATGAATTTGAGCATATTATTTATTTTCACTGCAGTTGTAAGTGTAGGTGAAATTTTGGATCAAATTGTTCAAAATGGGGGGGGGGGGAATTGCTTTAAAATATATTCTTGGTTGCCTTCAATATAAAACAAATCATCATAAAACATGCATGCATTGTGCAAGAGAAAATTAAGTAATGAACCCTCCTACTGATTATTTTTGTTTTTATACCATTATTAGTATATCATATATGTTTTGTATTATTTCTTTCAGGTAAAAGACGTTATAATATTAAATTGTGGAAAACATTCACAGACTGTTTTAACTGTCTACCAATTGCTGCTATAATTGATGAAAAAATATTCTGTTGCCATGGAGGTAATGTTATTTCTAATTTTATTTTAATTTCTAGATCTTTTCTTTAATAATGGAAAATGTTACTTAATTTAAATTATTTAAAAAAATTATTAATTTTTTTTTCTTTTTCTTTTTATGTAAGTTGTTTTGATTTAACTGGTGAGAATAAAAAGATGTTTTAAACGTACATAGGGTCAGTATAGATCAAAATGAAATTTTAATTTTCATGAATAGTGTTAATAACTGTTACAAATGTTTCCTTTTATAGTAATACATGTTTTTATAATGATTGCTTTATGTAAGAATTTCCTGATGCACGAATATAAATTTAAATTTATTGCTCAATTATTTTTATCTATATTGAGTATTTTTAATATTTTCAACATTTTGGTGTGTATGTAATTGGATTTAGATTTATTGATTTAACCTATCCTTGTTATCGGAATTAAAAACTGGTACTTTTTAAGAAAACATAGTAATCAAAATTGAATTATCTTCATAGGTCTTTCCCCAGATTTGCAATCTATGGAGCAAATAAGAAGAATCATGAGGCCTACTGATGTTCCCGACACAGGTAATGTATTATTCAACTATTAAGGTGTTTGTATTATTCACATTCTTATTGCTTTAGCTTTTTTTTTTTTTTTTTTAAGGTTTGTTGTGCGATCTCTTATGGTCTGATCCAGACAAAGATGTTCAAGGTTGGGGTGAGAATGATCGTGGTGTGTCTTTCACATTTGGGGCAGATGTAGTCAGCAAGTTTCTTAATCGTCATGACTTAGATCTGATTTGTAGAGCCCATCAGGTTATTATTGCAGTTTTATTATTTAATGTATAGATTACATAGTTTTATTATTTATATATACAAGTTACAGGGTTTTTTTTAAATGTAAAGCTAAAATTTAAATGATTGCAGCAAATATTGGATTTAGAACTAGAGTATAATCAGTTAATAAAATTAAAATTTTACCAATGCATTTATATATGTAGAGACTCATCAAAAATATTGAAATACTTTTTTAAAAAGTATATAAACTTACTAATATTGCATAGCATAACACTATAAGAACTTCCTACCCTCTCCTTAGGTAAATTAAGTCTTTTATTGTATATTGAGCCATTCTTCCTGCAAAATAGTATTAGTTTCTATTAATTATGATGGAAGTGTACAGCTTCCTCTAACATTATTGCCCATTTCATGATTGAATCGAGACATATTTCATTTTTAGTAACAAACATTCTGAATCGTAAGCTACAGATGGCAGTTTCCAGATATAGATTTAGCTGATTTCAGAAACATTGTAAAGTTCAGCTCATTTAATGGGCATTTCTTCAATGATTTATTGACCTATTTCTGTTTGTAGCATTGTTTTGGACATTTAGTGTCAGAATGGCAATTTGTTGCTAAACTTCTTGCATGTGGATTTAGTTCCCTTCATATTTTTTGGTGATAAGATTTTCTAGCATAATCAGTACAGCAGTCATATTTGCTACTATAGATTTCTTTCATCATAATAATATGCAGTGCTCATTTACCTCTATGAAAAAAAACATTTTTTTTACAATCTTCCTGTGTGCAGCCATAATCTTGGACATTGCACCACTTCCACCTACATCTTTGCCAGAAACATTCACTGCATTGCCTACAAAAGCATCCAACAGAGCCTCGTAAAAACTGTCAGCTCTAATGGTTATTCATTCACAACCATGTAGAATTCTGTCATGATGGCAAACTATGCATATGGATTAACATATGCAAATACTTGTATTATTCTAAAATGACAGCACTACAGATAAACATTTTTTATAACAAATACATAAATTAAGGTAAAAATTTTTAAAATCATTTCTCTTTGTGTGCATTCGCTTGAAAATATTTAGTAAGAGTTCTTCTAAATGCATCAATTTAGCAGTGCATTGAAAAATACAATTTATCTGTAATGCTTAGAATTATATGTTATCTGCTTAAAATAAGTTACTTCTGCATGAAAATATCTAGATGAATCTAAGAAGCCATTTGGCAATATAATTGTTGTCGTTATTAAGTCATACTTTTCTGTTGGTTTATAAGAAATTTGTGGGGATAGAGACCCTGGTAATTATAAAGAATAAGATAGTATTGAAATTCAATTCTAATGAGTTATAAAATGTGAAAAGTGTATCAGAATAAAAATATTAAGAAAGTGGAGGTAATAAGCAACATTATCCATACATTTGAATTATTCTAGATCTAAAAAAAATTATTATAATTTTAGGTGGTTGAGGATGGATATGAATTTTTTGCTAAAAGACAGTTGGTAACCTTATTCTCAGCTCCTAATTACTGTGGAGAATTTGACAATGCCGGCGGAATGATGTCAGTTGATGAAACACTAATGTGTTCATTTCAGGTAAACAATTGTAGCTTTTAGAAATCAGAATGTGTGTTTATTTCTCTAATGTATTTAATATAAAATCTTGCTATTGAAAAATCTTGCTTTGCATAATCAGTATAATCTTTTGAAATTACGATTTCAGCTTAAAATTTTTGGGTGAATCAATTTTTTAAGAAAAATATTTTACCTCGGAAAATAATCATGATGTAAAACTTTAGTATTTTCAGACATGTTTTTATTGGGAAGTCTAAAGTTTGTTAGGTTGTTGAGACTTATTGATTAAAATTATCATGTGACAAGATTTTAAATTTTAAAAAAACTGATACATGAATTTAATATTTGTAATTGGCTGTAATTAATATGAAAATATAGAATTTGTTTTATTAAATACATTCAACATTTCTTAATTTTTAAGGGTGAAAAGTACTTTACTCCAGATAAAAGAAACAAAAAATATTCTTTAAGTACTTTTAAAAATGAAAAAAAAAAAGTATTTATAAAAGATTATACTAAAATATTTTAAAAATTGTTTATTGTTAGTGTTTTGCTTTGTTATGGGAATGTCAAGCACAAGCAAAACTTTGCATAATTTTTAACAAACTTTCGAATATTTTCGTAACAAAATTTATAACCTTTTTAAATTTTGCTGTTTTTTTTTTTTTTTTTTTTTTGTAGATAACTTATAAGGCTAACTATATTTGTTTGAAATTTTAACTCTAGAATCTTTCTAGACAGATAATTATCTGTAAATTGCAATATGCATGGTAATATATACACAACAAAAAAAATCAACATGTTCTACAAAGAAAAATGCATTAGAGCTCCAAATTTAGCATGCAGTAACTTTGTGGATAGTAGATACTTGCTAAGAAAAGAAATGAAAACATGCCAAAATGTTGATAATTTTTCTTGATAACTTCAGTGCGTTTTAAAGCACAGAAACCATTTTTACCCCGTTAAAAAAAAAAAAAAAAATTTTAACGTTTCATTGAAAGGCATTTTATTTCTAAAAAAATATTTCCTCTGTTTTTAATAATTAAAAAAATATTCATAATTAACTCTTATTGTGGCAAGATTGCTTTTTTGAAGAAAAGCAAAAAAAAAAAAATGTATATAGGTAGCTTATTTTTTATTTTATATATATTTTTATTTTATAGTGGTAGTATATTTTTATAAAGTTGTATGTATGGTATACTATACAAAATGAACATAAGAGTTAATAGAATATATTTGATTAAGTTGCTGGACTTTAATATTGTGTTTTTTTATACTGATTATTGCTACCATATAATTAAAAACAAATTTTAAAAATAAAATAAATAAGTCTAATATCATTCTATGATGTCAGGGAATAAAAATTTGATTTCCTTTAGATTATAATGTTTTAAGTGTTTAAATTCTTATTGCTAATTTAGTGAATTGTTCCAAAATTTAATACTGTCATCAACTATTGTTTATGAAAATTGATACAAGTAAGGAAAATATTTTAAAACAAGTATTTTTTTTAAAAAAGTTCAAGGAAATAGATTGGGCAGATTTTACTTTTCATGAAAAAAGGGCACAATTGAAAATTGATTTTTAATTTATTTATTATATAAAAAAAGAGAAATACATGTTTTCATTTTTTTCCAGATATTGAAGCCTTCTGAGAAAAAAGCCAAATATCAGTATGGAGGTCTAAATTCAGGTCGACCAGTAACACCTCCTCGCGGACCTGTGAAAAAGAAATAGCTGCTTCCTATGTACAGTGAACTACCCCCATATACATTACTTCTGATATTTCTATAATTTGTGACATCTCCTTCAATCTCTTTACCATGCTTTAATGCAACTAACTGCAACAGTGCACCAATTCCTTCTTGCAACTAAGACAATGCAAAGTGTACCTGTTTTAAGAAGTATTTTGAGGGTCTAATTAACGTTTTTGTTAGAAGAGTGTAACACTTTTTTTCTTTCCTGTTTCTAATTGGGTGATACTTTAGGGGGAACCTGATTTTAGTTATCTCACAGTATTTCTCAATTTTATTGCATGGCAAATATCAGTTTTGTGTACTGCAAACAGATTTTCTGTTACTTTTGAAAAGATTTCAGCATTTTATGCATTTGGCATTCTAATTTAGCAGATAATTATTTTACTTGATCACGCCAATTTATCTAGATTTTTCTCTTTTTAAAGATGTTACGAAAAATGGAGTATTATATATTCATGAGCTTGAGTATAATCACGATTTTGAATCGGACTTTTAAATGTGCATTTTTTTTTTAACTGAAATGCTTTTTTTTTTCCTTCCTCCCTTTCTCGCTTTTTGGTTTATTTAAAGTAACCAGATTCATTTGTTTTATGTTTTCGTAGAAATTTAGGAGCAGCGTGATTTTTTTCCCAGGTTGTTTATATCATTCTGTAAATTTTATTCATTTGCATTTTAAAAAATATCATTTGTGAGCATATTAATCTACTGTATATTTTTTATTTCATTTTTCTTTCCTTATTAACTATAATTTGCTTAGTTCTTCCCATCTAAAAAAAAAAAATGCTGAAAGAAATGAAGTACTTTGGAAGCTGGTAATTCCCAAAGCTTTTGGAACTAGAAAGGGGGGAAATCTGTACCTCTGCACTGAGGATTCCGGCCATGTACATTACGTAAAAGCTTATTGTTCTGTTTTATCAGTTTCCCGTTAGTACTGGAGGATGTCATTCACAGTTCTTAATAGGCATGTGTTACTTTATGATGGGTTTTTCTCATTCTGTGTATCCTTCGCTGTACTTTGCGGACTTAAAAAAAAGTAAAAAGAATCATTTTCATTTATTTGAGAAACATAGATTTTTTCCTTGATGTTTATCAATGTAGAAACAGAAAATAAATAAAATTTGTGAAAAGATGTCATAGTTTGTATTTTCTTTCTCATAAAATATTCTGTATTTTAATTTTTACTTTCCTTAATGTTGCAGTATCTGTGATTTTAAGTATTATATTCAGTAATTTATCCTATGAAAAATAAGAAATCTCATTACTTCTTAAATATATTTAATTTAGCATTTTAATTGTTACTATTTAAAATGTGTTGTCCATATGTATTTCTTTAGAACCATTTTGTTATATAAAATTTGTAAATCAAATGTAGCATTTAAATAAATGCTTCATGTTGTTTAAATATTTATCTTTCTTTATTTTAGGCATTAAGGATTAATTAATTGAATTATTTTTGCTACGTTGTTTATTTATAAATTCATTTATATGCAAATCAAAATATTTGTATTGCATGTATTATAAGTTGTTTAGGATTATTTTAATTAATTTTGGTAGTTATCTAATTTTAGATTATTGCTTATTTTCATGAGAAAAAATAAAATTTATCCCAGAATTAAGAGATTGCTTGCTTTCTTTGGCCATTTTAAAGTGAAATATTCATCAGTTTGAAATTATATATAACACTCTACAACTATAAATATTGATATACTTCAGTTTTTTGCACTATTTGAAGTATTTAACTTATATCCTATTTTATAAAAATTTTCATCATTAAAAAATAAAAGGTGCTACTTATTACACCAAATTTAAAATTCAGCATTCTTTTAAAAGTGAAAATAAAATTTCAACTATGCCAGAAATAATTTTATCTATACTTATAATAAAGCTCAATGTGTGTGTGTGTGTATGTTGGCACTCTATAGTCCAGACCGTTCAACCTACAGCTACCAAATTTCGCACATGTATACCTTGGAGACCGGGAATGTGCACCTGGGGGTTATTTTTTCGAATTTTTAACTAGAATTTTATTTATTTACAAATTAAGTGAAATTTTGACGTGTTTCTGCTATAACTTCCGAAAATATTACCGCACAAAAAAGATTTTTACATGAAGTTAAAGATTAAAGCTTTATCTTTTAAATGATATGAATGATTTAACCTTAAAATTAAATTTCTATTTTTAATGAATTTTTAAATAAATATTTTAACTATATTTTTCAACAATTTTTTTCATAAAAAATTAAAATTAAGCACGTTTCGCATTCATGGGAAAAAATTAGCTTTTTTCAAAGTATTGCCATCACATTGATTAAAGCTCCAATTAAAAATAAATTAAATCTTTTTGGAAATGAAATCTGCAAAAATATAATTTTCAACACGTGTCTGTAGGAAATGAAACAAATATGAAATATTATTTTTTCTAAAAAATAAATTCAAGAAAAATTATTTTATGATCTTTTACACTCTCTATATTATTAATCCAATAAATCAGTTTTATTAAGTTTTGTTTAATATGAACAGGATATCCATTCAAATCAGGGTCACACGGCTAATTTGTAAACCTTTAGTAAGACACAGATCTGCTAAAATGGTCTAAATGGAAAATGATTATATTTTATGTAACTTGATTTAATAAATGCTTTAATAAATAACGAATTTTTGATTTTACATTAAGCTTCTGCTGTGGAAATTACGAATAACAAAATGTTCTTGAAACACTAATATTTCAAATAAAAAGAGTTAATTTCCAATCAACTAAATCAATCACTTAAATTGACTGATTTATGAAAATTTGAATATCACTATTCAATAAAAAAAGGATAATTTTAGATTTTCCATCGATCATTTCAAAGAAAATACGCCAATTAACACGCAGGTTTCTCAAGATTAATTGGACTAAGATTATGAAAATGTTGAGTTTTTCTAAATTTTTAACATTCAGAGCTTCATAAATAAGTGCTAGTTGATGGTGGGAAACAGAAACATTCATTCATTTATTTAAAATTTGGTGTGTCCAGAATATTTCTCAGAATATGATACCTTACTGCATTAAATTTAGACTTCATAATTTTTGAAATATATTTATAGGCTGGAACAAAATATTATTATTGATTTCATTTCAATCCTTTTGAAAGCAAAACTAAAAACTGAAATTTATGCTGAATCTGAGAAGTTTTTGTTGAATTATTTTTTGAGATATTACATAAATTATGAAAAATATTGTGTAGTTCACATAAGACTTAAATACCGAGCGATTCTGTTTGCAATACTCATATTCAATAATAATAAAAATAAATAAATAACAATAAAGATGATAATTAAAATAAAACTCTTGGTTTTATTTAAAAATATCTTTATATTAATTGCAATTTCATCATTTCCACTTTAAATTTAAAATGAAGTTTTACCGGAAATGACAACAATTAGCAAAATATGTATAGTAAATTGAAAGAAACGATCTAAACAACAGTATAAGCTTGGTATGACTATCAAAATTTTAAGATTAAAAATGTTTTGTTTGAAAATCTATTAAGAGACCAGTTACTTAAAATATTTAATTGAAAACTGTAGTGAGCGGTAATACTGGCGAACCGGCTGGTCGCCAAAGGCGGCTAGTAAAAAATAAAATTTCAACTATGAACCAATGAATAAAAGAACTACTAGTGCGTCTATTTATGACGTACTCTATTATCTAGAGAACTCTATAGAACGTTAACAGAATAAGCAAATGAAAGAATATGATAATACATTTTTTTTCCAATTGAAATTTTTAAAATTTAGATGTCTAAATTATTTTTGAATTTGCTAAATCTGAACTGAATTATATGTTATCAAAGTTTCCTGGTAAAATCTTATTACGAAATGGAAAAATTAAACAATTTAAAGTAATAAATTGTTTAAGTTTTTGAGGAATTGATTGAAAGTCTTATCAGTTCCTCTTCTAGAAACTGTTTTTATATATAATGTAGGTGCATTGCTATGTTTCTTCATAGGAATTTCTTTCACGAAAACCATATTTAAATCTTTATTGTGATTCACAGTTTATCCTTTCTTTGAAGTATTGTATAAAACTATGTTTACTGATCAAGGGATCAGATGAGTTTAAAAAGAAGTTTTTAGATTATCTACTCTTATACATTTAAATCGAGGCAATGAATTTGAAAGCAGTCAAATGACAATGAAAAAATACAATATGTCCATAAAAGAACTTGGGAGTTTTGATGCAATTTTTTTTAATTTATTCATAAAATTTGGTTATTGTTATATATTTGTACTTAAAAGTTAATTTATCAAAATTTTTACCATTTAGCAGTTTTCAATATGTGCCCTGTTTGTGGCATGCCAAACATCTAAATAATATTCAGCCTCTGGCCAATATGTCTGGAGTGATGCTTATCATACAACTGATTATCCTTTGCCTGAGATGGTTTTATATCCTGAACTCTGCATAAATAACATTCTTGATATATCCCAAGAAGAAAAAGTAATAGAGTTGGATCCGGGCTTCTCAGAGACCAAGAAATAGGCCACCGCTCTTCCAATCCACTTGTTGCCGAATCGAGTATGCAAACTAATTTGAGGTGGTTCTCCATCTTGCTGTAAGTATACCGAGTTCTTCGCCTCAATATCAACCAACTGAGGGAAAATATACGATATCACCATTTATGGAATTTTCTACAAAAATGAAGGGACCTATAACTTGGCTATGCATAAGGCCGCACAAAACATTCAATTTCGATTATGTTCCATGAACTCATGAGGCAGCTGTGAATTCCAAATTCTACAATTGTGTCGGTTCACAATACCGCTTGCATAAAAGGTGGCCTCATCAGTAGAAACACATTTAAAAAAATAGTTTTTAGTACATATCTATTAAGTCTAGCATAGTAAGAGTAAACTCTAGTCTCTTTTTTTTTTAGTTTGATTTCGTGTACAAGCTGTACAATTAGGCGGAGCCGTTTATTAACCACTTAATGAACAGTTGATTTGGGTAGCCCATATGAAGACTGCGTCGTCTCAACGATTTTTTTGGACCGTTGACACTAAGTACAGATACTATTGACATTCTCTTCAGACACTCTTAGCCTACCAGATGACTTTTGTTTTAACACACTTACCGTTTCTTTAATCACGTAGCCATTGACTTTCGTCAATGGCGAAAGTTTCGCTGTAGTGGTAGCAGATCCAATCTCGATAAGCCAGAACACACTGAGCCTTTTATTGTGGCGTGGCCATCCACGACCTTCGTAAAACAAGGCCTCACAACTCATTTGTGACGTCACACGAGTAGGATGATTGGCTACCATGAACAGAATCTCGCTTTTCTTCCTTGATATTCAGGTATATTTTAAATTCACTTAAAAATAACTTATTATTAATATTAAGACATTTACCTTGCATAAAATTCAAAATTATTTATTTTTTCCTTGTGTGAATAAGAGAAACGGCATGGTAGAAAATTTTAAGGTCCTCTATAGCTTATTGACCATTTAAAAACATTTAAATCACAGTGTAAATTTATTAGATATATACATTGGGGTATTATTGTTAGTTTTTCTTGTTTCAATGGAGATTTTTTTTATTTTATTAAAAATCGTTTTGCTTTTGCCCTGTAAATATTTTTGAAGCTTAAAATTAAATTAATCTACTACTTTTTAAAGCTTTTGGTGATTTTTTTTATTGTCGTGACAGGTAATACATGTATTTTATAAGTTAACATAAAATTGTTTACTTAAATTACTTATGAACTTTCAAATAAAATATTAATGTATTTAATACAAAATTTAAATTTTACTCCAACTAATTCTGTTGATAAAAAAGACTTACTTTCACAGCTTGTTTTTTCACATTAAGAATTGTTTTCATTTAATATATTAATTCATACAATTTAATAAACTAGCTTTTATTATAGCTGATTTTATATTTCAATGCGTTTATAATTAATTTCAATTCAATGTATAGAAACAGTAAAAAAAACAAATAAAAAAATCACACATTATTTGAGTCATAACATTTTATTTACAGAGAGACAATAACAAAATAAATTTTTTCCAACTTTATTATAAATTTCACACAGACAAATGAAAATAATTATAATATTAAATAAAATTAAAATACAAACTTACAAATTACTTCTAATTTGGAAGAAATTAATAAAGAATGACTTACCTTAGGAGCTTGAGAAATGCCTAGACAAATAAAAATTATTTTGTTTGCTTTTTGAATTATACTCCATGTATTTGATTTAAGTTTTTTAAATTAAATCAAAAAGTGTTGATTTTTTTTCTATCTCCTCTCTTTTTGCTATGTCCTGGAGACTGCTATTTAAAGCTGCTTTTAAGTTTTCTCATTTTTTTATATGTTGCCCTATCCATTGGAGTTATGAGGGTAAATTAGGGGAAATTGAAGGTACACCATCAGCTACAAGCCTACAAAAAAAGAAAAATAAGTGGAATTCTTTAGATAAAAAAAAATTAGTAATTTATTAAAACTTAAAAATCAAAAACAGAATAGATATTTTCTTATTACAAAAACTAAAAGCTAATATGTTGGACAGTATTAAATAAAATCATATTGAGTATTAAAAAATAAAATTTTAAATCAACAGAAACATTTATTCATCCAAAATAAATACCTAGTTCAATATCATGTTGGAATATCTATAGTAATTATTTATACTACCATTCAAGTAATACAATATTCTACATGAATTAATCAATTAATTTTACACGGTATGAAAAATTGATTTAAAATCTAACTTTTCATTACTTTTTTTAAAAAAAGGTTTCAGATATTTTGTAAAAGTTGCATTCATTTATAATTAAAGATAGTGTATAACTAATGATATTTAAAACTAATAATAAATATGAATTGTTTTATATATAATCTGATGATTTATAGATGTAGCTGGATGTGTGTGTTTAAGCCAAGGAACGATGCTTTCTTGTCTTTTTCTTATTTATTTTCACACACACACATATAATAACACACATGGACGATGATCACATATATATAAGGTAACACATAATATTATATGCATTTAAAGTAGAAAGTGCCGCTAACAAAGAGCGAACGAATAAATTTTTGCCGCTAACAAAAGAGCGAGCGGTGCCTGCTTGCACCAGTTTCACACCAACTCTCAGGGAGAAGTCTTTGCAAAAAAAGCTTAAGTGCACTTCACCCACATTCCAAACATACATATGGTTTAGCGCATACTGCGCCATCTATGTACAGTATTAATCTTTACTGTATGAATAAATATACAAAGAATAAAAAATACAAATAAAATAATTAAATAAAAACAAAATATTATAAATAATAAAATCACATAAACAATAGATAAACAAATAAAAACTACATTTTCTAAACCTATATGAGCATACAATTCATATTTTATTACAACTATATCTTACTACTTACTTATTATATCCTACTACTTATAAATATCATTCATATTGTTTTTACAACTATATCTGACTTTTTTACATAATATTTTTGAATAAAATATAAGTTTAATCTGCTACAATCTATAGTCATGATATATATAATTAAAAATTAAGTTTTATTATTCATTAGATGATTTTAAACTTTTTTATAAGAGCATAATAATAATAAATCACTTAAGTACTTTAAAATTTTGGTGATAATTATTAAAAAATTCTAAAAAAAATTGCCTTTTACACTCTAGTGGTACTTGAATAAGTTATCCTGTACTGGTATTAAACGCTTCTCTAACTGTTAAAAACTGATTTTCTTGAAAATGTTTATCACAGACCTAAATGTTAGCAACAAATATTAGGCCTAAATCAGATTTTAAAAAATATGTATGAAGTATAATTAAAAATATACAGAAACAAAAGATTTTAAATATTAGGAACAAATAAACAAAAGACTATGAGAAGTAACAATAAAACAAAGAAGTTTATTTTATTTAGCTCAAGCAAACAATACCAAAGTAATTGAAAGCATAAGCAACTAAATGTAGAGCAAACAAAAATGGCAGAAGATAAATGGAAGCTATACATAATTTTAAATGTTTCGCATTTCAAAAGAATTAATTAACTAAAAATTGCACAAAAAAAATCAAACTTACCTTACTATATTTAGTTGGTGCGAAATCGTCCAGCTTTATTGCTGAGATCCATGCTCTTCTAGAGGCCTGGTGGTAAGGTCTCGGCTTCGGAACCGGAGGGTTTCAGGTTCGAGACCCGATTCCACCGAAGAACCGTCGTGTAAGGGGGTCTGTTGCACGTTAAATCCGTCCTGACCAAACGTCTTCCCACTGGTATGGTGTGGAGAGGGGGGTGCCACCTCAGGTGTCATCCTCGTCATCTGACCGCGGTTCAAAATTACGAGGTCCGTCCCAAAATAGCCCAAGTGTTGCTTCAAACGGGACGTTAATATAACTGAACCAACTAAACCAAACCATGCTCTTCTAGTGTTTTCATAGCTTGGAAACGAAAATACAGAAACATTGGAGTTATTTTTTGTGTAATTATTTTTACAATTGGGAACACATCACGCACTAGGCATCTTCATTACGATAAATTAAAATTAATATGCAAAAAGATTAGAAAACTTTCAAACAAAGCCAATAACATTTCCCATTCTTCACTACGATAACGACTACCGTTTTCTTCAGAATTCATCCAACCTTATGACGTCATGGGCTGAAAGCGTTGGGAGTTGTGAGGCCTTGTATTCCGAAGGTCGTGGGCCATCACACTACAGCACTATGAAAGGAGCGTCTGCTACGTTACTTCAAGGTCAATGACACACGACGCTATCTAGAGTTGAAAAAACAAATTGAAACTGGTGTGAATAAAATTTGATGAGCCACCGATTTCTTCAAAATTAACTGATCTAATTTAAATTCATACAGTTAACTCAATATGAAATTTTAAAACCACGGATGTCTTTTATGGATAGCCTGTACTTCAACACAAGAACCTGTCATCATAGATGCTATATGGAATGATT
>JAPMOR010008345.1:235-16785 GCA_026543865.1 Argiope aurantia | reverse complement strand
GTGTCCTCAGTGTCACACTTTTTATAGTTCATCTGAGTCAAATTTTATCTGTTTTACCATCATCTGTTCAAGGAACTCTTTATGTTGATGATCTGCAGATCTCATGCCAAGGTAGCAATATGAATCTCATAGAGCGGCAGTTGCAAAATGCAGTCAATAAAGTTATAATTTGGTGTAACAATAATGGTCATGCAATCTCTCCCGAGAAGAGTAGGTGTATTCACTTCTGTCTGAAGAGAATCATTCACCCAGATCCGAATATTTGTATCCGGGACATACCTATTCCTGTGGTAGATGAAATTCGGTTTTTGGGAGTGATATTCGATCGAAAGCTTACTTTTCTTCCGCATGTTTTGCACTTGCGGAAGAGTTGTGAAAAAACATTAAATATATTGAGAGTGCTCTCCAAAACTTCATGGGGTGCTGATCGAACCTCCCTACTCCGTATTTACCAAGCGGTCATCTTGTCCCGTATTGATTACGGCTGCATGGTGTATGGCTCAGCACGTCCTACTGTTTTACGGCGATTGGACACCATTCACCACACTGCTCTGCGGATCTGCTCCGGAGCTTTTCGAACCTCTCCAGTAGAAAGCTTACATGTTATTTGCCACCAGTTGCCGCTTTATTTGCGGCGTCAGAAATTGTCTACACTTCTTTATTTTCGTGCAAAATCTATCCCAAATCACCCTATTTGTCGCACGGTTCTTCCTGTTTCTCTTCGAAGGATTTACGAATCGCGACCTTCCCATATTCTTCCTTTTTGGGAGAGAGTCAAAAGTTTCCTACATGGTTCGGACCTTTTTAGTGTTGCCATTAAGTCATTTGATTTTTATTCCTTTCCCCCTTGGGATACCCCGCAATTTTCTTTTCTGAACCCTTTTTTAGGATTTGATAAATCATCAACTAATCCTACTATTTTTCAGCAACTTTTTTATCAGCACCGCTGTCAGTACTCTTCTTTTGCACCAGTTTTTACAGATGGCTCGAAATCAGACGGACACGTTGGTTGCGCAATTGTAACTCCATCTGATACAATGAGCTATCGTTTGCACAACAGTAGCTCTGTGTTTACGGCTGAGTTAGTAGCAATTTTCTGTGCTCTACAAGAAATCTCCTCTTCTACTCGGCTTAATTTCATAATTTACACTGACAGTATGAGTGCTTTAGAAACACTTTCTAACTATCAGATTCAGATGCCCCCAGTTGCTGTTCAGATTTTATTCACATTGAGAATCATACAAAATAGAGGTTTTAAAGTCATTTTTTGCTGGGTACCGGGGCATGTAGGTATTTACGGCAATGAAAGGGCAGATTTTGCTGCTAAAGCTGCATCAACCTTTTTAACACATTCACTTGCCTATTCTGATGCTAAAAGGACCTTAACTAGTTCGGTCTTTACTAAGTGGCAGCAATCTTGGGATCTGCAGATCCATAACAAATTACACTCAATTAAACCTACAATAGGTTTGTGGCCTGTCCACCCTATACGAGAGGTTGATGTCAAATTGACTCGCCTCCGTATAGGACATAGTCGTTTTACACACAAATATCTCCTTTTTGGCCAGACAACACCAAAGTGCACCACATGTCTTGTAGATTTTACCATTAAACATATTTTAATCGAGTGTGTATCTTTTAATTCCTTTCGTTTACACTTTTTTAAATCATTGTCATTAACTTTGCAAGACCTGGTGGGTGAAAAATTCCACCCAAACATTTTTAAATTTTTAAAAGCCATTGGTTTTTATAGCTGTATTTAGCATTTTTTTTTAAACTTCTGTTGAGATTCAACAATTCACATCAATTCATTGTAAAATTTGTTTTTCGAATCAGTATTTCATTTATAAATTCATTAACATTATACATTCTTGCCTTTTCAGTTTTCCCATTTTTTGATACATTTGGCTTTTATATCTTAATATGTGTGCTTATATAAATTAATTTTGTATTGTTTTACCATCTGCTTGGCGCAGCATAGCCAAACATGGCTCTTGCGCCAAAAAAAAACCTAACAACCAACCAACCAACCAACCGACAGAAGTGAACACACCTACTCTTCTCGGGAGAGATTGCATGACCATTATTGTTACACCAAATTATAACTTTATTGACTGCATTTTGCAACTGCCGCTCTATGAGATTCATATTGCTACCTTGGCATGAGATCTGTAGATCATCAACATAAAGAGTTCCTTGAACAGACGATGGTAAAACAGATAAAATTTGACTCAGATGAACTATAAAAAATGTGACACTGAGGACACTTCCCTGTGGAACACCCTCAGCTTGTATAAAATTATTTGAGTAATAATCACCAACACGAACACGAAAAGTACGAAGTGATAAAAAATTTTGTAAAAATGTGGGCAAGATTCCTCTAAAACCAAACTTAAAAAGTGTGGATAGTATACCATAGCGCCATGCACGGTCATACGCTTTCTCTATGTCGAAAAATATGGAGACAAGGTGATTCCTCCTAACAAATGTGTTGCGTATCTGGGTTTCCAATAAAACGAAGTTATCAAAAGTTGATCTACCTCTTCGGAAACCACTTTGCAACGGGGGGATGCATCCTTGTTTCTCGAGTTCATACACAAGGCGAGCATTGACCATGCGCTCAAAGATCTTACAAAGACAATTTGTCAAAGCAATAGGCCTGTAATTCAGAGGATTCGATGACTCTTTACCGGGTTTTAAGATTGGAATCACAATAGCTTCACGCCATTGTGAAGGAAACTTGTGCTCAATCCAAATTCTGTTAAATAACAGTAAAAGACTGGAAAGAGAAGTTCTATTCAAATAGCGAAGCATATTATATGTGATTCCATCTGGAACGGGGCTGGTATCATGCGTCTTGGATAATGCTGCTTTCAATTCGTACATCCTAAATTCAGAGTTGTATGAGTGAGTGCTTCGATCATTAAAACGCAATGGCAACCGTTCCGCGGGATTCTTAATTGCTAGGAAATCAGGACTATAAGAATCTATTGCGGAAACTTGTGCGAATGCTTTTCCTAGAATATTAGCTACGTCTAATGGGGCAGAATGTATCTCACTTCCTGTTTTTAATACAGGGATGGACGATTCACTATAAATCCCATTAGCGGCCTTTACCTTCCTCCACAAATGTTTACTAAATGTAGAGGATGTAATGGATGATACATATTTTATCCACGATTCCCTCTGAGTACGACGGCGAATGCGACGAGCTAGCGCTTTGGCTCTTTTAAAAGCGACAAAGTTCTCAGTTGTTGGGTACCTTCGAAAGATGTTCCATAATTTTTTCTGCTTTTTGTGACTGTCACGGCAAGCTTCATTCCACCATGGTCTGCAAAATTTTTTTGGGCGCGGGGAGCTTTTGGGGATTGTGATATTTGCGGCATTTATTAGTGTATTAACTATAATTTGTGTTGCTTCCGATATGTGATGTACTGACCATATCCCGAGTGATATGTGCCAATCGCATGAATGCAACCCAGTCTGCTCTCTGGAAAATGTAACGAGGAGGGCATGCGGTTGTATTTCCTCTGTCAGCATACGAGACGATAACTGGGAAATGGTCACTATTGTATAAATCTTTCTCAACGGAAAATGTCATCAATGGCAAGAGTGTAGGAGTGCATATGGCCAGATCAAGACTATGGAAGGTACGTGTGGGTTCATGGAAGTAAGTCTTCTCTTCACTATTGAGCAAGCAGAGACAGTTATCAGCAATAAACTGCTCAATCTGCCGCCCACGAGAATTCGTACTAACCGAACCCCACAACGTACTATGGCCGTTGAAATCTCCAAGAAGGATAAAGGGTGAAGGAAGCTGGTCCACTAGATTATCAAGTTCTTGTTGAGGTATGATATCATTAGGCGGTAGATAGATACAGCAGACTGTGACCAACATTCGCACATGAACTTGTACAGTCACAGCCTGGAGAGAAGTATGCAAATTGAGAGGCGTACTTGGATAAAGATTGGATGTGAAGATACAGACACCACCAGAACTGTGGGAGGCTGTAACTGCATCTTTCCGAACACAGTTGTATCCACGTAATTTAATTGCAATATCGGGTGTCAAGAAAGTTTCTTGGACACCAATAGAAATGGGATGAAACTAGTTGATTATGGTCTTGATATCAAAAAGTTTGGAGCGAATGCCGCGACAATTCCAGGAGACGAAGGTACCCATTATGAAAGAGGTTTTGAGGAAGAAAGAGGACGTGCATTTGTTGGAGTTGCTAGATCTTCGCAACTCATATCAAGTGAATCTTCATCCTCAGATGGATGGAGCTTAAAATCTAAGTTGGTTAGCGTGTCACCAAAAATGGTGGTTAAATCCTTATGTACTGCATTTTGATTCGCTAATCCCAAAGCGACTGAATTCCACAGATTCGATTTTTTAAATTTTACGGAAAGATCTTTTTGCGAAAGTCCACGTTTCGCGAGTTTCAGTGTCAGTGAGGTCTGAGATTTATTCTTTCGGGATTTTCTATTTGTATCGGGATCTTGTTTAGAAGAATCTGGAGCATTTTTGGTTGAGCTATCAGAATCTGATTCAGATGTTTTTTCTGGAGGCTTTGTTGCCGAATTCTGTTTCTTGCAGTTGACACAAGAGCAGTTCGAACAAAATGGTTTTTGAACGATTGAAGAATAGCTAATTCCAGGAGTAGGAGTCTGTATTTGAACCTTGCGCCTTGTTTCTGGGTATGTTAAATCTTCTTTTATTTTTATTGTAGTGATTTCTTTCTCCAGTTTCCAGCGCGAGCAAGTTCGAGAGTAAGAGGGATGGTCGCCATCACAGTTAACGCACTTTTCTTGTGCGGTACACTGTTGACTATCATGCCCTTTTTCGGCACAACGGGCGCAAGTGACTGTCCCGCGGCAGTTAACTTTCGAATGGCCAAAACGCTGGCACTGGAAACATCTTAATGGATTAGGAATGTATTGGCGAACTGGTAATTTTATGTAACCTGCATATATAGATTCAGGTAATTTGGGACTGTGAAAAGTGAGTATATAATGTTTTGTCGGTAAGAACTGGCCATCTCGTCGAATTGTAATTTGGCGAACATTAGTCACACCTTGCTTTTTTAATTCAGAACTTATTTCCTCTAGAGGAACGTTATATAATTCTCCGCAAGTTATTACACCTTTGGAGAAGTTGAGCGATGTGTGAGGACTTACAAAAACAGGTATGGTGGCTAGAGCTTTCAGTTTGAGGATATTTTGAGCCTGTTTTTTGGTATCGACTTCCACTAACATGTCACCAGAATGCATTTTTCTTATTAAGATTACCTCACCAACGGTAGCTGCAATAGCTTTTTGAACAAGGAATGGTGAAACGGAGTTGAAAGTTTCTTTATTTTCTGAAACACGCTTAATCACAAAAAAACTATCAAAATATTGAATGGTATTAGGAAATTTGATTACTTTTTGCCCACTGAAGGGACCACGTTTGGATGAGCCCATACGATATGATAAAAGATTCGGGTCCGACGGCACCACCCACCACGGAGTCCAACAAGGGAAGGTAATTACCGGCTCTGGTCATTCCCAGCCTCGGCATCCACCCTAGTGCTAATCGGTACCTATACGCTGGGAGTTACCCCCGGGGACAGTGACCACCCTTAACGCCAAGCCCAAGGAGTAACCCCTTCGCTTGATCCCTAGCAGACTAACCACTCAGGTGGCTAGCGACCAGCCGATTGATACACCGGGGACCACAGTGCACCACCCGTCTAATGGGTCGCCACGCACGGCAAACACGTGGGGGTATTTGCTGTCCATGAGAAGCAGGAAGCAAACAGAGTGGCGACAGCTTCTCATGGAGAGCTCCCTCGCCTACCCTCGAGGGAAAGAAAAAAGGAGACAGCAGAAGGCGTAGTGGAGAGTAAAACCTAAAGGGAGTGAAGATCCCTGGGTACCTCGGGATTGGGACACCCGTACTCACCTATAGTAGGTGAGCCCCTGAGGGGCTCTCGTATAGGGTAAACAGGCCACAGATCAGTCCTGGGTTTTATTGAATCCAATTTGTTGTGGATCTGCAGATCCCATGATTCTTGCCAAGTAGCAAAAATCGGCATACAAATGACCTTTTATCATCACAATATGGGAGGGCCTGAGACAGAAGTGTTGATGCAGATTTAGCTGCTAAATCAGCCCTTTCATTTCCCGAAATACCCGCATGACCCGGAACCCAGCAGAAAAGAATATTAAAACCCCTGTTTTGTAATAGCTGCCAGTTAGATAAAATTTGGATATCCACTGGATGCATCTGGTTGTGAAAATGAGCAAGTGCCTCCAAAGCACTTGCTATATACTATATTATGCTATACTTGCTATATTATTATATACACTGTCATTCTGACAGTGTATATAATAAAATTACTCTGAGCTGAAGGCGGAATTTCCTGTAAAGCGCAAAAAATTGCCACCAACTCAGCAGTAAAAACAGAACAACAATTGTTTAGACGATAGCCGAGTGTATCAGATGGAGTCACAATTGCGCAACCAACATGTTCATCTGATTTTGAGCCATCTATATATACTGGGATAAAAGAAGAATACTGACAGTGGTGCTGGTGAAAAATCTGTTGGAAAATAACAGAACAAGTCGAAAATTTATCAAAACTCAAAAATAGGTTCAGAAAAGAAAAATGGGGAATATCCCAAGGGGAAAAGGAATAAAAATCAAGAGATTTAATGGTAACATTATAAAGATTCGAGTCATTCAGGGAAATTTTAATTCTCTCTAAAAATGGAAGAATACTTGAGGGTCAGGAATTATAAATTCTTCTTAGACTAACAGGTATAACCATGCTGCATGGGATGATTTGAGACGGACTTTGCACGAAAATAATATAAAGTAGACAATTTTTTACATCGCAAATAAAGTAGCAATTGGTGGCAAATAATATATAAACTCTCAACTGGGGAAGTGCGAAAAGCTCCCGAGCAGATCCTGAGAGCAGAATGGTGTACAGTATCAAGACACCGCAAAACAGAAGGGTGTGCAGAACCATATACCATACAGTCATAGTCTATGCGCGAAAGAATGACGGCTTGATAGACACGGAGAAGCGAAGTTCGATCGACACCCCAAGATGTTTTAGAGAGTACTTTCAAGATATTCAAGTTTTTCTCACACCTCTTCCTCAGTTGTAGGATATGAGGAAGGAAAGTGAGTTTACGATCGAAAACTACACCCAAAAAGCATATTTCAGCCGCAACTAGAATTGCCGTATTTCGTATTAAGATAACAGGATCTGAATGGATATTTCTCTTCCTACAGAAATGAATGCATCGACTCTTCTCGGGAGAGATTGTGTGGCCATTGTTATTACACAAATTTACCACTCTATCAACTGCATTTTGCAATTGTCGCTCAATCAAATTCATGTTGCTACCTTGGCATGAGATCTGCAGATCATCAACATAAAGTGTTCCATGAACAGAAGAAGGTAAAACAAATAAAATTTTACTGAGAGGAACGATAAAAAGTGTTACATTAAGGACACTACCCTGAGAAACACCCTCAGTTTGTATAAAATGATTTGAATAAAAATTACCGAATTGAACGTTTTGTATAAATACGTTCATATTTCCTCTAAAATCAAATTCAAAAAGTGTGGATAATATACCATAGCATCATGCACGGTCGTAGGCTTTCTCAATGTCAGAGAATATGGAGACCAGGTGATTCCTCCCAACAAAAGCATTGCGTATTTCTGTTTCAAGCAAAATGATGTTATCAAAGGTCTATCTGCCTCTGCGGAAACCGCTTTGCATAGGGGAGATGCAACCCTGTTTCTCCAGTTCATAAATGAAACGAGCATTCACCATAACTTCTAATGTTTTGTACAGGTAGCTCGTAAGAGCGATTGGTTGATAGTTCAGAGGGTTCGATGGATCTTTATCGAGTTTTAAGGTTGGAATCGCAATTGCTTCCTGCCATTGTGAAGAATATTTCTGCTCATTGAATAAAAGTAACAGATTGGAAAGAGAAGTGGTGGTCAAATGGCGAAGCATATTTATAGGTGATTCCATCTGGCCCTGGGCTGGTATCATGGGCTTGACACAAAGCCATTTCCAGTTCCGACATCTTGAATTCACAATTGTATGGAAAGTTTCTTTTAGTATTAAAATTCAAATGCAACCGCTCCGCGCGATTACTAATTTCCAGGAAATCAGGATTATAGGAATCTATTGCGGAGACTTGTGCGAATGCTTGACCGAGAATGTTGGCAACTTTTAATGGGTCGGAATGCATCTCAGTTCCTGTTTTTAAAACAGGGAGGGATGACTCATACACTGGTGTGCAAAACTTAAGCAACAATGCAAATTCTAAGCAGATAGCCATGAAATTGCAGAAAAGGAGCTCTTGCGATCAGTACAATGAACACGTAATTCAAGAGAAAGGTCATGCGTATGCAAATATCGGGAACAAAACGTTACAGGCGACGTGAGCGTACGCAATACACGTGCGGAAGGCGTGCACAGCTCAACACTACAATAAAAGGAAGGACGGAGACGCAATTAAAGACATTCGCTGCAAGTGCACGTGAGTTAATTCGTGAAATATGGCTAGCAGAAATCACCTGGACGATTTCACACGTGGAAGAATGATCGGAAAGCTGGAGGAGAGGCGTAGTGTGACCAGTGTAGCTGAAGAGTTCGGAATAAAAAAAAGTGTTTCGCGCGCTTGGAAAGCCTTTCAAACCACAGGTACAGCTGTGAGAAAGGTTGGTGGGGGCCGCCCCAGGAAAACAACTGCAGTGGATGACCGACATATCGTCCTACAGGCGAAAAGAACCCGAAACCAGTCAGCAAGCGCCATTGCTCAGAAACTGTGTGCAGCAACGGGGAGACAAGTGTCACGTTTTACTGTGTCCAGACGCCTTCACAAAGGTGGCCTATTCGCCCGCCCTCCTGAACGCTGCATCCCATTGACAGTTTCCCACCGGCGGCACCATTTAGAGTGGTGCAGGGAGCACAAAAACTGGACATCTCATCAATGGAGTCGTGTCCTCTTTACAGAGGAGAGTCTTTTTAGTGCCACAAGCGATTCCCAACGCCAGTTGATTTGGAGAGAGGTCAGGACACGTTTTCATCCTAGTAACATCACTGAAAGAGACCGTTTCGGTGGTCCTGGAGTTGTCGTCTGGGGAGGCATTATGATGAAAGGGCGGACTGAGCTCCATGTTTTCGTCAGAGGTTCTGTAACTGGAGGTCGCTATTTTCAGGAGGTGATTCTTCCCCATGTGCGTCTGTTCCGAGGTGCCATTGGATCAGACTTCGTTTTTATGGATGACAATGCACGGCCACACAGGGCTCATGCTGTTGAGGAGCTCCTGGAAAGTGAAGATATCACTCGAATGGATTGGCCGGCGTGCGCCCCCGATTTAAATCCGATAGAACATGTGTGGGATGCTTTGGGGAGACGCCTTGCGGCACGATTACATCCTCCTGGGAACACCCGACAACTTAAGCAGATGCTGATTGAGGAATGGGCACTCTTACCTCAAGAACTGTTAGACAATCTGGTGCTGAGTATGGGGAGACCGTGCGAAGCAACCATTGCAGTAAGGGGAGGGCATATCCCATACTAAGAAACATCTGCTTGCTGTTCTTCTTCTTGGACAGACAATCATGTGTAACGATACTATGAGTTCAATAAAGCCTTTTTTGTTTGATTCCATACTGCATGCATTGTATTCATTTCTGCGCAACTATGCTTTCGTCATTCTTTCAGAACAAAATGCTGTATCTCATTTCTGAATTTCATGTCTCTCAGATGATTTCTCGTGAAGTTATGGCAAAAAACATACCTGTTGCTTAAGTTTTGCACACCAGTGTAGATCCCATTAGCAGCCTTTACTTTTCTCCATAGGGTACGACTGGAAATGTATGATGTTATAGACGAAACAAATGATATCCATGAATTCCTCTGATTTTGACGACGAATGCGACGAGCCAGTGCTTCTTCTCTTTTGAAAGCAACAAGATTTTCTGTTGTTGGGTACCTTCTAAATTTATTCCACAATTTTTTCTGTTGCTTATAACTGTCATGACAGGCTTCGTTCCACCACGGCCTTCGATATTTTCGTAGACTTTGAGATGATTTTGGAATGGTGTTGTTAGCGGCGTTCATTATGGTATCAACGACATTTTGTACTGCATCCGAGATGTTTGATGTATTGACCATATCCTGAGTGATATCTGCTAACTGTGAAAAACCTTTCCAATCTGCCCGCTGAAATAGGAAACACGGAGGACAGTTAGTTGCACCGCCGCTATCAGCATGAAAGACAATAATAGGAAAGTGATCGCTATTTTGTAGATCATCCCCAACTGTGAAATTCAACAATGGTAGCAGCTCAGGAGTGCATATAGCTAGGTCAAGACAATGGAAACGACGTGTGGCCGCATGGAAGTAGGTTTTCTCGTCGTTGTTCAGTACAGAAACAGTTATTGGCAATAAACTGCTCAATCTGTCTCCCACGAGAGTTTGTACTATTCGAACCCCAAAAAGTACTATGTCCATTGAAGTCGCCGAGTATGATAAATGGTTTAGGAAGCTGGTCCACTAAGTTGTCAAGATCTTGTTGACGTATGATATCATGAAATGGCAAATAAATACAGAAGATTGTGACCAATTTTCTAGTGTGCACTTGCACAGCCACAGCCTGTAGTGAAGTGTGTAACGTTAGTGGTGTGCTTGGATATAAATTCTAAGTAAAGATACAGACACCTCCCGAACACACCCCGTGATGCCTATTGTCTGTATCTTTTCGAACACAGTTAAAGCCACGCAATTTTATGGGAATGCTAGGTGTCAAGAAAGTTTCTTGAACACTGAAAACGACGAGATGAAATTTATTAAAAGTGGACTTGATATCATGAAGTTTGGACCTAATGCCGCGACAATTCCATGAGAGAAAGGTACCCATTAAGAAAGTTTTTTGATTTTAGATGAATTTGGATTAGTGATCTGAGTAGGCATGACTTCGCAAGTCATTGCAAAGTCATCATCATCCTCATCAGATGGATGTAGGGCGATGTAATCATGACTTTTGGGTTTGCCACCGAATATGGTAGTTAAATCCTTTTGGACTTGCAAGTAACAAAGCAACAGAGTTACGTAAAGCTGATTTTTTCAATTTAGGTGCAATATCTTTTCCAAAAAGACCACGTTTAGATAATTTTAATTTCAGAGATTTATTTGATTTTTGTTTTAGTGTATGCGTTTTTTTTTTTTTTTTACTATTTTCAGGGGTGCTGGTTAAAGAAGTTTCATTATCAGAATCGGACGCTTTTTCTACGGATTTTGGTAGTTGACTTTTTTTTCTTTTTTTTTTTTTTTGCCCAATTTGGACAAGAACAGTTGACACAGAATTTTTTGTGAACAACAGATGCGTAACTTTGGCCAGGTGTGGGGGTTAGGGCTAGAACTTTTCGTCTAGCTTCTGGATATGGAATTCCTTTTATTTTGATTAAAGTAATTTTCTTTTCAAGTGCCCAGCGTTCGCTTGATCGAGAAAAGGATGTATGGTCTCCACCGCAATTGACGCATTTTTCGGGTGCGGTACATTCCTGACTTTCATGGCCTTTTTCAGCACAGCGGGCGCAAGTGAGTGTCCCGCGGCAATTGGCCTTCGAGTGCCCAAAACGCTGACATTGAAAACAACGAAGTGGATTTGGAATATATGCTCTTATTGGTAGTTTCAATTAACATACAAAGACGGAATCTGGTAATTTTGGGGAATGGAAAGTAAGTATAAGGTGTTTTGTATCAACGAGCTGTCCATCTCGCCTGTGTGATTCCTTGGCTTCGCAATTCATGGGTTATTTCAAAAATAGAGACATTAAAAAGTTCACTACGATTTATTACGCCCTTTGAATAATTTAAGCCTGAATGAGGACTAGCGGTAACTGGTATCATAGCCAGGGCTTTTAATTTTATTATCTGCTGGGCTTGCTTTTTAGAGTTCACTTCTACCATTAAATCACAAGAGCGCATTTTCCGTATTCCATTGACATTACTTACGGTTGCTGAGATGGCCTTTTGCACCAGAAAAGAGGAAACTGAATGAAAGCTTCCTTTATTGTCAGATACTCTTCTAATTGTAAAAAAGGTGTCGAAATTTGGTTCAGTTTTTGATAGCTTAAAGTCACGATGATGCCCACTGAAGGGAGATTTCTTGGACGAGCCCATATGACATTGTTAAATTTTCAGGCCCGACGGCACTGCCCACCACGGAGCCCAACAAGGGATGGCAGTTACCGGCTCTGGAAAATCCCAACCTCGGCGCTTAACATGGTGCTAGCCGGAACCTATACGCTCGGAGTCACCCCCGGGGACAGTGACCACCCTTAACGCCAAGCCCAAGGAGTGACCCCTTCGCTTGATCCCCTTGAGCAGCCCAGTTAGATGCCTGGGATACCGGCCGATTGATACACCGGAGACCGAGATGTACCACCCATCTAATGGGTCGCCACGCATGGGGTTTTGGCTATCCATGAGAAGCGAGAAGCAAACAGAGCGGCGACAGCTTCTTATGGAGAGCTCCCCCGCTTGCCGTCGAGGGAAGGAAAGACAACAGAAAGCAGACGTAGAGGAGAGCAAAATTAAAGGGAGTAAATATCCCTGGGTACCTCGGGATTGGGACAACCGTACTCACCTAAAGAAGGTGAGCCCCTGAGGGGTCTTTGCCTTTCAGATATAAAGATATATAAATGTTCCAGACAGGAAATTATCTCTCCAAACGACCTGATGATGAAAAAGACAAGTAAGAATCAAAGAATGACCAGAAGAAAATTTTATGTTTGATGCCATTTTGATAACAATTTTTCTTAAAGATTTTTTAAAAATTGTTTTCACGTTAAGGCGTACGAGAACTATTGTGTTTCAAGTCGCAATAATGGTAAAATTTGACTTGAACAGTAAACAAAAACCTCTGCAAACAATGGACACAAAATTAATTTTTTTAAATTTTCACTAAAATAATTCGTTAAAGATGTTGTACTTCAAAAGGTCAAATATAGAATCGATTACGTGTGTGAGGCCTTCGTAACAACGGTTATAGTGATAAATGTGGCTGAAATACAATCAGTGCGTGCATTTTTTTAAAATCTTCTGCCATTTAAAATATGCCGAAGATTTTCATCCAGAAATTGATTAGAAGATTTCTCCCAGAGATTTAACCATTATTCCTGCCGTCTCGAGCACGATAAAGACCAATTAAGGAGCTTTAATGAATAAAAAAAACGAATCTAGACTTTTTTTTTACGAAACATCTACAATAATAATTTTTTCCCGCAATTCAGAAATTGAAAAAAGTAAAAATCCCAAACACAGAATCGGTGCTCCTGGGGGTCTAATGAGAAGAAAGCTGTTCAAGAAACTAAGTTGGTTGGTTGGTTGAGCGAGTTTTACTGGCGCAAGAGCCAAATTTGGCCATACTGCGCCAAACTTATGGTGGATAAACAGGATCGTGGTTTAAAACATATGGTATTGTAATATAAAAAGTTAAAATTCTAAAAACATTTTAAAATTACAGCGAAATTGATATATTGTGAAATTAAAAAACTTTTTTCATATCCGATTCTAATAGAGAAATTGTCAAGGTAAATTTAAAAAAACTATACAAAATATGCTTAAGAAACAATGTTGGAAAAAATTAAAATATCATTAAAGATGCAAACATATAGATAAAATGCAATACACACACACATATTATATATATATATATATATATATATATATATATATTAAACACATATACAAAAGCAAATATAGAGCTTCAAGATGTATATCTTCTAAGGTTAAAAGCAAAAAACAGCATCGAAAAGACAAAAAAGTAAGATGCAAGTTCACTACGAGTTCTTATATTTCGAAGAAATAAGATATTTTTTCTTTTCTTTTTTATATTGAATCGAGGGAGGAGGACTTATAGTTTCTGGCGGGTCTTCTAAGTCCTCAGACATACAATATTCCAATATGTCCCCATCTGATGCAGTGGAAGAGCTCATTTCGGCATCAGCATCAGATTCACTAGACTGTTGTAGATTTGTTCCTTTTAAAGGAAGATTATCTATGGATTGTAGTGCCGAATCAGAAGAAGGTAATTTTATTTCAGCAATAATTGGCGTATTACACAATTTGGGTTTCACAGTTGGCGCAATTTGCGATGCAACAGTGGTGGGAATTTGGTGAGGTGAGGTAGAGTAAAATTTTGAAATTTTTTCAGCATTGATTAAAGATTTTGTTTCCACAGGTGAGGCTTTTTTAAACTTTTTAGTGTGTGTCACTAGTTGAAATCCAGTTAAATCCGGGGAAGCTGAAGCATTATCACTGATTGGTGCAACCGACACAGGCGAAGGATTTGGCAAGTTAACTGGAATAGCAGCTCTTAGAGTAGATTCTAATGGTTTTAAAACCTTACCAGAAGATAGATCATTCAGATCCCACTGAGTGGATATAGTTGCCGACATTTTTTTAACTGCAAAAGCGCAATTTATTCCAGCTGTAGGCGTTTTCGATTTTATGAGTTTGCGAGCTTCCTGATAAGAAATTTTATTTTTGATCTTAGTTGAAATTATTTCTTTCTCCTGTTTCCAAGCATCACAGTTTCGGGAAAAAGAAGTGTGCTGGTCTTTGCAATTCACACACTTCTCTTTGGCAGTGCAGTTAGTACTATCATGGCCTGACTCTGCACAACGAGCACATGTTAGAGTCCCGCGGCAAGAAGTTTTTGAATGCCCGAAGCGTTGGCACTTGAAACAACGCAATGGGTTTGGAATATATTCTCGGACAGAAAGGCTCATATATCCGGCTTTTAAGTGCTCAGGTAATTTAGGAGAATCAAATGTCAATACTAAATGTTTTGTGTCCAGGAGCTGGCCATTCCTTCGGATAGAAATACGCCGTACATGGGTCACTCCCTGATTTTTTTAAATCTTTAGTTATATCTTCAACAGAAACATTTAATAGCTCTCCGCAGGATATAACTCCCTTGGAGGAGTTTAATGTCGGGTGGGGACTAACTTGAATAGGAATTGTAGATAGATGTTTCAGGTTAGCAATTTGTTTGGATTGTTTGGAGGATTCAACTTCAACTAGCAAATCGCCAGATCGAAGCTTCTTTGTGGATTTAACTTCACCAACACTATCAATGGCTTTCTCGACAAGAAATGGGGACACATTATGAAAAGACTCTTTTGAATCAGATACTCTTTGAATTAGAAAGAATGATGGAAAACGGTTAATTTTTGGATACGAAATGGTGTTGCTGTTTTTTTTTGCCCATACGACATTGATGGGGATTCAGGCCCGACGGCACCGCCCACCATGGAGCCCAACAAGGGAAGGCAGCCACCGGCTCTAGATATTCCCAGCCTCGGCACTTACCTTAGTGCTGGCCGGGACCTATACGCTGGGAGTTACCCCCGGGGACAGTGACCACCCTTAAAGCCAAGCCCAAGGAGTAACACCTTCGCTTGATCCCTAGCAGACTAGCCACTTAGGTGACTAGGTACCAGCCGATTGATACACCGGGGACCACAGTGCACCAACCGTCTAATGGGTCTCCACGCACGGCAAACACGTGGGGTTATCTGCTGTCCATGAGAAGCAGGAAGCAAACAGAGCGGCGACAGCTTCCCATGGAGAGCTCCCTCGCCTACCCTCGAGGGAAAGAAGAACAATAGCTAAAAGCAGAAGACGGAGGGGAGAGTAAACATAAAGGGAGTAAAGATCCCTGGGTACCTCGGGATTGGGACACCCGTACTCACCTATAGTAGGTGAGCCCCTGAGGGGATCAAGAAACTAAGAATGGAGAAAATATTTCATGCCTGTGGTGACCAACGCGTTAATTAATTTCTGTATTTCTTTTCAAATTCATTTACTTAATGTATCTGGTTTTATATAATAAACAGGCTGTAATGAGTGCAGAGGAGATGAATATTGAATAAAAACATATCCAGCAATTTTTTTTTGGTGTGTAGCGCGCATTACATTAATTTGCTTTCGTATAGAAGCAACTATGGATGTTATTACCGCAATTAGTCCTTTATACTGTGCTTAGTTATAAATGCGGCCTTGTAGCTAGATGTGTGAATTTTGTTTTTTTGTAATACATGTCATTTATTCATTCAGACTTTCCCAAGTCCTTATAAGGAAACATTTCAGTCGTTTGAAAGAAAAAATGGAAGGAATTGATTTTTTTTTTTTGTAATGCATAACCGATTCAAAAATATCCATTCAGATATCGAGACAAGTATATGTTCAGACAAGAAATCAACGCTCCAATTGGTAGGGCAATGGAAAAAAGTCAAGAATCGAGAAATGTGTGTGCGATCCTCTGTCGTTATAATTTTTTCCAAGAGTTTCCATTTTCTAAAATTTCATCAAGCCAAGGCTCGTGATTTTAAATAATTATTCAAGCGAATTTCAAGGAATAATCAAATAGTGAACAGAGACATAATAACATTGGGCGCCACATGAAGTTGTTTTTTAAATCCACTTTATTCATTTTACTGAGGAGCTAATACTGAAA
>JAPMOR010008337.1:95831-124431 GCA_026543865.1 Argiope aurantia | reverse complement strand
ATACCATTATAATAGTTTCATTCTTTTCGCTCAGATAATTTCGCCCAGAACCAGTTTTTAGTTTTTTTTTTCATTTCTCATGTGAAAAAACTTTTAATTCTTTCGTATTATTAAATAATTTTATTGCCATTCACATACAGGGTGAGTCAGAAGTCTGAGGAGATTTAGAAAATAACTAATCTTCTAACAGATTAGTTATTTTCTAAATCTCCTCTAATTAGTTATTTTCTAAATTTCTTCTGGTGATAGAAATACTGCATATAAGTAAAATCACAGCTTTTCTTGTCACTAAATCAGAATATACAGATAGCAAAATTTGTCATTAAAATAATTAAATGGTTCTGCAGTCGGGGGAGCGATATGTTAGGATAGGGTATTGAATATTTGTTAACTCTATGTTGTTATTTGTCATTGAATATTTGTTAACTTATCCTGCTCAAATATGTAGTTCTCTATACAGTAACTACATATTTTTATAACATTAAGCTCCGATTTCAATTGTTGTTCTGCCATACCATTAGAAACTGCTTTTACTATTGTAAAAAATGAGTATTCCTGCTTGACAATTATCTTCCCAATTATCCTACAACTGTTGTTTAAATCATAAATCATGCTTTCATTCAATTTTGTTTCTTGGCCCAAAATTAAAATTTAATTTTCATCCTTTTTATGCAAATGGACCTTCTTATTGCAATTCCTTTACAAATGATTGATCTTTACCATTACTAGTACGAGGGAAAGCATTTTCTTAACTTTTTAACCACCTAACTAATAAAAAAGGTGGATAAATATTCGTCTCGTAAGTATTCAATCGGTTAAAGATGAAAAAAAAAATTGGCAATTACTTTTCTTTAAACAAGAATAAGGTTTCTGTTCACTCAGAGCAGTCGATTTCAAGTGTTTCCTTTGGCTGAAAAAGTCTTCTCCGGAGACTCATCTCCAGCAATAAGGATAAAAATAATCTTTCAGATAAGCAACTGGAAACAAAAGTACATTCCAAAGCTTAAGCGACCCAATCCCAAGCAAGAGGGATTTCCTCAAGAGGCGTAAAAAACATATAGTGAAGGTGAGCAGGTGGCTTAAAGCATAAGCTAATGTTGTCTTCCTGGAACTGGCTGAGAAGCATTTAAGAGCCAGCTTTTGTTTGTAGGTTGGGGTCGACTGTTGATGGATTTTCAGGTGGTTTTTGTGGCTTTCCGAGAAGTGTTGCCTCTGTGATGTCTAACAATCAATCTTCATTGGGAGATGTTATTGCTAGAGAGGATTTGTTGTACAGTTTCGGAAAGACTAAATATTGAATGGGTGGAGCTGAAAAAGCTTTCAAGTTTTGATTACTGATTCAAGCGTCGTGTAGTCACTAATTTGCTTGCTAAAAGAAAAAAATTGTTGGTTTGTTGTATTGTTGATGAAATGATGAAAAAAAAAGTTGAGTTTGGAGAGGAAAATTACATTTGAAATTTGAACATAAATTTAATTTTAAGATCAATGTTGAAATTCCTTTATTATGGACTGTGTTTAGAATTTTCATACACATATATATTAATGTTCGGATCTACATGGTTTTATAGATTGAAAGAATACCTCTGTATAAAATAGTAAAAATAACGAGATAATATAAAATTCCCTTATGATAATTGTAAATTTAACGATTGTTTGCATTATTCTCCGACAGAAACCAAAAGTTTCTGAACTTAATTCTGATTTCAGTTGTAAACTAAAATAACATTGTGTATAAAATGAGTCCAAATGCAATGTTTTCCTCACTGAAAAATTTATTTTGATATGGTAACCAAGATTTAAAAAAATAATTTACTTGCATCATAGAGATAAAATGGAATATAAAATGTGAAAAATTAATTTTCATTCCAATATTGAATCAATTTTTTTAGTCGATTTAGGATATAAAGTAGATTTTATACTTTTGAAAGTTGTTTTTATAAATATTGTGTTTTGCTTGAAAAACCCTTTTAGATTTAGTTGTATGTAGCATAAATTGATTAAATAAACACATTTTCTTGATTATAACAATATAAAAGTTCATATAATTTATTTCGCAATTTTAATTCGCATTTTTAAATGTTAAACTAGCTAATAAGGGTGAAAAGTCTTCGGGGAAAATGTTTTATAATGGTTATTTCGTGATAAAGTTACAATGGCAACTTTTAAACTAAATAGAAAAAAAAAATCGTTATTGAGAACTACACAGTGTCAAAGAATCAGTTGTAGTATAGAAATTCAAATAATGTGCTCTAATCCTACCATATTTATTTGTCTCAATTTCTTTCAAGGTAATTTTTTACAGTGATTTATCTTCATTTTTGGGAAAGATGCTGTCTACTATCAAGAGATAGCCATTTACAATGTGGGAAGTTTTTATTATTTTAGCTATGAATACTTGTTTGCCGTATATATTTGACGAACTCAAATAGTTCATACATAGTTTTCAGATCTTTTAGAGCAGCTTCAAAATATATCATTTGTCTAAGTAATGTTTTGAAAATATAATTCTTTTTAATAGTCAAATTTGAAATTGTAAAAAAATAATAAAAATGTGCTCTAATAACATTATAGCATGCATGATTAAACAGGAATTGTTTAATATTTCTTACATAACGTAAATGAATTATAATCACGGTTCTTTTGAATTATTTGAAGAAATTGATGCAAATTAATTAACATATTTCGGAATATTCCTACAATTGACTGGAAATTTAAGTAATTAATTCCTTTATAATGGAAAATTTAGTTGCTTTTCCAAAGATAAGTGTTCACTTATTAAAAACTATACTATAGTGTAGGTCTTAAATAAACTACAATTATATGCAATAAATTATACATGGGCATGGTTAATTTACCAGCTTTACACACGGCTTCTCCATAGATACGATTAAACTAAATGCACATGTATGTAATTAAATGAAAAAAATATTTAACTCAATTTAAGAAATTTCTTTCATCGGATGACAAATAATTTTTTACCCAAATTTTTTATCAACTGTTTGAGTACGAATAAAATGTGTTTATGAATTTATTCGTTTTTCAAATATTCAATTATTAACAATTTTTTTTTAAATTTTAAGTTTTTGAATAAAAAAAGTTATCTAATGAAGATGACAAAAAAAAAAAATTCCTCGTTAAACTGAAAAAAAAATAAATAAAAAATAAAAATCCATGATTTCTGTGTATGATGAAAATAAAATTTGCCCTTTTTATGTCATATCACATCAGATAAAACATTTTCAAAAAAAGAGAGAAAAAAAATAAAAGGAATTTTTTAAGCCAATCAGAATAAATGTTTCAATTAAAAAGAATATAATGATGAGAATAATTATTCAAATTTTCTTACTTTTCAGAAGAACTGAAAAATTATTTCATATTTATATAACTGAATTTATGTGAATTAACAGAAATATTTGAATTATCATTTGTTTGTTTAAAATATTAACGTTTCCAGGGACATTTCTTGTAATAAAAATAATTTAGATTTTTATTTTATTACATCGTATTTATTTTATATTGGCATTAATTCACTGAAGTAGAACAATTAATACTTCTGGATTTTTTCTTCCATTCAAAAAATTTAATAATTTTACATTAAGAATAATTTTAATTTAAAGAAATATTAAAATTAAATATTTGTGTTAGTGTTCTTTAAGAGAATTATCTGACCTTCTAACATTTTTAAAACTTAATAGCAATCTGCATCTGCTTAAAAAATTAATTTTCTAAAGGCAAAGCATAAGATACTAATAAAGTTCTAGAATTAATTATCATTAATTTTTTAGACCTCAAACGGTTAAATTGTTGTATGAAAAATAGAAAAATTCTAGCTCAAACCTTTGAAACTGTGTATATTTTGATTTTTGATATTCCTTTCATTTAATACAAATGTTGGACAATATCTTTTAAAATACCATTGAAAAAAAGGACCCTTTTTTAATAAAATTCATCTTTCACACTTGATCTGACTGAAATAATTTGTGATGAAAAAATTGAACCCGTTAATTTTCCTTTTATCAGGAATTATTTGATTGCATTTTTTAAGATTAAAACGCATTTTTTAAAAATCGTAACTGACAATACGTTTTCACATGTCTTTCTTTATTAGAGAACCCACTACTGGCAAAAACTGAATTCCAACATGAATTTTTTTTATCTTATTAAAATCGTAACACATCTTTACATCGTAATTACTTTTAAATGGTAAATTACGCCAAAATTGGTATAATTTAGAAATTTTTTGGCCAGATTCATCAAAGATAAGATTGTCTGCTTTTCTGAGTGATTTGAGATCACTCACTTAGAAAACAATGAACTAGATTAATCAATTTTGGCATCTGACATATTTTGCTAAACCGAACCGATTCCGAGAAAGAGAAGAGGTATTTTTACCACAAGGTTTTTTTTGCTAAATAGGGAAAACTAAATAGGAAACATGCCCTGTTGTATAAATTTACAAAGAAGAGTTGAGAGGAGAACACTCCAAGTTTTTATTAAATATACAGGCAAGTGTATTTTTTAGTAGACGACTTTGAATTGTGCTTGAAAATGGCAGAATATAATTTTGTTTAAGAATAACGAGGCCAGTGAGGTCGTTAAGCATAGTCATTGGTATTTTTCATCACTTTTGTCACAATGGTTTGCTGTGGCCTGATGGCAGAATTTCCGCTTCGTTATCGTAGGATCATGGGTTTGAGATGCTATTAAGTTAAACGACCAATCACGTTATCTCACTGCATTAAGCGTCTTCTCATTGGTGAGGCTCGGAAGTTTTGAAGAATAATTTTATCTCAGTTGCTTCCGACTCAGGTGCCTTCCCCATCATCTGACTCTGCCTCACAAAAATGAGCTCTTTTTCAAAAATAGCCCTAGTCTTCAAAATGGAATATTAATACCTACAACTAAGTTATTTATAGAATTGGACTGAAATTGTCTGTGAGCACCTTAAATTAGAATTTATGACTCCCTGATCTCAAAAACCCCATGACTAATTTAAAAAAAAATTAGTTTATATTGCTTTTGCATTATAAAGGTTTTATTTAGATTATTTGAAACCACAAAACAGGTATATAAAATCTACCAGGTAAAATAATAATAATTGAATAAGAAAATTAACCTTTTTTAAAAACTAATTCTATTTTAATATGATTTTTTCGTGTAGTTCCTGAAATCAGGGATTCATTTATAATATGATTCTTCGGCTCAAGAATTACATTTGCAAATTAACCTAATTTAGAATTAAGTTTAGAGTTAAAAGTTGTTTCATAGTATAAAAATCTGTTTGAAAGTTTTTAAGAATATTCTATATTATTACAAGAGTTGCCACAAAAACGGACGTCATAAATTTGCAATTAAAGTGTCACTAATGTGATATATCCTTAAGAAAATCTGATTTTTGTTTCTTTATTCCACTAAATTACAGAAGAAAATTTAGATGAGATAAAAGCCTCTTAATTAAAGTCTAGAAACTTTTCAAAAGTATTAATTTTAATCTTGGTAGAAAGAAGATAATGGAAATGTATTCAGATGAAGCAAAATAAAAAGGAGAAAAGTGTAATAAGTGCTAATTTGATTCGTAATTTTGAATCGAGTAATACGGACAAATAAATTAAATGCTCCAAAATTTTGAATCAGAAATATGGATAGATTTCCAGAAACAATGATTTTATCTGTTAAAATTTGAATTCTTTATTCCTGGGTAGAAAGAATAATTAAATATTTGAAGAAAATTTGAATATCGAAGTTTGCTTTACAATATATTATTTTATTATTATTATATTTAGAAATCTTAATATTTTTGAAATTTTACAAAGCATAATTTTTTAGGGGATTGCATATATTTTACAGATATTGGTTAAGGGTTTTTTTTTTCATTTTTAATCCGCTTCAAATACGTAGTGATTAATACTTCTTGACTGATTCGTTTTTTGATGACGTATAAATAAATGTTAAAAAAAAGTCATTCGACATGTTCTCCACGGCAAAGTTTAAATTATACTAAAATTTAATTCTAGTTTGATCGGATGTTTCTAATGAAATAAGTTTCTCCATTAGAGCCAATCTTGAAGTCATTAAAAGGAAATGATGTAACAAAAAGAATTCAAAGCACAAATTGAATCAGAAAAGATGGGTCTAAGAATACGATTTACAAATTATTCTCTTTGGAATTAAAATGAGCTAATAACGATCAAAGTATGGTATGCTGAAGCGAAATTCTTTTCTAATTCCAATAAAAGTATTACTGAATATTTTGTAAGAAGCTGAACATCATAAAATCATTGGAGGAAGGTGATTTGAGTTTCAAAGAATTCATTTTATTTTTGAGAAACGGCTCATAAAGGAAAACTGGAACGATGAGCATTATATTTTGGGCCTAATTGGAATAAATGAGGTTATTTCTTATTGTCAGAATGCTTAAGGAAAAAAGACACATTTTTATATCAATCGTATACTTTATGGCGATTTTATTGATAATAAGAGCAATGCATGCCAATGAATAAATGATTTGGATTTTGATTTAGAAAAAGTCATATCTACAATTTTTTTTAATGCACCCGATTTTGAAATCAATTTCTTTAATTTTTATTTTTATTTATGCTGTCTACTGAATAAAATTATTTTATTCGTGCTTTTCTAAACTTTAGCGGAATCCAAAGAGGTTTCAGAAAGTCTTAACGGAGAATACTTTAAATAATTGAGCTGAATATATCTGATGTTTGAAACAAGTGAAGAAAAAGGCATTTAAATACCTTGTCAGTTAAATGTATTAAAATGGAAATAGTTTAAAATTTTTACTATGTAATATTTTAGCAAATATGTTATATTTGCTAACACATCGGCAATGTCGACTCTTTTTAAAACTGACCGCCATGATAACCGTATAGTAGCTTTTCCGGATTTTAAAACTATCTCTCCTGCCTCCTGAGAGTCCAACTCATAAGTACTTAAATTTATTTTTATTTACTTTTTATATCCACGCACAGCCTAAAATATATTATTTTTACTCTCTTGTTACTGTCTAAGGTCTCAATTCGCGCGTTTTTTCCAAGGCGTAAGCGTTATCTTGAGGTGTAGTAGGTGAAAAAGTTTGCTTCCCTTCCCCGTCTAGGAATAGTATCAATTATTCAGTTGGTGCTACGTGGATATGCATATTTTTGGCAGACTAAAATGCCTGGAAGGTTCATTATGCCTTTTTAGGTAAATGCTAGCTGTGATGATATTTTTATATTGTGTAACTATCGATAAACTGAATACATTAAACTATGTCTCTCATTATTACTAGATTTTTGCTGCCCGATCGCAAGCTGCTTTTCCTGTAGGAATCTCTGTCAGGTCATTGTACATCTCACATTTAATTTTGGATTTCATATTCTGACATTTTAACGTATTTTAAGACGGCAGAAGATTTCACGATTTCTTATTTTCTAAGATATATTTTGTTTTTACATTCTTTCATTTCCTTTTCTCGCCTTAAAAAATATTCAGCAAAGAAAGGTACGGTGGAGAGAATTTTCAAGTAAGAACTAAGGTTTACGTGAAAATTTCTTGTCTTTAGATAATAAAAAGGTTGAAATTTTATGTAAATTATGTTGAACTTGAGTTTTGAATAATTGGATAGTTAATTAAGATATACCAGTCTGTAAACTAATGATTTAAAAAGCGCTTTATAACTATCTCTTTCATAATCAATAAACGAGAATTTTATAATTTTGAAAGTATTGAATTTGCAGCGACGCATTGAGAAGAAATTAACAGATTTTGTCATCCTGAATTACAGCTAATTGAGGACGTAAACGGGAAGCCTATTAATTTATAGTTCGTTTAAACTTATTTGGTGAAGGATTTTGTAACAATTTCCAAGGAAAAAGTTCAAGTTGTTAGAAAAAGTTCATTTTTATCTAGATTCTTTAAAAAAATTACGTATAACGATTATTTTTGTTCGTGATTGGATAATCCTTCCATTATTTATCGAATATTCGCACGAAATAAGTATTCAACTGAATATTTTAACTAGTATTTTTACTACGGATCAAGTAGTCTTCTTATTCTTTAAAAAAATGACAATTTTAATGTTTTCAAGATGGATTTTTTGAATCAAGATAGACTTTATTTAATAATTAAAACAATATATATATTATCCGAAAAATAATATCATTATCTTAAAAACTTAAAGTAACGTCTGTTATTTATGCTCTTTTGGAATAAAAATGAATCAAATTCGAAAACATTTGTATGTTTCTTTCAGTCAATAGTAAACTGATCAGTCATAACTTCGTTAGATCGTGTCCAATAGTGATTTAGACTGGGATATTTTTATTTAAGCAAAAGATTATTTTTGTGTACTGCACATTTCTTGCAAAAAGTATGCTTCATGAAGTAGATGTTCGATAATGCGACCACATTAAGTTTCTTATAAAGCGGAGACAAGTTTTTGCTGCTTTTTTAAATTCAATTTTTTAAAATTTTCTTATTTTATTTATAATCTAATCGGAAAATTTTATACTTCTCTTTTTGCCTGTTTTATTAAATTAGCGTTCTGAAATAGCATTGAGGGATTTAGAATTCGAATTTTATGTTTTAATTCTGACTGTAAAGACAGTTACTAGTTAATGAAAAAATGACTTTATTTTTCTTACGGTGAAGTGGTAAATACCATCCATTTACTGTAGATAGTTCAATTTTCTCAAAATAGGTTTTTTAATGGGATTTCGAAATTATTTAAAAGAGTCTTTGTTTTTCAGACTTTTATGCTCCGAGTTGGAAGTTTGAGAAAAAATTATGTATTAAAAATGTCTGTATATAATGTTCCATGCAACAATACGATTCAAGAATCTCATTATCTAACAATAAAATGTTAAAAGCTTTGAAAAAACTGTTTGATGATTTATTTTTTATACACATTCTTTATTATTTGCCTATGAAAAGAAAGTGAAATTCATCGGTATGTTTTCATTCAATTAATTATTCGATTTATTCTCAAATTTTCCTTTTTCTTAATATCAACTTTTAAGCAAACTGTCCAGTTAAATCAAATTTTGCATAAACGTTATCCTGAACACTTAAAGCCATGTATAGTTTATATGCTAACAATAACCGTCCATTGATTTTAAGATCTTATGAATAACAAATAAAAAAAATAAAAGAATGACTTTAGTTCTCAGAGCGTGACAAAGAAAGGAAGATTTATCTTACCTTAACTCCCAAATTGTTATCAAAAACTTGCTTGGTTCTGGGCAAAACCATTTTTCTCACTGCTTGCTCTTCTAGTATATCTGCTATCTGTGTTACTGCTTGAAGAGCCGCTAACTAAAAATAAAAAGATATGGTTTGAAATTGTTTCCAAAATACATGAATAAATCAATAGAACTATTTGAAATAAGAGACCGAAGAGTTCTTCTTATCTGCAAAAATGTATGAGTCCAATTCAAATAATAATAATAATAAATGTTCTGTTTGAATTTTATCCCTTAGTTAAAGATTTGCAGTTGAATGAAATCAGTTCCATCAACCAATAAATCCATCAAATTTGATGGAAAATACACCTTCAAATTTTCGTTGATTCATATGCGTTTCAACATGTACATTTGCTTTATGAATTTTCAGAAACAATTTTGAGCTTCACACTTGCTTGACTCAATGATTCGATGCAAACTCTGAAGACTAATTCTGTCCTTTTATTTATGTAGTAACTCCTTAAATATTACATATCGTCGCTGTTACATCAAGCGTTAAACAAAAAAGTTTAATTTCTACGTTAGAATCCTATTTAAATTCAACAAGTGATTATCACATCCGACTTTTATTTTTTTTAAAAAGCAAGGCTTCTGCTATTTTAGGTCACACCCAGTATTCTGAAACTTATAAAAGGCTGCACATAAAAATCTATCACTCATGAAGTGCTGTAAGGTTATTGTTAAGAATTCATGCTATTTAAGAAAAAAAATTAATTTTGTGCCTTTGAAAAATACTTGTATTAGAATGATGAATATAATCTAGTGAAAATATTTTAATGCATAACTAGTGTATTGTTCGTTTTCTGATCCAAACTCCAAAAATATCTTGGGTTCTTTTATTTATCAAGGTCAGTTTTTATGTTACAAATTTTTTCGTTCATTTTTTGTTCAATAAACAATTGAATATAATAACATGCTAAGAAATTCGACGGAATAAAATGATCTCAAAGACAAAGAATATATGTTCCCAAAAAATCTTATCAAAATTTAATCATTAAAATTGTAATCGCATTAATATTAAGAAATTAAAAGTTTGCAAACACAAGCAATAAAATTTGAAAAATATGGGAAATATTATCTTCATTTTAATCATAAAGTATAGATTTTATTATATGAGAAACCTGAAAATCAGATGAGTTTGATTATTCAACTACACTTTAAAAGTTTTGAAGTAAACGTAACTTAGAAAGAGTATTTAAAAAAAGATGATATTCTTGAAATTGATTGAGTATTTCAGAATGAACCAATAAGCTTGGAAAATGATTAAAACAGCATTGAAAATATACAGTAATATTTTTTCATGGTAGCTCATAAAATGGTTTCATGAATATGTGGAAGAATCCCAAGTAATTTTCATTCTTGATTTATAAACGCAATATAAAAGTTTGAAGCGTGAGTTCTCTTTTTGTAATACATTATCTAATAATGTACAAAATATGTCCTGTTTTCATATTGGAAATGCATAAATTCTCTGAAATATTCTTCTAAAATGCAATTTTAAGCTTATGCAATTTGATAAGCTTGATTTTTAGATCCATCTAAAAAATTCATGACTTAATTTCAAGGAATACTTAATTGAAAAATTTGTTTAAAAAGTCAGCCATTTCACATTACTTAAACGATATAAAATAAATTTTTGTGACATTTTTCATTTTTTTTATGATTTTTATCATTAAAAGCCATTTTTCATTGATTCAAGCACGTTCTAAAACAGAATTTGCATTCATTTTTCATGTAATGATTATTAAATAAAATTAGGCATGAAATGTAAATGATACTTCTAAATTATAAGAAATACCATGTATTATAATATTTCAAATGCAGGAATAATGTTTACGAAAGAATTTTTCTGCTTTTTTGATATGACTGATTATATCTTTTTAATAGATAATCCTGTCATTTTTGGCCGCACAATCACCTCTTATTTTAGAATACAGAGGTTTACAAATAAAAAGTGCATTGATATAAGATATTGTTACGAATCTGTAATTTTCATAACAATATTACTTAAGAAAATATATAATAAATGGAAAGGCCAGTGTTTATACTTTATAATAACAAAAATTTTCATTTTTATTGATTTTATACATCCAATTACGTATTTTGCAGTGAAAAATCTATTTGCAGATATTAATGCTTGGATTCAAGCACATTATAAAACTAAAATAATATACATTTTTTTAGTAGAATATTACTTAAAACTGCATATACAGTAACTGAAATGATAGACTTCTAAATGAAAAGAAATGCAGCGCATTTGAATAATTCTATTATAGCAAAAATTTAAGAAAAAGTTTTACTGCTTTTCTGGGATGGCAGATCAGATTCCTTTTCGTAGAGTAATCCTGAAATTTTTTAAAGCAAATTTGCTTTATACTTGAACAATGAAACATACCCCCGGGGAATCGACTCCAGACTTTCTTCTCTTTCGAATAATAAAACAAAAACTTATTTGTTCGAAAAAGACACAAAAATATTCCAGGTTTAAATTTTATATGCCCATAGTTTTAAAGAAGGAAGGTCTTTTCTGCCGCTGATGCAGGAAGAGGAAGCTTATGAAGGAGAGAAAAGGCATTTTTTTAAAGCTTGCAAAGAAGGTCCATTGCTTTAGAATCAAGAATAGGAGAAATTCAAAAAAATTCTTATTGGTCACGTTCCTTACGTTCCAGAAGAGAATGTGTTGCAGGATATTTCAAACAAAAGGAATCTTTCGTGTTTATCCGCTTAGCAATTGCTTAAGGAATGGATAGGAAGGAAAAAATATATATCGCCTTTAGATCAATATTGGTGCAAATTTCCTCTTTCCTGCGGGACAAAAGGTTGCACAAAGGGAAACAACTTCAATTTCCTTTGTAACTTTCTCAATTTTTTTTATAAAAGCAATTATTTGATGTATATAAAGGATTTTTGAAGTAACAAAATTAGCAAAATGGGTATTAATCTATAACTGATGCATGAAAATTGAGACATAATCAGCCAAAGTATGAATTAAATTTGCATAAAATTTTGCTAAATATATCAAGCATATTCGTACTTAATAATAAAACATTAAAAATAAACTGAGAAGAGCGGGAATGAAATTCAGAAATTATTAGATCACGTTCATGCAATTTAAAATTGCATTTATAATTTACGTTCACGCCAGTTTCATTTTGTTTTTGCAATGCTGTGATAATATTTATTTGAAATTCTCTGTTAAAGACCAGATGCTCGCTTTTTAATACGTTTGTTTTTGGTACATTCATTGAGCAGGTGTTCATTCATCCAGAGAATTATAACACAAGCATATTGGTTTTCTTATTGATACATTACAATGTCGAATAAAAAACAATTACATTTTGTATGTGTTTAAGTACTTATCATGTTTCGTATACTACATAAAAATTATCGACAAGATAACGAATGTTTGAGAAGGATTCAGATAAGTCAGTAGAGAGAGAAAAATGGCTGATACTTCATATGATTTGGCTATAATTTGTTCAGGAATTTACGGCTACGAAGAAACCAATTTCCAGACAAATTTCATATCGAAGGCTCATAAAGCTTTTTTTGCAATTATGATTTATTTTCCGATGATAATGCAAATGGTCATTGTTGAAAAGTTCTCCAACTACTATTAAATTAATTTCGTTGGCATTGAGAAGACTACATTGTTTTGGACATTTATGCCAAATAAGGATAGTCAAAAATAATTTTACAGCTTAAATCATGATTATGAGATTACTGAATTACTTGGTTTTCTATGAGATTACTGAATTACTTGGTTTTCTATGAGATTACTGAATTATTTGGTGTTCTATAAGATTACTGAATTACTTGGTGTTCTATGAGATATAATTCAATTTCTCTGATCGATCTCAGCGGTCCTTTTAAGTGTATATTTTGATTCCAGACATATTCATATTAAACTTGTTGCTTTTTAAGTTCGATGAGTTTGGTGCAAGATCTTGAGATCTGTGACTACTCCAACATATATTAGTGGAATTAAGAAGAGTAGGAAACGGTAATCTAGAATTTTTTTCTAAACAAGGAAACTTCAGAAGATGTCAATTATTTAACATTCAAAATATTCATCTCTGACATTTCTGGATCATTACTAAATTTCAGTTCAAGAAAAATAGTTCTCACCTGCCTAATCAATCTACCTAAAACAAATAACAATATAGCAAAATAATGCACTTTCAAAATTTGAAAGATAATCTGGTTGATGAAAGTAAGGTAAGGCCGATGTCATAGATTTATTAGTTTATCCTTTTCATTTTATTTTCTTTGATTATTCTGTTCTTAACTTTAAAATATAAATCTATAAAATAGAAGATGGTCTGCTTTAAGAAGAGATAAAGCTCCTAGCATACGTTTGTCTGCTAACCAATGCACTTCAAATCATAAACTGATATTACAAAAATATAAGTATTTTATCTAGTTAGCAGAAGATAATTTGCTGATAGATTGGTAAAGTAATTCATGCATGGCTTAGAAGGTTGAGTTCGATTCGAATAAATATGACATGAGTATGAAATATAAATTCGATTTCCAATAATTGTCTCATAATTAAGAAGTACAGATGCGAAAAATCGCCAAATCTAGAAGTCTTGTTTAAGGAATCGTGAGCTCATGTTCGAATTAAAAATAGGGATAAAATTAAATTACTTCTCATGTAAACCAATCTAAACTTCCAAATATAAATATGTTTGCATTTACATTTTGAGTTTTAAATCAAAGTAATATTGGAAAAAAAGTATAAGTTTTTTTCTTCCACAATTATTGTAAAATTTGCATATTTGAAAACAGAAAATGACAATACCGGGTATAAAGACTGTTGTGAAACAAATTTCAGACTCTTCGAATTTCTTTTAACGATATCTAAATGAACTCATCTTTCTGACTATGACAAAGGAAAAATTTTTGCGTTTCGAGAATCTGAATTAAGTGGATAGGAAATATCGACAAGAAACAAGAGATCTTAGACGGCATTTTGCAATTTTCTAAAAAAATTCTAGAATGTATGGCATGAAAAAATAAACTGGAAGAAAACAAATTTTCACTCGTTAAAAACAAAAGAATGATTGTAAGGAGATCTTACCAGAATAAAGAAATTGCAAATGAAGTTTTTGAATTTGAATTCAATTAAAATGCAAAATTTGAATTTACCATGTTCATCAATGTTCTAAATGCTTTGAATAAAAATGTTTCTAAATGCTTTAACTGTTCTAAATGCTTTGAATAAAAATCTTCATGTTTTTTATGGAAAATTAGAGTCACGTCACACCTGCCTCTTTCAAATCAACGTAGGAGAAGAAGAGTTGAATTTACCAAAAACAAACAAACAAACAAAAAAACCTTTCTCTCGATCAAAAATGGACTGATTTAATTTTTTTCTGATGAAAAAAAGTTCAATCTTAGTGGGTTTGATGGGTTTTGTTATTTTTGGTATGATCTACGAAGGACCCAAATAGTATTTTCCGCACTTCAATATGTTGGTGGCTCAGTAATGATTTGGAGTGCTTTTGCGGCAAATGGAACCACTCCAATAGTCTTTATCAACAGTAAAATGGATTCTGACAAAATTGTTGATATATTAGAAGAAAATTTGTTACCAGAAGCAGCTCTTATTACTTCAGGTGCCTATATTTTTCAACAAGAGAATGCTTCAATAAACTTTAATATGAGTGGAAAACTCTGGTCTAAAGCTAATTCTGTAAATTTACTTGATTGGCAGGCAAGGAGTCTTATTTGAATACCACTGGAAACTTACGAGCGTTTCTAGCACGAGAAGTTTATAAAAATGCACACAATTTCAATGCAAACAAGGTCTTATGTTTGCTATCAAAGACGCTTGGGGGAAAAAAATCATCGTCCACTTTAAAAGAGCTTACAGGGTCCATGATCTCTTAGCTTATTTAAGTGATTGAAAAAGAAAGGTAGTTTTATGATTATTAATGAAAATTTTAAGTATTAGAACATGGACATAATTTTTCTATATTTCATTTAGTGATAAGTATTTTAAAATCAATTTTATTTGAGCTAATATTTGTTTTTTATGTGCTGTAAGTGGTACTGTAAAATTATATAACAGAAAACATATAAAAAAATCATATAGATGAAATGGAAATAAAATATATCTTCATTCATTTTAATACTGTCTTCATGCTTTTTTCACTCTTTGTAATACCCTTCGAATGTGCTTGTAATTAAGTTCTTTCTAACTCCTTTTTTTAGTCGTTACAACATACAAAGCATCACCAACACACATCTTATCCCCAATTTGCTACAAAAAAGCTTACTAGTTTTGAAGCAAAAGAATAAAGATCAAAGCTGCATCAAACGCATTCTTATAATGAATATAAAATATTATTGAATAATGAGCAGTGAATCGCATAATAAGCTGGGATTAAAGTAATAACTCGATGATTAAGCTGGAATTACTTTAAATCGCATAATATAAATTATTACAAAGTCAGTAAAATACTATAACTAAATAGAACAAATATTTGCAAGACATAACTATTTAACTATATCCATTATTTTGAAATTGTCCGAAGCTCAATACAAGACTTCAGCTTAAAGATATTACACAAATCATTTTAGTAATTTTTGAATAACATTTTACGAGCTACTAAAAAACGAGCTTCCCTACTAAAAAAAGGCTTAAAAGCTCTTATAACTGTGGAATGATAAGGTTATGGCAATTGCTATTTTTTCATATTGCCTTCTTTTTGTTATTTCAGGTGTACGATTGATTTTTTTAGTCAATATTTCTATTTATAGAAATTTGAAGCATGACTTGTAAATAAAGCCCCGAGGAGGTTTTACTGTAGACTTCAATTTGTTACAGAAGACTGGAAGAAATCTTTGCTCCAGGGAAACCTAAGCCGTCCTGACAACGCTGTACCGTCTTTTCCTAGATTATTATTTATGACAACATTTCAAAGAGCAATTCCCGTAGTAGAGCAAATGTATAAAGCACCTTCGGAGTAAATGCTACAATTGCAAGTACAACAAATCGCCTTCTGATTTATAGAGATGTCTAATATTTCTAATAATTTACCAGCTCTAAATTTTCCTTAAAAATAATAAAAAAGAAATGCTATTTTCTTCAGATGCTGAAAGTTGCTTCCTTGTGTTAATAATTGACGAGTTAAATTTGAATTTAATGTTTGATCTGAAATGAAAAGTCGTATGAAAGATTATTTATTAAGATATTTACTGATATGTTGTTTAGATTTCCACGTATTTTTCATAATTTATTCAATTTTTGCTTTTCATTTTCATTAAGAAGAAAAGAAAATTTTCCAATAATTTATTTCTTTGAAATTTTAATCAGAAATAATAACAATAATAATAAACAAGGAAGACTTAAGCCCTAAAATGCAGTTTCTATTATAATATCAATCATTTATGAGAAACTGAAAATTGTTTTCCTGCTTTAATAATTAATTAAGCAAGTCTAAAACCAATAAATGATTTGAAAGAGAAATTATAAGAAACATTGCTTTTAATGATATGCTTATCAGTTCCTTATTATATGCTTGTCATTAATATTATTAATATACTTATCAGATATGTTTATAATTATTTATACCATTTTGATTTGTTGGAATAATTGCAAATAGTATGGTTGCTTTTTGATTGCACCTTATGCTGTGTTGTCACGTGTGTCTTTTATTTAAATAACTTCTGAAATTAAGTATTTATAAACTGTAGACACATTTACACATTTCATAAATAAAATATATTATTTCAATACATTTAAAAATACATTATTTCAATTCTAAAAGTTTTAGTTTTCTGAAACAAAATAACTAGAAAAAGTGTCATTTCTGTTAGAAACTATAAGATATATATGGTAAAAATATATTCAATAGATATAATTTATGCTAATTCGGAAGTAAAATAGAAACGGAATAGATATTTTGAAAAATATTTCAAATGGTAAACTGTTTATTTATCAGCCTAAGTGATTTCATTTAATATTATGAAATTCTTATTTTCGTTTTGAGAAAAGCTGAGAAAACGTTTGAAATATGCGAGATATTTTATCATATATTGATCTAATTTTCCATTTTAGAAGATTCTTCAGGATGTGCAAGAAAGCTTTACCCTTCATATTTTAAATAACTGTTATATTAACTATTATAAGTTTAAGCGTACTTATAGTTCTTAACTATTTGTTTTTATTGTAAATAAGAAAAACATGTTTAAAAAACATAATGAGTTTTTGTTAGACACAATGAAGAGTTGATTTTTACTTCAACAGTCTAAGGAGAGAAGGTCAAAACTATAAAAAGTAAGAAAACTAGGGCATATATTACCTGAATTTGAGGAGTAGTTGATTCAAAAGCACTGTAAAGCATGGGCAATACATCTGCCTTTATATCACTCTTCGGCGTTTTCTTCATGATTATATCCAGATTCTCTAGCAGAGTTACTGTAGCCTGAAAAAGAATTATTAAACAGATGTTTTTACGCAAGTTGGATTCAGCAACTTTATAACACATCCTCTCAAAATTTCATTTTGAAGTATAATGTATGATAAATTAAACAGTAACTAGAATTTTAAATAAATAGAACAAAAAATATTTTCGCAAATGAGTTCATACATCGTAAACATTCTTTAACAACGAATATTTTGTGGAATACTTTTAAATAGATATGAATCTGTGTAAATAGATATTTGCATTTGTTGGCATCGCAAGGAATCGATGAAAAGGAGAACGTATTCTTCTCACATGTTCACCTAATGAGTTACTAGTGAACATGTGAGAATAGAAAGAAATTTAGAGTGAGTTTTTGCTCATCAATGAACGACTTCCGGAAAAAAAAACAATTTGTAAACTGCTGACATAATTTTTTACTGCACTAAGCAGTTACCTTCTGCTCTAAGAATTTTGAAGAATATTTTGCTAATTTTTTGCAGAAAAAAACGCTTGATGATATTATGCGACCTAAAAAGTGAAATATCAAGAACTATGCTGATTCAATGCATGTACTGTTATTATTGCATATAAATGACTGCCATAAAAACTCATATTTATTAATTTGGTTCTATAATAAATTAGCCAAATTCCGTCCAAAATTCATGATAAATCTATGATTAATTAAATGTCCATCTGCTTATTTCACGACTTAGAAAGCTGAAAATCAACTTTCTTCTGTACTCCGTGATATCTGAGAGTTAGTGCGTTTATATGTATTAACTTTGCCTCTAAATTTCAATTAGTTTATTTCACAAATGTATGGACCTATTCGCAAACGTTGTATCTAAATAACAATTTAAAAACTTCTGCCATTAGAAGGTTAACGAACAATATCATTGATCATATTCATTAATGGATGGATTATTAATTTGTCTCCTCTACTTCTAGTTTTTAAGAAATATCTAGATAGTTTCAATTCAGATTTTCAAAATAATTTAAATTATTGAAAATAGGATTTCCAGAATTTCAAGAGTCCTCGTAAAAGAATTAATATATATATTTTTTGATGGAAAATGAAGGCTTACCTGAACAGACTTCGGCATACTGAAGACAGTTCGAAAGACTGGGAGAATTTCATTTTGATATTCTTCCACAGTGCTTTCTTCAATCATAAAGAGCAAAGGTTGAAGAGCAGCTGCCAGTACCTCTGGCGATTGGAGTTCAGTCTTTAGCGATGGCAGAACGTGTTGAAACCATAGTTTCTGACGAAGGAAGAACAAGTGTTATTAGTTAGGAGAAATGGTTTAGTCTGCTTTTTGGTATTTGGAAACGGCCCTTTCCCTAATATTGTTAATTATTTGCACTAGATCTGGTATCAGTAAAAAACACAAGAAGAATATTGAACAATTAACGCAAACGAAACAGCTGTAGATATTGAAAAGAGAGCACAATTTCGGACAGCGTTTGAACGCTTTCAAATATTGACAACATTTGGTTTATAAAATGTCTACTCAATATTAAGCTGATATATATTCCATCTCCCCAATTTAATTTAAAAAGAATCTCTTTGAGAAACTTTTTGAATGAATCTCAGTTCAGATTTTAATAAAATAAGTATGGCTATTTTATATTTTATACAAAATATGTTTTATTATAAGAGTAATTAAATCACATCTTTAAAATACACATATCAATACACAAGAAATGTGAATTTTTAATTTTAAGAATTTTCTACTTTTTGTTTCTTAATTTATAATTCATTATTATAAATATCATGGAATCTTGATCCATTTTCTCTCAAATTCATTAACAGGTGGTGCCAAAAAATTGAACTAAGCTAATCAATTAACTGATAATTATACTTCAAAAATATTGAATAACACATAGCCATCAAGAATACAACATGTAGCAAATTTCAAAACACTAGTTATTCTGGAAGTATAAGAAAAATCGATCATAAGTTCAATCTTTATAAATATGAAACAAATCAGACTGAACAAAAGTGTATGAAAATAGTTTCAGGTCAAGGGGTCGTTTGGATAACTTACAGTGCTTATATCTTTGTTGCAAAATATATCTTACACAGAATTAAATGAATTAACTACAAAAACCTGCAAAAAAGTTTCTTCCCTGTTTTTAAATTTCGTTTATAAGAAATCTATCTTTGCACATATCGAATAATTTTAATGATTACATTGATTATTAAATATCAGTCGCTTATATATCTAAACCTAACTGCAAGATTTATAGAAAAATAGAGCTATTTTAAATTTTTATTGAGGAATTTTAAATGAAGATTTTTTTAGGAATTGTATATAAATATGTTTAATTATTCACCTTGCGTAAGAGAGTAGTTTTGGAATTTCATGGCGTAAAAACTGAGTTTGGCAATGCGGTACCATCCATATATTGTATCGATTTTAACTAAATAAAATACATGATAGGTGAAATTTAATTAGGCAAACAGAATGGTTTATTATGCATAATTATGCAGGGTAACATGAACGTACACATAATAATACTTTAATGAAGCATATAAAATTTTTCTTTTCCACAAATGTTCGACGTGACTGCTCTTGGGTATTCTGAGGAAGTCCCGTCGCTAAATTTGTCTTTTCCGATATATTTGTGAGCTAATCTCACGTAAATCAGACTAGGTATAATGTAAATAATCTCTTTTTACACTATATATTCTCTTTTTACACTATATATTTACACTATATATTTTATTATTATTATTTAAACTATATATATCTTTTTACACTATAAATATTATCTTTAAAAAATATATTAAACAAACCTTTTGTTGCACTTGCTAAATAGAATAAAGTTTACGAAACTACAGATATTATTTTACTTTTGTGCTTTTTTTAATTGTCATAAGAATATAGAAAGAATAAGGCCAATTCACTAGAATGTGAAATTGAAGCAGCTAAAATCATTTATCCCCAAACTTAAGATACAATACTATTAATCTGAATGAGTTTAAGAATAGTTAAAACACAGATGAATGAGTTTCATGAAACCGCAGGCATTATTTCGTTTTTTTGATGCTGTTGTATGCATCTATAATTCCTTTAGTTTAGTTAAGCTATATATTAACAATCTGTTTTGAAGTAGCAAGAGGCTATTTTGGTAAAGACCTCGAAATTTCGAGTGGCGATCGAATGACGACGACGATATTTGAATCGCACACCTCTTTCTAAACTTCGGTACCGCAGCGGGAGGAGAGAATTTGATTCCAATAAATATAAAGTACATTAGATCCTCTAAAATGGTGGATCTGAAGCGACATTAGGTTTAGAATTTGGAACTTTCTGGTCCCAAAGGCGAGTCCATACTTCCAAACTACCACGGTGAAATCTCTCTAGTAACAAGGACATAGAAAGAATGATGAACATTCACTCAGATGAGATAAAGAAACAGCTAGGGCAATCTATCACCAACTTAACCCTTTGCATGGCAATTTGAGCGAAAGTGCAAAAGGTTAAGATATGATGCTACTAATCTGCTATAGAGCTGATACTTTGCAATCAATCATTCAATTTTAAAATTTACCAAATAATATATTTCCACCCTGGAGTTTAAATACAGGTTTAATAATATAATTAGGTCCCTTTGCAAAAAAATTTAAACATTTACAATTTTAATATTACATCATGGAAAATTAGTTAACCATAAAAATTTAGTTAACAGTGATTTTCGTCAAGTATTTTAATAACTCTCAGAAAATTATTAAATTAATCTAAGAAAACCTCCAGGAAAACTGTAAAATTCCCTTCTAGAGGCTATATAGTAGATGCGTAATTTGAAAATGCATGGTCTTGTTTCACAAGTAAAAATGCAACAATTCTTACAAGCGTTTAGTAAGAAGAAATTCTTACAAGCGTTAAGTAAAAAGAATTCCTCGCGTCAAACCATGAAAGAAAGTAATTAGAAGCATTCGAGAAATTTCGACCTCTTAAATTTAACAATTTAAGTTTTAAGACGTGCAGTGAAAGTTCTAACATTAATCGCGAGACAAAACTTCTACGATTTGAATTATGCAGCCTTAACATTTCATGATTCACAAATATTTCTCTACATTTTACGTCAAACTTTTCACTTTCATGGAATATTTTAATCATAATTTTGCAAGCAATTATCTGAGCGACAATTCTAGCTACTTTCCTCAACAATCTCGTTTGTGTTTAGAGTGACTGCGATGTAAAATTGCTTCGTTTCTAATTATACTCCTCAGGCTATTGCATTTAATGGAATACTAGTCTTATGGTTAGATAACATTGAATTTAACATCATAATTTTCAATACGTAAGGGCAGGAAATTTTAGTAGGAGGGCTATAACACATTAGGAATGATTATCATTTTTGAAAACATAATAAAACAAAACAAAAATAAAAATCAGAACATACATTTTGTCCAAAAAGTAATTTACTATTTTAAGATTTTATTAAGAAAACAAATAAATATATCTAAATAAATCAATAAAAAAATATAATGAATTGTTCATTACTTAAGGAATTAGTTTCGGCTTTATTTATTGGCCTTTATATTGGACCATTCATGGTACGAAGTGCATTAAGAAAGTCCTCAATTTCTTGCTGTGCTCTTTTTAGCAAGCGTATTATTTCAATGATATCAGAGATTTTTGCTATAGTTCGTTTAGATACCGTATGTTTTTTCGACAAGTTAATGAAAAATACACCTCCTGAACATAACCTCATTGAAAGATAACCCCTCGAAAGATATCCATTGTGCCTTTTCTTGAGCAGTAACAATTATTTTAGGGTTTTTCCTTCATCAATAAGAAGTCTGAAATACACATATGCAATGTAACCACGAACTTTGAGGATGTCTTAAAGTCTTATTTGCATATCTCATCCAAATATTTTTTTATTACTTTTTTGAAATTGTGAAGAGACTTTGTGGGTACAATGTATATGCATTTACGATATTGTACTAGAAGCAAAATTGTTTTCCATGCTTGCTCTAAAATTTAAATTGATGGTCTGGTTTAATTCTTTTAATTGTATGATCACAATTGTTACATTCGTTGAGGATATATCATTTGCGTTTGTAAATAACAAAATTATAGTCGTTGATGTTTCCCTTTTGTTGACTTTAAAATTTAGAATCGTGTTTGTTCTTTTAATTTTACTCATACACTGAAGAAATATTTGCCACTGAATATACAAACTAATCGACAGAAACGTACTAATGCAAATTTTGAATTCAATCACCCTCCCAAATTTTCTAACAGCAATTAAAGCCGAATAAATTCACTGAATTTCCTAATTAAAGTGTCAAAAAACATCTCTAAGAACATGTTATTATCTAGAAATTAATATAAGGTTCAAGATTAAATTTATATTGTTGGGATTTCCACTATACAGTGATATAAAAATAAACACATATCAGATGTGTTTTTAGTGGAATTTAGTGTTGATAAAGCATTCCACAATCAACGCTGCCTTTGGCTGTCAGCAACTATATTGATAATCAATATATCTACAGTTCATCAATATATTTATTGACTTACCTTAGGAATACTGAAGAGTGTTCCTTGCAGGCTATGATAGAAATGCGATTTGTGAGTCGAGTCTTTCATCTGAATCACATCCAGGTATTGCAAAGCATGGACAGCCGGCTCCATAAAGAACTTAATCTGAAAGGAAATAAAAATTGGTTTAAAAGTACACTCTTCTTAGTGTAATAGAAGATCGTTTTTATTTTAGTTACGAATTTAATTAGTGTTTTAATCTTTAATTTATAAATCCTTATTATAAACGTTACGGAATCTTGAAATGAAGTTTTGTTTTCCTCAAAATCACTGCGAGATAGCGTCATTTGTATGAAATCAAAATTTAACGATAATTAAGCTCTAAAAGTTTTAAAACAATGTACTGTTCTTCGAGAACACACAGCTGTACAGTTTCAAAACGCTGAAATACTAAAAAATGAGTAAAAAAAATTGATTACATTTCTTATTTACAAATATGAAAACAAGTTTTAGTGAAGCGAAACTATATATAAAGTCAAGAATATTCTGCAGTTTGATTACTTATAATTGATATAATTCGATTTTACATAAATTTTTTTCATAGATTATAGATAGAATGCATTACTTTTTTAATAAAAAGGTAAAAGGAATGCATTCCCTTGCGTCTGGATTTTTTAAAAACGTTTCCTAGGTAATATATATTTTCATTAAAATACATATGTTACTAGTTTTACTAATTTGGGTACAAATAGGATCAATCAAACTTTTATAATTGTATTAAGACCCATTTTCAAACGTGAAAAAATGTAAAGCTTTTTTTCCATACAATATTTTTTGCTATTTATAATTTTGCAAAATGTGTACACTTTATTTTCTAAAAGCTCAAAAATTGTGAAGAAGTTGTAGAGTATTTAGTTATTTTTAGTGACTAATTGTAATCTTCTGCTCTATATCTGGTAAATATTCTATGTTTCCATTTTAATTACAAGAAGATAAGAGATAAAATTAGAAATATGATTTAGAAGAATAAGAAGCTGAAGAATACAAATATGATTTCTGTGTGCTGAAGGAACAATATAATTCTTAAAAGATGTTTTCATAAACTAATTATATATAGTATAATCGGATTTCACCGGTCAAACTGTGCAGAACGTGAATCCTCGTTCTAAATGCATTAAAATTATCCACTAACCTCTGCGACTCATAATTTTTTTTAGAAAAATCCAAATGAAAAAGTATGATATCACATTTGGTGTTAAAAATAAAAGCTTTATTGTAACTTATGAAATTAAAAAACAATTGAGAAAACAGAGAAAAAAAAAGATTTAAGTAAACGATTTAAAAAAAATAGCAATTTTACCCCATTAGTCTATGAAAGGAGAGCAGTTTAAAGACATGCAGACGCATGCATATTATTTACGCAAAGAAGCAGCGGTCGTTCGTTTAAAATTCTGAAATATCCTGGCTACTGCATTGGACGTAGGCGTCTAATTGTGTGGCTATCACTATCAATAAATCTTATTTTTTTTGCATTTTTTTTAAATAGAGGAGGAATACTAAGAAATTGGTATACGAACTCTAGATACTTTAGAAAGTGACTTAATGTCTCGTTTACATATTTCCATCATGTTTATCGATACTCTATATTGTGCAGTTAGACACTGCACGGTACGCATGCACATGCATTGAAATACTGAGTGGTCATTTTCAGCAGCTATTTATTCAAATTCTATGTCTTATATAAGCCTTTTTTACATTAATTTAAGCCTTTTTACATTAATTTTTTTTTGAGAATGATGTGGTGTCTTATCTTTTCCTTTGGCATTTTCTCAAAAACAATTTGTCACAGAGATATAATTCATAGTACAACTTAATTATATTCAATGCGATACTCTCATTTTGCATATTTTGTCTGGTGGTAGCTGGACATCCTGTATGTTTTCTAAAATAGCTTAACTAAAGAATATGAATTTAAATGACTGCCAAATGCATGAGCGAAAAGAATATTATTTTTGAAATTTCTCCTTTGAAAGTTTTTATAGCAATGCTGAAACAGGATATATATATATATATATATATATATATATATATATATATTTCATCTGGCATAGTTACAGAATTTTCGAAAGCTTTTCAAAATTTTAGTAACGTGCCAGAAAACGTAATCGAAGCAATCGAAACAAACACGACGTATATTCTAGATTCATTATATGCAATATTTCCTATATGATAAATATTAATATTTCTTAACTTGTGTCTTATCTTGTAATTGTATAGCTTTCTCTCTTATCTAAACAGACGGCATTTTCTGTTTTGAGAAGGAATTTTCGTATTGATTTAATTAAGAATACACAGAAGTACTCTTAAGATGTTTATGGATTTCACTTCGTTTTCGTACTGAATTTTGAACGTCCGGCAATGATTTAATTTTAGATTATTACTTGAAAAATGTGATTATTTAACGAAAGATTTATTCTCTAACACTATAAGTAAGGAGTAAATTGTCAAACTGCGAGGAACAGCTTGGTTGGATCTTTCAAGCATTTCTCTCTTTCTGCGAATATTCTCCCTAAGTGCAGAATACAAAATCTTATTACTCTTATAAGTATAATCTTATCATGCTTATAAGAATGAGAAATACGTGAGAATATTCAGGATTTGAGAAACGTTATTTTTATACAATCTTATTAAATTTATACTGCATAGGAAGGCCGATAATACAAGTTTTATATCTAATGTATTTAATATTTTAAAGTTAAAGTAAATAATTTAATTTTTTTAACGAATAATTAAGGAAGCATTAACAACAACAAAAAGACACGTTCGCTTTCGTATCCAAATTTGGTACATACGAGAATTCCACTATAAGGATATGAGCACTAGCCAATGAGAACTGTGCCACTGTCTACTGTAAGCTGTGTCAAGCCAGTGAACATGTACCGAAATTCTTGAAACTAATTTTTTAAATGAAATAGCTGATAAGCTACATTAGTATAAGTTATATTATTTCAATGTCTTGATACAATAAAAAATATATGTAATTTAAAAGATATAGCTGTGTCATAATTGGTGTCTACCTGTTGTGAGAACGATAAAGTCTCTTATTTAAAAATAAAAGCTATGAGAAATAAAGAATATCACAAAAAAGGGCATCTTTCAAGATAATGATAATAACAATGCTTATGCAGCAAATGAAATAATATCATAATACAAATTATTCAGAAATTAAACTAAAGAAAACCTAGATAGCTATCATTATGGAATTTGCTAATATTAATTTAAAAGAACTTGTGATTTAATGATAAGAACAGATACCATGTTTTGGACAAATACTTTAAAGGTTGTTAATCCTTTAAAGTATTTTACCAAACAAAATACTTTAAAGAATTAACGAAGCCTAGATACGCATTTTCTGGTACGACCTATTAAGAAAACTAATTACATTCTTCAGATCAGTATGAAAAAGTTTATATAAGCATGCCATTGTTGGTAGATTAATTTTTGTCTTGTAATCCAAATGAATGGAGAATTTTTATGCATAGCTAATAAATCGATTCTATGAAAATTAAATTAAAATGATGCTTGCTTTTATAACAGTGTTTTGATTTTAATTACAAGAATAAGTATTTTCATTTTTTTTCATTATTCTATTTGTGACTTGCTTCTAACATCAAAGCGTTTTCGGCACTACATTTAAAAAAAAAGAAATAATTTTTAAATTAATGAAATTATATAAACAAGGTTTTATAAAATTATCAATTTTATAATTTTAACGACTTTATAAGAATTTGAAGGTGAATGCTCAAAATTTAAACAAGATACAGAAGTTTAAATATTAATTAATAGGAAATTTTATATACTTCATATTTTTAAAAGCTTAAATTTATTTCTTACTAACCCCCTTTGGCGACCAGCCGGTTCGCCAGTATTACCGCTAACTACAATTTTCAATTAAATATTTTAAGCAACTGGTCTCTTAACAGATTCTCAAACAAAACATTTTTAATCTTCAAATTTTGATAGTCATACCAAACTTATACTGTTGTTTAGATCGTTTCGTTTAATTTACTATATATATTTTGCTAATTTGTTGTCATTTCCGGTAAAACTTCAACTATAATTTAAAATGTAAATGATGAAATTGCAATTAATATTAAGATATTTTTTAATAAAACCAAGCGTTTTATTTTATTTATCATCTTTATTGTTATTAATTAATTATTATTATTATTGAATGTGAGTATTGCAAACAGAATCGCTCGGTATTTAAGTCTTATGTTAACTACAAAATATTTTTCATAATTTATGTAATATCTCAAACAATAATTCAACAAAAATTTCTCAGATTCAGCATAAAATTCAGATTTTAGTTTTGCTTTCAAAAGGATTGAAATGAAATCAATAATAATAATTTGTTCCGGCCTATAAATATATTTCAAAAATTATGAAGTCTAAATTTAATGCAGTAAGGTATCATATTCTGAGAAATATTCTGGACACACCAAATTTTAAATAAATGAATGAATGTTTCTATTTTCCACGATCAACTAAGACTTATTTATAAAGTTTTAAATGTTAAAAATTTAGAAAAATTCAACATTTTCATAACCTGTGCGCTGATTGGGTATTTTCTTTGAAACGATCGATGGAAAATCTAAAATTATTCTTTTTTTTATTGAATAGTGAAATTCAAATTTTCATAAATCAGTTAGTTTAAGTGATTGATTTAGTTGATTGGAAATTAACTCTTTTTATTTAAAATATTAGTCCTTCAAGAACATTTTGTTAATAGTGATTTCCACAGCAGAAGCTTTATGTAAAATCAAAAATTCGTTATTTATTTGAGCATTTATTGAATCAAGTTACATAAAATATAATCATTTTCCATTTAGACCATTTTAGCATATCTGTGTCTTACTAAAGGTTTAAAAATTAGCTATGTGGCCCTGATTTGAATGAATGTCCTGTTCATATTAAACAAAACTTGCCTTAAAATAAAACTGATTTATTGGATTAATAATATAGAGAGTATAAAAGATCATAAAATAATTTTTTTTGAATTTATTTTTTAGAAAAAATAATATTTCATATTTGTTTCATTTCCTACAGACACGTGCCGAAAATTATATTTTTGCAGATTTCATTTCAAAAAAGATTTAATTTATTTTTAGTTGGAGCTTTAATCAATATGATGGCAACACTTTGAAAAAAGCTAATTTTTTCCCATGAATGCGAAACGTGCTCGTGCAGCTTAAATTTTATTTTTATTTTGTACGAAAAAAATTGTTGAAATATATAGTTAAAATATTTATTTAAAAATTCATTAAAAATAGAAATTTAATTTTAAGGTTAAAACATTGGTATCATTTAAAAGATAAATTTTTGATCTTTAACTTCATGTAAAAATCTTTTTTGTGCGGTAATATTTTCGGAAATTATAGCAGAAACA
>JAPMOR010008337.1:50064-95821 GCA_026543865.1 Argiope aurantia | reverse complement strand
CACACACACACACACACACACACACAGTGAGCTTTATTATAAGTATAGATATATCTAATAATACGCCATGTATTTATTTTCTAAAACGGATTTTCAAATTTTTAAAAATATATATTACATAAATAGGAACTAAAAGCACATGTAACATTTATTTTGTATGCATCAAGGAGGTGCCCTTTTACATTTATTTTGAATATTCATTTAAATTTTTGTATAAAAATTGTACCACAAAGATAATGTAATGTTCCATTTATGATACATGAACTATAGTTTGAAATACCCTTTTCTGAAAAAGGAATTTTCATTCAAAAGATAAAATGGAATTCACAAGATAGGTAATCGAAAAATGAAACAATTATCTTAACGCAATTGTGAGACTGCTCCTTTTCTGCTTTATTTGATATCTCTGCGGATTTTGAAATTACCTTCGTTTAAGTCGGTCGGTAAAATGAAAAGTGAAATTTTGGTAAAATGGCAGATAATTGTTGAAAGTTGCTTTAAATGACCTTCCTAACCATTCTAGAAAGAATTCGTTTACTAGGATTGTTAATTAACATCTCTTCTTGGCATTAGGTTTCGGCTGTCGTTTTGCTTTTGCACCGTCCACTGCCTTTGGCATCTAAATGGTTCGTTTCATTGTGAAAGCTCTTGTTGAAGCTAATACTGTATCTCTTATTAGCTCTGAAGGGTCCCAATCTAATCTACTTGGACAGAAGATGACTGTGGAAAAGAAAATAATCACAAGTGATTGAGACAAGAATTGACTCGGAGGCAATTGCCATTTATCTAAATAAACGACTTGTTTTATCTTAAGATGCCGAGCAGAAGAATAAATGGTATTATCATGCCTGCAATGCAAAAGACAATTGGTATTGCAGGAATGTTTCTTTGAAATGTTTACACTTACTAAGCATTTATTGAAAATCATAATAGAATTATCTTTAACAGTTTTATCACTAGTTTGAGCAATCTTAGTTCTTAATAAATCAGAATTTCGTTTCTGTATATATTTGAAAATTGCTCACATAGAAATTGTTAATAAATAGTGCTTTTATTCAAGATTAATTATCCAATGAGGTTGATATAAGCAACTCAATATAAAGTACGGCAAATGCTTAAATTAAGAATAAAATAAATAAAAAAACAACAAAATTTTATGAATGTGCTAAAATGTAGAAAATAATTTTTTTTCATTAATATTTTGGAGGTCAAAGCAAACGCAGTTAAAGTATGAAATGTTAATGAACTCTAAGAAAAGCAGATTTTAACCAACTTTGTAATATATTTTAATTTTTACTAAGTGCTGAATAATTACGATATTTATTATGGCTCATTTCCCTTATAATATTGTTTTTAGCTCTTCACGCGTTTACATTAATTTTTTGGTTTCAGATTTTTAACAAAAATTTTCAATTTTCAATGAACTAAAATTGTGGCTTTAAAAAGTGTTGCATTTTATTATTTTCTATTTTACTGTCTTTAATATCTTTGAAAATTCATTATTATAAATCAAATATTTTTCAAATTCACATACAGATAGCGCTATTCATATTGAATAAAAACTGAATATAATTAAACTACTAATTTATAAATTAACCATAAAATTATTAAAAATAATGTATTGTTTCCAGAAACAAACAACTATTCAGAATTTCAGAATAATAGTGCATTAGAAAATAAGCAAAATATAAAACAGGTTAAGTCAAATAAAAGGTTATAAAATGGAAATTTTCGAACATTTAAAACGTGAATAAATAATGAAATCGATATTGAATATTTTTCAGCTGTACGAACCTTTACTCTTTAAATGAAAATTGGTTAAAAAAATATTGTAATAAAAATAATTAGTAAATAAAACCTTATTATTTTTCTAGTCACGCACAAGTACATTTTATTTATTGAAATATAAGTATGAAAAATATAGTTTCTATACTGAAACTCAAAAACACTTTTTGAATATATATTCTCCATTTAAATAATTTCAACTTAATTCTCAAAAGAATATGAAATTCAAACGCCGTGAAAATTATATTTATTTGATAAACTATTACAGAAACTTTTTTACAAGAAATCTTAAAGATTTTGCACCTTCTTAAGACTTAGAATTCTGCAAGAATATATATAAAAAATATGATATAGACGACTATTTACTAGTTTATTTATTTTGAACTGCCGTTTAATGAGGTTTTGAAGTTGCAAGTAGATGTACATCTTCTCAGTACAAAGAAGGAAAATACAAAACAACAATAATATTAACATATACAAAAATAAATTTCCAGAAGGCAGGAGTGAAAATAGTAAAGTAAATTTTCTTTCCTTTTGGAAGATTAAGAAGAATGTAATTTAGAGAAACTGCAAGATAAATTAATTCTGCCAAGCATATTTTGTAAACAAGTACATGTGGTTCTTAGTATATTCAGATTGGGTATTATCTTTTTCCTGCTATTTTATTAACAACACTGAACAGAAATGAAGTTATTAAGGAAGTGAAATGTACAATTCTGTGACACTGAGATGTTCAAGTATTTTTTGGGTGTTAATTTGGGGACACTAGATGATTTCCTGTAAAATAATGCACGGAATTTCATGGCATATCTTGATTATATTAACAAGTACAACTTAATTTAACATTTCATATTATTGTGATATTAACACAATCTTCTTTTTATAGATTCAAGAGTGGTAGTTTTATAGATTCAAGAGTGGTCTCAAAATGTTGATTCATATCGGGTATTTTTTTTTCTGTTGCTTTATGAATTTTTCTCTTATATATTCCATTTTAAGTTTCACTATCATTGTTCATGTTTTTATACAAAGGACTTTCTACAATTAGCTTCCATATAGTATAAATTTATTATTTCTTATTTAGAAAAAGAAATGCATAGGATTTATCTCGTAATTTATTAGGTATATCGTAATGGGATATCGCGTTATAAGGTCTCTAATTTGTAATTTCTCATATTTCTAGTGAAGTATTTTTTTAACACCCTGTACTACTGTTATATATTAACAGTAGATATAGCAGAAATTACAAATTAGAGACCCTATAACGCGATATCCCATTACGAGATACCTTTCCGCCCCATTGAAAGAGAGTCTACTGTGTTCTATTTTCTTATGATTGAACAGCATTATATGATAGTGATTTATTGCATTACAAGTACAGTTGACAGAATAAGGATGTAAGTAAAATGATGCAATCGTAAGCGTTAGACTTTATTGATATTTATTGTGCTGTAAAAGTAAAGTATCAATGCTCTTTTCATGCGATTAAATGAGAATAACTTTTGGTAAGTTTATACAAGAAAGCAATATTTGCTACACTGGAAAAGGTCTCAATCAACTTGTTGAGGAAATGTGATTATAAAGACGATATTTTGAATATAACATGGCGTTTCGTGTATATTTTGTCTCTTGTTCGTTCAAACGATAAATTGTCATAACTTTTTTGTTATTTGCTTTAGCTATTATCATGAGATTTTTCCTGGGAGTTCTCTTTTATTTTTTTTACAGTTCCTTTTAATTCCAAAAGTTATGCAAAAATTTAGGTTTAATAAGCGGCAATTCTAACCTCTCTTGGTCTAATTTATCTAGACATCCATAAATAAAGAAAGACAAAGGGAAATGCAACATCTATTGATATAAACTATTTTGGTTTACTTAGGAAATATCTGAGATAGAAGTTTCCTTAGATTCAATATTGTGAAGTAGGTTACCTTTCTCGAAGACTTTCAGGGGCAATTGGCATAAATTGAGTTTTTCTAAAAGGAAAACATTGTGCTTCTCCTGTAAGAAGATAGCAGATCACAGTGAAAAATTCATTATTAATGTGGCAGACTGTTAGTGAACTTTTGAGTAATACTATTTAGAGAATATTATACTATTCCCACAACTCCCCCACCAGTTATTATTCTTCCACTAAACCGTGTATTATCTTACAAGGCCACTGATTATCAATAATATAAATAAACTGAAAATACAGTTTTAAAAAACCTGTTTTCTTTTTATTATAATATAAATAATAAAACAATATTATTACAAATAATCCTATATCCCTATTAATTTTACTCTGAGGTCTATACTACATTGTGCAGAGTTTCAAAGCTAATCCAAACATTTTAAAATGACTTTGAACTAGAGAAAGAGATGTATCAGAGAAGTATCCTTACCTCAAAACAACACAGATTCAAGTAAATAAATATTAATGGATATACTGTTATGTTGAAATATTTGTAATATGCAACCACATTAAGGAACTCAGTTTTCACCTTTATGATTTGCTATATCCAAGATAATAGCAGAGGTGCAGGCTTCGAATTATGGTTAAATAGATTCTACAATAAGTCCAACTGAACGTTTTCATAATATTCATAAACAGGTCGAACATTTCAATTAAAAGGAAATTTTATGCTTATTCAGAATTTTGATACTTTGCTGCATAGCTCAGAATACATTCGATTCAAGTGCCTGTATTTGTAGATTTAGAGAAATTGAGGTTAGAATGCAACAATTACGCAATATAATGGAAATCGGATTCAGTATATTTTTGTTGAACTGATTTGAAATTTTTGGCCATAATGCAATAAAATAATTTTTGTTGGACAGGTAGGAATATATGAAGGTGTTTTGCACCAAAAGAAGCTGTTGGTGAAATTTCCTTACAAAAAGTTGGATTATTATGTATTTATTGATATAAGAATAAGCCTTGTGGCGTTGTCCTCTCAAAAGAGATAAAAAACTCATTGTTTTTATCTTTGATAAAGAACTGGATTGAAAAGTACTATGCTTATAAAAGAGGCTGACTTTTAAATGTCTTTAGTGTATGTTTAAAATAACATCCAGAAATCATTTTTCTGCGCATGAAGCTCAGTTTCGGGAAAATAGTTGTCAAAGTCGTGAACAACAATAAATAAAATTCTGTGTTTAAGTAATAACTACATACATTTTTTTTTGTCAATCTAGTAAAACAAAAAGAAAGACGAAGTATTTATAGGGCATCAAATGAAACGCTTCTTTAGAGGTGAAGACTGGGAAACTGGCTTATCATACCGAAAGACGAGTATAGACGCATTTTGTCTAGGAATTGCCAAGACAAAAAATTACAGGATTTGTTTGAAGGAACGCTGTTTCTATTTCCTAAATCTTCTGATAGAATATCCTTAAAATCCTATTTATTGATTCCTATTTCGACTTTTGCAGGATAACTATGAGAAAGAGAACGATGAATGGGCTGAGTGTTTCCGTTGGGATGCAGCTGAGATAAAACAACAATATTAGGAAAAATGGAATTTTGCGATGACAGAAAACTACTATTAGACCATATTCAAAGATGCAATTTCGACAGTATGCATAAACGCTTGGCAATATTTTAGGATTTTACAAAGAAAAAAAATATAGGGATTTCTTTGAGGAAATGCTGCCTTTGTATTCTAAATTTTTAGGCAGAATATTTTTACAAAGTCCATTTATTGATTCCAATTTCGATTTTTCTTTCAGGAAAACTATGAGAACGTTAATCTTGAGTAGAGTAAATGTTACCATCGGGATATAACTGAAATGGAGCAACGATAATGAGAAAAATGGCATACCTAAATGTCAGAATACTACTAGATTTTTTCAAATGATACACTTGCACTAGGCAATATGAAGTAAAAAGTTTAAAAAATCATTGGTATTTGTTCATATAAGTATTAAAATTTATATTAAATAATCCAAGTTCTTAATTTTTGCAATAAAATTCAGAGAAGGGAGGAGTGATCAGTTTTGGCTTCTGGTTGTTGTTTCTGTTTTGTCTGTAGCTTGAATCATTTATCCAATTTTTTTTCCCTCCAGCATTTGGTGGTGTTTTTTTGTGCTGAGAGCTTTGTTTGCTAAAACCTTTTGTGCTATTCTCTGTTGACTTTCAATTCACTTACCTATTTGTATTTTACACTGCTTCTGCTGCTAAATTGGATATTCATTTACTCTGTATTAGTTAGTTGTATGTTTCTTGTCTACACTTTTAAATTCTTGTTTCTTTAATTGAATATTTATGCAGTTTTATCCTTCGAGTGATGGTGGCTGTACTCATGCTGTTCTCTACTTTGTCACTGACATTTTTAATTTTAATTGAGTTATTGTATTTTAAACATTAATCTTTTGACTTTTGATGTAGATGCACAGTGCATATTCGACCCTTTGGGTGTTATAGTTATTTTTCTTCTTTTGTTTATGCATGTTTTTTTTATTAAGTTTTTATCTCTTAATCCCAGAATAGGCTTGTATTTTAAAATTAATTCAGTTACTTTATTTTTGTCAAATGAATTATTTTGAATAATCTTAATTACCGTCCATGTTCTACAAAGATTGTAAGCCTTTCGTTGAATAAATGATAGTTCGCTCTTTGGTCGCTTTCAAGGTTATACATCCTTTCCGGTAGCCGGTCTTTAAGACGTAGACCAAGATCAAACATTTTAATTTTTTAATACTCAGAATCATTGTTATATTAAACTGAGTATTTATTTATTCATTTAATAATTAATTGCAATTAGAAACATATCTATTTGCGTGCTAAGAAAGCTTTTTTTTTCTTACAGAGAAAAGAACCTAAACATATCACGATTTTACAGATATTTTCAGGTTCAAATTCAGATATTTATTTAATTTTATATTCGCAATATTAAATTCTCAAATATTAGATTTCAAATGTAATTTAACTATTATTTTTTGTTTTTAGTAGATATATGTTTTACACTTACAGTTTTGAAAGCAAACTGAAAAATATATTTAATTTTCTGCCGTAATGAATTCATTTAAATAATAAAATGTTCATCAGACGAAATATGCTAAGTAGAATTAATATAGCTTATCCTTGCAACTGGAAATGCATTTTAACTTTATACTTTAACATACATAAATTCTATGGCAACAAACATTTAAATTCTACTGAAGGAGTGTTGCAAAATATTTTTTTTTGAGAAAAAAATTCCATATATCAGTACAAAAATTGTTAAACAATTGTTAATACAATCTTCATTGAGAACTATACTTTTAATAATCATTCTTCCTTTGTACTTATTTATTATTAGTGAAAATTAAGTTTTCAACATTTAATTCTCCCTTAATTACAGAAAATACATTATAAATGTCTGAGGAATAAAGGTTTTATTCAACTTATGGATTTAACAGCTCCCTGATTTAATATTAGGGAGAAACTTGATATCTATAATTGACAGCGTGTGATGCTTACCCTAAAATTACTATAGAAAGCTAGAAAGCAAAACCAAGTAGTTCATAGTAATTCCTTTGAATCTAAGATTATGAATTATAGTTCAGAAATCAAATAATTTATTAATCAAATGGAAGAAATATTTATCGTTATATTATTTTTTATCGTTATACATGGTAGAAATACTTGCACATTGCAGAATTTTATTCTCGACACTCAGCACCTTTTTGAGAAGTTGATTTGCAAGAAGAATTATGGTTACAGCGTATTATTAATTTAGTATAAGGAAAATTCTTATACTTGTGCCTCAGAAACACTAATTTGAGAAAATAGAAACTAGTAAATATCGATTTTAATTCGTACACCACTGTGTCTTTAATAATGAGAGTGGAAGTCAATTTTCCTCTGTATTATTTAAAACGGAAGTATTGTCGCAAATATTATGATTGTTGATTGTTAAGAAATGTTTGGATTATTTTTTGAAGTAGTTATATGCTATACAGTTATACTTTGTGATATCTCATATTTTGATATAATTATGTTAAATGAACAGAAAAATATAATGAAAAATTAAGTTACAAACCCATTGTCTAACACACTACAAGAAAAACTAAATATCCGCATGTTTCCATCAAGGACTTATTTTCATTTGATATTTTCATGAAAATGCATCGATTCCTAAGTTATTACCTCTGTTTCCCTCGTAAATCGAAATCATTTGCTTATGAAAGCTTGCCTCTTTTGTGTGTAAAAGCAACTCTGATAACCTTATGAATTTAACTTTCCAGCAAGAGAGGGTAATTAGTGCTTTAATTAATTGTAAGTAATAATTTAATGCTCTTTAATCATTTAATTAGATCAGATTTCTTAGCTGTAAATTCAAACGTTATTATATTCAGTATTACGAAATTAGAAAACCTCTGCAGTTAGCTTTCTTTTTTACATTTTCCTAAATATTTTTTTATAAATAAAAATAAATTTTTTTCCATTGAAAGTAGAATTTATCATTTGAATCAAATTTGCTGCATTTTTAAATTTGATGAATGCAGATTGATTGGAATGCATGTTGCATGCAATCATTCTCACACATTTTATCCATCGTAATCAAGGATGGGAACATGAATTTTCTGTGTGCTTGCTAAAGCTAGTCATTACGGAGCGCTGTACTGTATCGACCTAACCCGGGGGTGGGTCGATAACGCCCGGGGGTAAGAATGGAAACATTTATCAAAGGCTTGATTCAGTTGATCTCGTTCAGCAGACGTCCCGGGACGCACCTGCAGCTTTCACGATTGTTAGCAAACTCGATTGATTGACACGTGACCAAAAGTCTCGATCATTGAACGAAGCCATTTAATTAAACAGATGATTATTCAAATCGTCCAAATATGTCAAGTTATTTAATATACAACCATATAGGAAGACATCTGGAATGAGTCGCCGTCTAGTTTTAATCAAGCATTCAACAACGAATCAGACAGGTGTTATTTTTTTAGACAAAATTGTACAATGCAGCTGAGGAACGTTTTGAAGATTGTAAAAAAAATATAAACTAGATAATGGTGACTTCTAAATATGAAATGATTTAAAGTAATAAATAAGGCTTATATGAATAAAAAGATTAGCTCTAGAAGAGCAGTTGCATGCTTTATATTAATATTTAGGAAGATTTTTAATAACTGCAATTAAATTATTGAATTAAACATTAAGATTACATTTTATTAGAGCATCATCATCTGAGCATACATTTTTTTTAATGGAATCTAAGGAAATTTAATTCGTTAATTTCCATTTAGAAATCGTGCTCTTGAAATTCGAGAGCATATTAAATGAAAATCTTTCTCCAGTTAGGAATATTTCTGTAGAAGTATGTCATATTGCTAAAAAATGAATACTAAATGCTTGTTATAGATTGTATATAAAGTTTTTGATATTTTTTTACTGCATGTTATTCAAAACTCATATTAAATTTGAGTATTAATACCCAAAAATATCATTTTCAAAACTTTAGTTTTTCTATATGAATATATGAGCACAAATTTAACGAAGCTTAACAGTATAAAAATAAAATGCTATTGTTACATTTTTTAAAACTTACCATTAATCATAAATGAAATTTAATTTCACCCTTGTAAAAACCGTATATCATTTTTTCTAGAATATATATATTCAGTTATTATCATCAACGTTATCATTCTTTGGAAATAATTAAATTTGTATAATATTATTTTATATTAGTATTCTTCATTATTTATTTAGAGATGCGAAAATATATTCAAGCCTTTCTTGAAAGAGAAAGAATCAATTACAAAAAAGTTTTTATAGAGATTTTAACTTGAATAGAATTTATTTAATAAATTTGTATACTCTTAAATTGAATATTTTTCGATCTCTTCCAATGTGATATCAATGACATGAAAATAACGCACTTTAGATAACTTTGCTTAAGATCTTTCTTATTTTTGTAAAAACTGTCATTCATGAAAGTCAAATTTTTAATAGAATGAATAATTATTTGTTGTCTGAACATTTGTATGAAACATTTGTATTCAAATTTTATTCTTTAAATATTTAAATTTTTTAAGAAACAAATGCTTTAGAAGTGAAACTTTACTTACCATCGAAAAGTTCTGAGCGTTGGGTCTTCTTCGAGCATCAATTTCCAGCAAATTTTGCAATGGTTCTTGGAGATGATGAGGGACACGATCCAATAAGTCATTGAGATTGCTGTCCAACTGCATAAAAAAAAGGAAAATATTACCACCCATTCTTGCTTAAGAATATTGAAATAATACCATTGTCTGTCTTAGACAATTTGAACTACTAGAATAGAAACAATACGTTCATCCGCTGTATGCGAAAGATGGGATAGTTCTTAACACGCCAAATCTCAGAGTATTAAATATTTCATTAGTATAGTAAAATGTATAAATGCATTAAAAACACCAAATTTTTTTAACAATACGAAAGGAATAACTGAGTTTCGTTTCACCTAACATTATTTTGTTTATCACTGGATTGTCTATCCAAACAATGTTTTTCGAACATATTCAGTATTGCTTTAACTCTTCTATTCATACTCATAATCTTGTAAATGAGTTCTCATCTCATCCGGATATGTTTTCTTATCGAGATAACCCAGTCGAAAAATACTTGTTCAGAGCGTGTCCACTCAAGAAGAAGATAGAGTCTCTTCATACAAGTTTTGCTTTGTTTCATGCGTATTTCTGAGGAAGATTTATGACATAGCAGTAACTTCCTTATGCAGCATATACAGAGAAAAGAAATAACATGCTGTTAAGATAAAATAATTCCGGACAGTTATGCTCTGGTTTCTTTTTCGAAGAACTGTGGTGTTAAATGTTGATGGGATGTTAGCATAGTTTGTTATGATTTGGAGCTCTATTTAATGCTTTATTCTTCTTTGCAGATATTTCTAAGGAAGGTTTATGACTTAACGGAAAATTTCTTAAATAGTATATAAAGAAAAAAGAAATCCAATAATTTCAAATGGTCGTGTTTTGAACAAATAAAACTCCATAGCGCTGAAAGTTTATTATTGTTAAGATAATTTGGATGATAATTCATGAGTTTGTTTTGGAAAATCTCTGACCTAATATAAAATTTATGATTAATGTGATAATAAAGGCTGATTTTTGAGATTTAAAATTTTATAATTTATCCAACAATTCAACAAAGCTGGTTCATTAATATATTTGAATTCGGAATAAAATTTCGGAAACTAACAACTGTATTAGCTATAAGGATATACTTTAGTAATATTGATGATTGAAGTAATTCTTTTTTTTTGATAAGCTAAATAAAAATATGAATTTCTGTATTTAATTACTTTATAATAATTTTTTTTGATAAAAAGACTAAATAAAAATATGAATTTTTGTATTTAATTACTTTATAATTCTGTTTTTGATTAAAAGACTAAATAAAAATATGAATTTCTGCAGTGAATTACTTTATAAGTAATTAAAAATTGATGACATAATTATTAAGGCCATTTGCTTTGATTTTCCACGCTCTGAATTGACATAATGGAATTCTGTGCTTCTCATATTGCCATGAATGACAATGATTTTTAGAATTAAAATAAAGCTTTTCAATATTAATTCAAACAAATATATTAATTCTAATGTTACAATAAAAAAATTAATAATCTTTTTCATAAAAATACAACTATTGAATTTTATAAAATTTACGAGTTACTAAAGTACAATGATGTATGATAAAAAAAAGACTTATACTTCGTTTACAAATACTTCAATTACTTTCTGGATTATTTTGAAGTTCCTTTAATCATTATTACTCACCTTTTAAAAATAAATAACTGGACTAAAGTTCTGCTGTCAAAATACTGCTCGAACAATCAATGCTATTTATAGTAACAAATTATTTTCTGAGAATTAATTTTGCTTCACATTTTTGTTCCTTTTCAGCCATTCACAGTTTTATTGAAGATAAACATTCTTTCATCAACTGACAAAGGTTATTAAAAAAGTTTGACGTATCCTTTCAAATGTTAACAGATTTTCAGTTTTAATTTATCTGCCCTTATGAAATTTTTAATCTCGCAAAGATAATTTGACATTTTATAATTCTTGCGAAAAGACTCACTATAAAAATTGAAGAAAACACGCAGAGAAAGATACAATAAGGAAAAAAATAATAAAATACTTTGAATACAGCAATTTTTCTTCTTCATTTAAAAATTAATTCGTTTTAAACTCACATTTTTTTTCTCCTTGGTCGCAGTTTTATCTCCAAGGAAACAAGAACAAAAAACTTTCACGAGAAGAAAAGAAATCTAGATATTTTTTTTAAAAAAAAGAAATTCTAGATAGAATTATTTATCGAAAAAAACTCACGTTTTTTTGCATGGTAGCAATAATTAAAAAAAAAAAAATCTTTGCAAAAACAGCAACTGTTTATTTTAAAATAACATGGAATTTAAGCTTTGATACTATCTGGTTGTAAAAGATTTTTACGAACGAACTTATTAGATACACATTTTTTGAATTCTCCACGAATAAAAACGCTATGTCAACACAACATTAAAATATTCATGTGTATAATAAATTCTTTCGAATTAAATTTAAATGTTAGATTTCGTCATTTTAAAAGATACAAACCAATTAATGGGAAAGCAATTTAGTATTCAATAAAAATTCTGTAGAATTATTTAATATTTTATCAGTACATTTTATTTAATGCGTTTGTTTTCCATTTTGCGGTGTTAAATCATTTAAAAAATAAACAGAACATTTTTAATATTTTAGAATAGAACTAAATCTAGTTTTCTTGTATTCTCTAGGAAGACACTATTCTTATTATTATTCTTAAGCTTATTATGAAGTTATATAATTTTTTTTACGAAATAGTTTGTAAATGTTTGAACCAATTACTAGAAGCAAATTTTAAGGTTTTTGATGCAAAATGCAGATTTATAATAGATAGAATTATTGAAGGTTTATTTTTTTAAGTTTTTGACCATGGGTAAGTAGGTTTAAATACTACAGCCGCCATTCATTGATCTACAGACATTGTAACTTGGCTATATTTAATTTTCTGACTAAAATTCTTTAAAATCAAAATGAATATTTAGGGGAACGTATACTCCAATTATCAATCTATGGTGACTTTTTGACTAGGTAGACTAGACAGTTGCCTAAGGCTCTTGGGGTGAGGTGGTGTCAAGCAGGTCGAATAAAAATGTTATTTTTTTAGTTTCCAAATATAAAAAAAGAAATAATATGAATTATGAAATATTAAGATTACTACATGTGTTAACACTTAATTATTAAATTAATTATTAAATAAATTAAAGTATAATAAATTAATTATTTATAACATACTGGAATATTATTTATACATTAATTGGTAATGTCGTTATTTTCTTATTAGCTGTCATAATAATTAAATGATTTTATTTAATGGCAAGGAATTCATTGATTAATAGTTGTGGTTGATTTTTCAGGCATTTTATAATTTTCAAGTGTCATATATGTTAAAAAATAAAAAGTTTCTTTTAGATACTTTAGATATGAAATATATACTTTCACGAAGTTTTTAAAATAAAAAAATTAAACTAAAATGAAGTACTAGCATGATGATTAAGTTATAAATTTGCTATAACGTGAAACTGAATTGACCAGATATTAAAAAAGGGGACCTCACTGTGTGCACTGCCTAGGACAGTAAAAGCTTGAATCTTCCATTGTCATCGATTCTCTAAACCCGAAGCAGATATTTTGTAATCACATCATTGCAACCCATAGATTTACGAAATGCAATTTTCAACTTACCTGAAATTCTACTTCTTTAGTTATAAGTTAAACTTTTTAATTATGTACTAGTAAGTTTATTTTTAAGTAAAAAGTACTAAGTTTATAAAAAATAATTGCATATTTCAGTCCAATTTTTTTGCATATTTCTCTAGGTGGACAACTTCTTCCCAGAATAAAAAGCTTAAAATGCGTATAAAAAGAACTTTGCAATTTTTGGGAAGATAATTAGTAGCTTTTCATTAAAAATACAAAGAAAAGAAATAATTATGAAGGCAAGAAAATTCACATTCTTTTTATTAAATAAACCATTTTAAGGGAAAAGTATGGGATTATTTTATAGTACAAAGTTATTTTTTTCTACTGTCTAGCACTGCAATAAGCTGCAGTTTTATTTCCCCTTGCCCGGGATTTACTTAAAGAAGTTAGGTGGAAAAATGCTTTAGCTACAGGCAGATTCTTTTAAAAAAATAATATGATCATAACACAGGGAAACCTAATACGATGAATAAAATACTCAAATTATTCAATAGAGGAGTTTGATAAGCAACTGATATATAAATTCAAACTTAAAAGAGTTTACTGTATTTGTAAAAGATTTTGTTATGAATTTATAGGATTTTACAATATCCGAGAAAGTTTGTATGCCTTTTTGTGTATACCTACGTTTCTTCCTAAATTTCTGAATATTTCAATAGTTAAAAAATTATAATGAGAAAATAACAATATTGTGTAGTGTAAAAAAAAAATCTAAAAGTGTTCTGTTTGGAATTTAATAAAGACTATGATCCAAATTTATTTTTAGTTTATTTATTCTTTGTGAGCAGAGTTTTATCTTTGGTTCAAGAAATTGGATTAAAGAATCTGTGATTTACACGAGTTGGAAATTCTCTATTTCATGGATTATTGTGCTATAACTGTTAGAATATTGAATTGATTGCATTATTCAATAATATAGTAGCATATAAACAAAAACTCTATTTGTTTCTAAATTATCTGAATATATTTGCAACTGTTGCATCTAAAAAGCAATTATAAAAAAATCCACATTGGGGGGGGGGAGGGGCAAATACGTTTAAACTAAACTAATCTGATTCAAATAAGGGTAAAATAAAAAAAAATGTTCTCCTTCAGTTTACAAATCGGAGCAGCAGATTTAATTTGTTTTCTGGGAATTTCAATACTATTTACACAACTACATTCTAAAATTGAAGTTTGACAAAAAAATGTGCTTCCATATTCGAAGGAAAAAAAAATTCAGATTTTTGTCAGAAACTTTTCTTTTTTTCCAAACACAAAACGCGGACGTCCACCGTCTTTTGTGCCCAAAAAAGATACTTCCCAGAAGAAATATCATTAAGTAGGATTTGAAGGAAGTTGGTAGCCGGATGTGGATTCCCTATGCGAATTGAAGCATTGATTTTTGCAGGTTAGCTGCTAAATCGGCCACCATCAATAAGAGCGTCGTTCTTAAAATCTTTCGCACCGAGATTATCGGAAACAGAATTCGTGCTCAAGTATTTTCCTTCTCTGACGAGTAGTTTGGGAGAAGTCCGACGATCATTTACTTGATTTGTTGGACGTTGAAAGGATTCGGAGCTTTTCTTTTGCTGCTCTTTTCAATCGGAAACTTTATTTTTGGAATGGATGTGAAAAGTTTCGGTAATATAAACCTGTCGGATCTTCATTTTTATGCGTCCAATAACGATGGCTTTTGGAGATCTTATGAATTATGAGTCAATTTAGAATTAAAGTAATAAACTTGGAAGAGATTCAGGAAAATGCTTTCTCAGCTGATCGATAATTATAACGTCAGTGAAGTTTTACCCTGCTTAGAGTGACATTCGATTTTTTTTTGTATCCGCATTAACCCTTCCAAATACTTGCAATATTTTACTTTTTTCTCCGTGAAATCATAGGCTGTTTTTAATTGCAAAATTTGTGTAAATACAAACACGCAGACAGACAAGAAAGCCAATTAATAAAAACATGTTAAAGTAATGTAAGAATGAGAGAGTTGTGTTAATAGATCAATAAAAGTTCAGTCAAAAGACAAGATCAAATAAAATTTTCTGAATTTCTATATATATATTATTTGCTTTAAAGAACATAATCTCAATTAAAACTACGTATACATTTACCTGTGTCTGCATGATTTTTCAATAACCTAGAGGTAGACTTTTTTGTCTTACTATCTCATATAGGAAGTACACAAAGATAGAGTACTGCAGTCGACAAATTGTTCTAGCTCAAGATTTTGACGGGTCTCCACGATTCAGACTGAATTCAAAAATTTTGAAATTGTATTTGCCTGTCAGTGAACATGATTATTTAAAGATATTTTAAATTAGAGAGATAAAATTTGGTATACGCTATATCAACATTAATTCTGCAGATTTGCTGTTATAAACTTTTCTAATTAAAGAAATTTATAAAATTCTACCTAATTTTGAAAGAAATCCATTCATGGGATGCCTCTCTGTCTGTCAAAATGGAAGTGAAAGCATCAACTATAAAACGCAAAGATTTTGATACATAACATGGGTTCACAGTTTTAGTATCTAATTTATGGTCGCATATTAAATTTTGAATCAAAATCATCAAAGGGTTCATCGCCTGTCTATCCATACTTTCGCATGGGTGTAAACGCAATAATTCAAAAATGCAATGACTCTCGTGAATAAAATTTCGTATGTGATTTTTTACTAAAATTGTAATTATGTCAGAAATTGTGATTTTAATCGACCTACAAAAAGACGCCTAAAATACATATTCAATTTTATTCAATATAAATATGTAACACAAAACATATATGTGCACGAATCTGAAAATAAAAATCTGCGCACACGTGGCTTTCACTTACTTGTTCAAAGTTTACAATCTTTATGCGGGGTGGTGAAAGTTGAAGGTTTAACACTTTTATTAGGGAGTATGCAATAAATTGTTAAGGAAACAATTCCCACTGATGATAATAAGTTACACCATAATTCCGCCGATTGAAATATAGAAATATGCTGGTATATTTCCCATTCATAGTATGATATTCGAAATTAGTCTCCAAAGCAAAGTAATACTTTTCATGGCTTTGAAGTTATAAAAGGCAAAGCACACTTTCTCGTTAAAGGAAACAAAGGAATTAGAAATAAGAAAAAATGGATGAAATTATGAAATTTTATTTTATCGTTTCTTCATCAAAATATATGTTTATATTTAACTAAAACTATGTTATAAAATTTATTGCTCAATAAAATGAATATTTAAAGATCCTAGAGAAAGAAAAAGTCTTTCTTATTGACTTTTTTCAAAATGATATTGTAATCAGATTTAATTATTTTGATATGTTCCAGGTGTCGTAGTTTTTGAAGAAATTAAATAAAGTTGTTTATAGAGATTTCGGTTAAACATTAAAAATAAATAAGACATGCATTTTATATTTCGAGTTACTGTAAATTGTTAAAAGTGAAATTTAGTTTAGAAAAACATAAAATTCTTATGAAAATTCGGTATAAACTCCATTCAGTACATAAAATTATTTCTAAAAAATTAACATTTAATTGGAATTAAAAAATCCTGTACAGTATTGTTCCAAATAAATTTATATTGTTTAATAAGTAAAAAAATAATAAAAAAATAAACCTGGAATAGTTTGAAATTTTTAAAAATATTAAAAAAATAATATATTTCGTTAAAAATTTTTAAAAAGAAATTTGACATATTTATATTTTAATATATATGCATAAAAAATTCGTAATCCTTAGTGAATAATTCGCAATATGTGCCTCATAGAGTTCCCCGTCCCCTTAAGATAATCTTCTATACTACGCAACAATTACCCATGTAATGTCTTAGAAGCATATTTCAATTTATTTTATAAATATACTACTGATCGTTTTGTTTTTATGCCAAAAAGATTAACTTTTTTAAATATTTTTTTGATAGTGTGGATTGTTTATAGTAGTAAAAAAAACTTTGTTATTCAGATACTCCTGGAAACTTTAGAAATTCATATTTTTAAGAAGAGAAATGCCAAGTTTAATCCTGAATGTTAAAGCGTAATGCCATTTCTGTTATTCATGACTTCGAAAAAGTAAAAGAGCTTATCCTTTTCAAAGAAGATTTGCTTTCAGTAAGATAATATCACCGGATTAAATTTGGTATAGTCTATTATAATTCTAAATTTTATGCTTAGAATAATATATTTTTTCAAATTCTATTCAAGTCATATCAGTTTTTGGCTCACAATATCAAATTTTTGTTTTCCGAATATCTTTCTACGTCTGGTTGTTTGATTGAATTTAAGAATTTTCATAGATTTCTGCTTGTTTTATCATATTTAAAAAATATTAAATCTGTAGTTACTATCCTTGTAGTGTAGTTCTTTTTTCAAAATTTTATTCCATTCAAATTATGGTAAATTTTAACTATGATAATTATTGATTTTTTTATTATTATTATAATGAACCTTCATAAATCAATATTCTGTTTTAATTCTTTCCTCCTTCTTCCTTAATAATCTTTTATCAAAACAATGATATTTTTGAATATTTACTCAACAAATGAATGCTCTCACAAGTTTGAAGCTATAACCTAATCTAAACATAGAAGCAAGTAAATTGTTTTTCAGCATTTATCTCGGAATAGAGAAATGCCAATGGATTACTTATTACATACATCTCAAGCTGCAGATAAGAATATTTATTTACCGAAAAAATTATCATATATTTCTTCTAATATAAATAATGTTTTTATAACTACTTCCTTTTTTAATATAGTATCTCATATTGTGATACTGCAATTCTAACCACCCGATATATTAATAATGCCTTTGGACTGATGTTGTTTTAAACTTAAATACCCTGGATACCCTTTGTTTGTCGTCTATTCCTTTGTAATAAATGATTCTTATCAACCTTTGGAAAACAATTTATTCTGGAACAGCCTCTTCAATACTTGCTTCGAATCGGGGCATTATAATTCGAATCACGAGATATAATAATAATTTTAATTGTCTAATGATTTTTAAAATACCTTTTACAGTCTTAATATGTCAGGCTTTCTTTTGTAATTGACAATTCTTATCGACCTTTGGGAAACATAATTTAAAGAGAAAGGCAGATGATAAATGAGTATTAGATGGAAAACAGAAACTGCTTGCTTTCTTATTATTGATTAATGGGATAGTATATATTCTAAAGTAAATTTCTGCAAAATATGAGATGAAAAATGATCATTTCCCCTTCTGTTTAATATATCTTCCCTTTGTAGTGAAGGCGGTTATTTACAAATGCTTGAAACGTTCCAGATTCTTGACAAATTTAGCCGTCTTTAAGACTATTATGAATGGAACTCAAACTGACTTATTGATTAAGGATATTTTTGGGTTTTAAATCACAAAGGACAATCGAAGGCTTTATTAAGGGTGTGGTGATGGATGGAAATAGAATGATTAATCAGTTGAAACTTCGTACAAGCCGATAAGACGGACAAAAAGATTCTTCACGGAATATAATTAGAGTGTAAGTACTACAAAATTTCTTTTACTAAATAAAGCTTTCATTGATTATTTCCTAAATTTAGAGGTTAATAAGAATTATTAGAATAAACGGTAAGTAATAAAACGCAACCTTAGACCGTCGTTTGATATTTTATTAGATAATGGAAGTAATTACGGATATAAAGAAGTATAGAAGGGTTTTAATTGTCATTAACTAATGAAAAAATTGTAATGTGGGTAGTACAAAGAGTAACATTGTTTATCTAAATGTTAAGAGAAGTTTACTTTACTTAGTTTAGTGCCATATACAGTCAAGGTCAATTTTTCAATCTGCATTAAAGAAAAAATAAATAAAGTAAAAATGTCCTTTAAAAATGCTTCTATTAGCGTACGTAAAAAAATATTTTTATAAAAATATGGGCACCAAAATAAATTCTTATACACGCGAGACGCTAATAGATCCATAAAAAAATTTGGAATTTTAATCACATTTATAATTTTTTTGATTTTTAATATATGTTTAATTTTTTTAATTCTATGATTATTAATTTTAGCTAAATTTCTTTATAATCAAGGCTATATGTCTCCAGCTTTAAAGCAAAAGCTAATTACAATATTAAATTAAGAAAATTTTTGTAAAAACGTTGTTGTTGAGTGGTTTATTGATACGAAAGCCGTATTTACCACACTGGACCAAACATACGTTTTAAACATTTAAGTAAAAGTTAATCTGAAAATCTTATTTAATGCAATAAGAAATATGAAAGTTGAATATTCAGTGCAGATATGATGCAATATAATAAAATGTCAACAAGAATTTTGTATATAACAATGCAAGTTGAGAGCTTGATGGTCAATGGTGCTTCATATTCACTAAGTCGTGAATGTTTAAAGATGATACACTAAAAAAGTTTAATTCCGGCATTTCGCTAACTGTCAAATGTAACATTTATAAAATTAGTAATATATTATATTGGTCATTAATCACCAAATGAAAGGTGTTTGTTTTTATAATGGGTGTGACCAAAATGGAAAAGAGTCAATTTAATGATGGATATTGGGACTTTTAAACTATTGAGAAGATACCAATGAAAATATGTTCAATGTGAACTTGCGGCATTAAGTCTATTCACAAACCTAAATGAAACCATTAAGCGGCGTACTTTCAGTGAATCATTTTATAAATCTTAAGTTAAAACAATTTGCAATGAATAATTTAAATGAAGACAAAAGATATTACTTACCATCTCCAACTGCTTCTGATAATTTGCGCAGCTCAAATTAGCTTCAATAAGGGAGTGACCTCCATTGAAAACGGCGCAAATTACAAGACCCAATGAGAACATATCGCTCAGGGGGCTACACTTCGAATGATTCTGTACTTCTGGAGCTGTATAATCCAGATCTGGCTGTCCCATTTTTGGCAACTTGGATGTGAAAGCTTGGCAAGGTACCGGCTTCTGTTGAAGATAAACATAAACTGCGTCACAATGAGGTTATAAAAATCATGGAGACAAAATCGTCTCAAGATGGAAATTCTTTATGTATAAGGTGAGTCCAAATGTAAAGAAGATACTTGCTTTCATGGCAATGTATCTAATTGCAGAAAAATAATGTGTTTGTTTATAGAGTATAGGGAATCGGTATCCCAGCTCTCTATATCTAGAAAAAATAAGTGTGCCATGAAGGACAGGAAGGTAAATCTTAAATTATTTTACTATGAAAGACCTCCTCTCATCGAATGATTAAAACAGGATGAAAAAATTAGCGATCATCGGTAATGCAACACGTTTCTGGATCCTAAGCAGGTAATTAAAATCAATCGTAGATGCATGTTCTCGAAAATCTCGAGGAAAATACTAGGGCACATTTTGTCCAGATCTTAGAACTGCTTACAAAATTTCTCGAGGAAATTCTCAAACATCCTTCACACGTCCCCAATATCCCCCTAAATAATTCATCCTCTTAAAAATCCTCAACAGGTCGACTTACTTGTAGCAAGGAAGTACAAAACACGGTGGGAAATTGAATTACTCAGCAATTCAGGAATTTCTATACCTAAGCCATTCAGTCCCTTCTTAAATGTGGGGAAGGAATGCACAGGAGAAGTTCAATAAAAATAATTATGCTTGGATGTCACAATACGCAGGTATAATTAAAATATTTTTAGATATAACCAAGTCTCCTTTTAATTTGGGAATATTTTATATTATTTTTAATTTCTAATTTTTGAAGGAAGTAAAATAATGCTTAAGAGATACTTTTGAAGCTCTGCGTGTCGATTTAATTTTGGATGTCATAGCGATTCTTGCAGTGATGTCACAGTGCAGCTTAAAGTGCGTTTCAGAGCCAATTGACACATGCAGTAACTTTTGTCTTATGAATGCGATGCAGAGTGAATCGATTATTTATAATTTTCAAATTGATAACTAGAATTTCGCTCTGATGATTGATAATGGGATGTCACCACTAGACTCGCACAGCGTGGAGTCTTCATGATTTTCCGGCTTAAGTAAGTAATCTTAATGATACTAATCTTAATAACATATACTTTAAATAAGGATAAAAGAATACTGAATTGTTAATTTGAAAATGCAGTCAATTGATACTCAAGAGATGCACATAAACCTGCAATGATTGCAAAAAAAAAAAATCACATGCATAGCTTTGTTACAATCTTGTTGTCAGCATCTTGCTATTAAAAAAAGTATATAGCCAAAACCCATAGCACATAACACACAAAATGTTGATTACAATTAGATGTTAGCAAACATCCGCAGTTACTTTTGTTGTATGATTATAATATTACATGGTTTGATTCTAACGATTATAATTTGCGAATCATTGCTTCAAACGGCAATAAGACAGTTTTAGTTTATAAATAAAAAATGGATAGTTTTTATATAATTAGATTACTTTACATGATGATTAATTTTACGTTCCAATTTAATTTCGAAATCCATTGCACATCTTACTGTTGGAGAAAAGACCTGACGTTACAATATAGCTTATAACAATATGCAATAAAGTTTCGAATGACAATAACAAATATTTTTGTCATGTGGTTGCGATGTCTTGAATTCACAATAATACATTATATTTTAAACTTTGTATTGAACCAGATTAACATTAAAGATTTCTGAAAAATGTCCTTATTGCTTTTCTTTTCCCCAACATTCCTTTATCATGAATTTATTTTATTTACTATGGTAAGTAGTTGTATTTTTACTAAATTATATTATTTATTCTGAAGTTTTAACCCTTTATGTCCGTTAAATAAGTATGGAAAGTTTTGAAACATAATAAATTGGCACGAACATATTTCTATTAAAACGATAAGAAAAAATTTAATATAACACTAAGTATATAAAAAAGTAAATGGTTTTTATGTTTTTTTTGAAACTCACACACTTTGCCTTGAATAAAAATGTAATTCTAGAGAGAGAATAAAAATTATAATCTGCTACACTGCAAATCTCGAAAATGCACGCTTTAAACTAGAAAATACATACAACGCATAACTGAGAAATACAGTTTTTAGAAAAAATAATTTATAAAATTAGAATTACCATGATTACAATTAGTTATTTAAAATAGGTGATTAAAATATCAAAATTCATTGACCAAATGGAAGTCGAAATAAGCATTTAAAACGCAATCTCCTTTACTGTGGTTATTAAATGCGCAATAAATTAAGGAAGATCTGGTTACAGACCCAAACAGTTGTGACTCCAGCCTTTATGCGCTTGATATTTGATAAAGACATTCAACTCCAAATTACATCTTAAAGTCAGACCTCAGCCATTACTTAATCAAATATATCTTTAAGACTCTGTTGGCCATCTAAACACTTAACAACATTGATGTACCCCTCAGTAATTGCTCTACGAGGAAAGCGTTATTCGATTACTTAACCATGCTTTGGAGAATAGGTTACTCATGCATATTTAACTCAGATCAAATTAATCACGATTTCATTTCTGTTAAATGTGTTACGAACAAGCTGATATTAAAAAAATCTTATTTAGAGTAAGATTCTTAAATATAGTAGCATGAATAAATCCTAACAATGTTTTATAACGTAGAATTTTTAATTAATAATTAATGTAATGAATTTTAATTTAACATTTTTAAAATGTGAAATCAACTTTTTCTCAAATTCCTCACTAGGTTGCAACAATCGTATGGAATATATATTAACGGAATAAACTTATTAATTGATATTTAATTTCTGAAAATTTTAAAAGAGAGTATAGTGACTGAGAAAAAAATTGAAAACTGGCACACCAGAAATTTAGTGAAAATTGATTGTAAAATTCCCTCTTAAGAAACACGAGATAAATAATTTAAATAAAATTGTATAATAGTATAAAGCGAAAGAAATAAAAAAGTCAGTTTTTCTTTTACTGATAGTATTTGGTCTTTGACAAAAATTTTTTTTGTTTAAAAACTAAATGTAATTATTAAATGCAAATAACTCTTTTTAAGTAAGCGTAACAAAAAATGCCAAATAAACAAGTTTTTAACTGTTTACAAAAGGTTTTTAAAAATTTAACCCACAAGCAAACATTTTTAGTGTTTCTCAGCCCCATTTCATTACTTCTTTTTGTGATTTCATATGTATTGACATCAATAGTTAAGAGTGAAAACATTGTCCAACCAGTCTCAACGAAACGAAAATAATTCATTTTCGCAAAAACAAAAAAAACAAAAAAAAAAACATGATTTAATATCATAAATGCATTTAATTTATGAATAATTTAATGAATTTAATTTATTTTTTCATAACTCTTTAAATTTTACAGGCAATAATTCATGAGTACTATTTACGGTTTCAAGAAATTAAATAAAAATACAATAGAAGTTAAAAATTCTAGCAGATAAATCATTCTAGTATATAGGAGATGTAATTATTTGATTTAGCACAGGTAAGTCGTATCGTATATAGTTAAAATGTTGTCACTTTACCTTGAAGATATCGAAACAATAAAACGAAAAAAATATTTCTAACGTACTTTACATAGGATATGCCATTTTACTGAATTTTTGACTGCATCATAAACAACTGAAACTGCTCAAAGAACTATTGGTGAATAATTTCTTGATTTTAACCCTTCATGTAAGTTGTTTTCTCTACTACGTAATTAGATGACACTTTCCGTTTTTGCAGTGTGTTATTCTACTAATCCAACTAAAAATCCACAGAGTACTCGAAGTATTTGTGAATTATGTGTAATTTTCGTATAATACCATTGCGTTTTAAGTAATTAATTTTATTTTATAAATTTGTGAAGGAATAATTCACGCATGAAGCACACACATGGCGGTCCAGGGATTAAATTTGACATCGAAACACAGATACCGCTCTTATATTTAATAAAAGCGTGGTAACTTCTTAGCAGAGTCTAGTCGTCCCAGAGGATCACAGGATTGAGACCTTATTCCACCAAAGATGCTCGATGTACACGATTCTGGTGCACGTTAAATCCGCAGACGTTCTTCCGCTGAGTTTAGCAGAAAGAAGGGGAGGAGGTTTAGTTTAGTCATATTAACGTCCCGTTTTAAAGCAATACTAGGGATATTTTGGGACGGACCTCGTAATTTTGAGCCGAGGTCAGATGACGAGGGCGACACCTCAAAAGGGGAGGATGAAATGCCGATTTAGGTGTCGTTCTCATATGTAGTGTCAAAAAGAATATGAAATTAACTAAACTAAATTAGACTTTACAGCAACAGAACAAGAGGAATTTTCTTTCAATAATAATAATCACGTCGAGATTCGAAATCAAGGCACTCAAAATATACAGCTATGTATTTGTCTCTGAAATGCCACTGATCTAATTTTTTTAACCCCTTATATATGTTATTTTTTGCATATCTAATTATTTGAGAATTCTATTCCGGAAATGTTTTATCACTTTGATTCAAGTAAATGTATACAGAAACTTGAGATGTTTGTGGAGTACCCGTAACTATTGAATCGAATAATAACATTTGTGAATTATTTCATTTTAGATTATAAGTTCAAACTTACGATAATTCAATGCACGAACTATGGGCAACACAGTTATGGGTTAAGTGGTAGTATTTGGTTGATCTAAAGTAATGTTTTATTATCAAAGAATATTTTAAGTTTAATTAAAATTCAAATTTTATCTTTCTATATCTTTCTATTTATACAGCAAAATTTATAACGTTTCAAACAGCATTATACTTACTACGCTTATGTAGTAAAAAGTATTACTTTTCAAATTGAATAAATAGTCCAATTTATTTTTATTATCATTAAGAAAACAAATTTGCATAAAGAATGAATATAATTTTTTTGTTCTTAGATTCTCTTTTCCAGTTCAAACTCAGAAATCCCAATTTAAATATTATCATATAATTTTGCCCCAATTCATCACATATATTAATCGAATTTCCTCTTTTCTGTTTTCATTTGAAAGGATTTCCGCTGGAGCTGGGAAACAAAGCACATGATAAATTGACGGCGTTCCGCAACAGTTTTAATCATAATTCATTTTGCATTCTGATCTTCCTTTACTCTTTGTTTGTTTTAAAATGAGCCTACATTTAAAATGAGTTTCAATTTATTGTACGAATATTCAGAAATGTGACGCATCTTCTAATTACTAAGCATTTAATTTTCTTCCTGTTTTTTGAATTTTATCTTGAATATTTATTTGTGTTTCATTTTGCGAGATACATTTGTGGAAATAATTAAATTTATATAAATCTATAAATATATGATAATATTTCAATTTTATCTATTGAATGAAATTTTTATTGTCTTGTATATGAAATGTGCAAAGAGGGAGAATTGTAACCATGAAATAATTTGACCTCCATATTTTGATAAATATTCAAGGTTTAAGATTTCTTGAGTCCAAGAAAAATATTTTTGAAATTATGTCTTTCGGTATGTTTGTTTCTAATCATGACTAACTATAAACGTTTAGTTTATGGTTAGTCATAAATGATCCAAGTCACCGATAAATGATAATACTTTTTTTTAAAGCAGAAAGGTTTGCCCTTTTGTCGAAATGATAATTTTCCTAGTACGTATGTTTATTATAATTCATAATGGCACTGAATTGTAATCAAGCATAGATAAGCAGCAGCAGTGTCATCGAAATGTTACCTCACGAAATTTGTATTCTGGTTAACTCATTTTTACAATAACGAAATTAGAAACGCCTGATCAACGTTATTTTAACCTGTTAACCGGGTAATTAATTTATATTCAATTCGTTTTGCAATGAAATATTTCGTCATGCGCAGTCAAAAGGTTAAAGGCAGTACTGAATAATAAAGTGCCTAATGCGGCAAGAAAACTTCAGCTATTCGACTATTCTATGATTTTTGGTTATTTGAATTTTTTATTTCACTTGAGCAGCATTTCAGTTTATCATTACTTTTTCTTTTCTCAAAATTAAACATGCTCTTAACTTATCTCTTCCGCTGAGTGGTATTTATAGCCGACTTTTAAATTATTATGTGCTCGAATGATTATGCTACACTCTAAAATTTTCGCATGAATATATATAAAACTAGTGGTTAAAGTGATTAAACTGTACCGTGAAACCAAAAGGTCTTTTCTTACACAAGCGCAGTTACTTAAGGTTCGGCAGCAATGAATTGTTTGAGAAGTCAGAGCATTTTATTCCTTTTTGCTTGGCATTTGAAACATTTATACAAAAATATTATTAAAAGAGAGTCTTTAGAAATTCAGAAAAGGGAGTAAGGTTGCTGGGGTCGATTTATTACATATTCCAGAAAAAGTGCAACTCCAACAAAAGAGTTTCAAATGGAATTCGATGCAAAAAGGTGACTAGCGGAAACTTAATTCTCAGACAGTTTAATTCGCGAAAAGTGCAAGAATTTAAATTGCAAATCAGGATTACGTAGGAGAGAATAAAATCATTCGTCTGAGTAGGTTGAAGTTAACTGTGAATAAGAAGATTTAATGAAAGAAACCACGCGAAAAATAGTTTTCGGTTACTAATGGGGCAACGCGAAACCCTTATTGAGGAAATTTTGCATTAGAATAAATAAAATTCATCTTCGTCGATTTTTATTAGGGGAGAATTCAAGGAATTAATTTAACAATACAAGAAATTAAGTTTCAAGGTATTATGAAGAAATTTCACAAGAAATAGTAAGTATTCTTTTGCGTTCAAGGAATCTTACACTATGAATCATAACCTAAAAAGTGTCACGTAAAATAAAATTGGGATCTCGTAATTGTCATGTAATAAATACTGATAAGGGTAAATTAATTAAAACAATTTTGGGTGTAAGTAATTTAATTGTTTTGAACAACGAATATTAAAAGTAACAATTTAAATTAATTTTCTTCTTAAATAACAAATTAATGTTCAGCTTTCCTGCTCATTTTTCTATTTAGGGATCTCTGTAAAATGTTTTACATGCAAATATGATCGTAAATGAAGAAATTTACAATGGAAATATGGAGTCATGATGACTTCAACCCCTACTGCATATGAAATTGTATGGCTTCTTGGAGAGAAAAAAAAATCTATTCTGCTAGCTATGCTATTGATAGATATTGAGCCACTTAAATACAAGGTAGGATTTGTGAAAAATCTGCCATCTCGAGTTCAGTAGGCAACTTTACAACAGTTACGTCATATTGACTCTATCAGCCATATTGAACAAGAAAAAGTTTATCACTCCAAACGTCATTTGCAGAATTCTTATTACCAAATGGGCTTAAAAGATAAATAAATCGAAAGAAATAGCATATAACAAATGGTTTAATAGTTACTGTTTGACAATGTCAGAATATACATTAATGTAGGTAAAGATTTATTAGAATATATATAAAAATATTTTTAAAAATAGAAACTGTTGATGCTTTGAATATAGACTAGAAGTCAAACGGACTCCATGTTTCTTATTGGAATGTTACAGCAATCACATTGTTATTTCAGGTATAAGGACCCTTGTTTCATATCATTGCTTTTTAAAACAATGGGTTATGGAAATTTTGTTAACATTCGCTTTTATCAAATTTGAGAAAAAAGTATGCAGAAACAGTTAAGAAACTCAAGTAAATCTCAAAGAGAATTTCCATATGGATTGGAAATTTTCTTCTTTTTTATTTAGTTAATCATTTTCCTTTTTTGTTATGCTTTCTGTTATACATTATAAATTTAGGATGTATTAGCTGTCGTCAACCGAGAAAGCTCCAAAATGTGAGAAAGTCTTCCTTTAAATTGATATTTAGGGTAGAGGTGACCTGATGTTAAAATTATTTAAATGCAAACAAGTCTTCAAATAAAATTTTAGTGAAACTAATTTCCTTGCTAGGTTCTTATGATTTAAAATACCTCAAGATGAAATGGTGAAAATATTTTATACTTTTACAAAACTAGTTAGCCTTTACATTAAAATATATAATTTGTATGTAACACAAACCTAATTCTAGTATCATCGAAATCATTAGAGTACTTCCAATGCATTAATGCATTAAAATACAATAATCTTAAAAATTCAAATTATAATATTTATATCATTCGCATCTTTCAATAAACTTTTATCGACTTGATTTTATTAAATTAACTTTTTTGAAAATGAAACTGTGCAATATTTTTTCTAATTTACTAATAAAAATTAAATATATATTGTTAGAAAACTTATCAATCTTACTGGAGGTTTTATTTCACATATGATGTCGTTCATTAAATATTTGCATTGCATTTTCTTTGATATTTTGGCCTTAACTTCAGTTTTCATAACGCATATACCATTTAATTGCAGTGATTTTTTTACATTTTAATTTCGATAAATATACACTAGACGAATGAAGAAATAATATTACAAGCATTGATTGATTAAAAAGCTTTTTACATAAAAATTGTGTTCACAAATGACATGCATTTAGCAGGTGAATCAGGTAATTTAAATGTAATTTATTGTATTTTTAATTTAAGAAAGCCTTTTTTAAATTTCAAAATGGGTTAATTATTACACTTGAAGTTCCCTTTAACTGCAAACCAACAACTTAGCCGATTAATATTGTCACTCATAACCTGACGAAATATTTATTCTTTATTACATTATAGGTTAGTTTTATTATTTTATTGCTTCATTGTAGCACTTTATAGAAAAATATTATTTATAATACTATTAAAAATTCAGAATATAAAAGATGATGGAAATCATTATATGCACTTATTCTGTAGGAACTGATATATATTGATAAGAGTTTTTCATTACCTCACTGTTTTTTTAAATTTTTTGATTACTACCGTGTAAAAAAATGGCACTAAAGTAAACACTGGATTACGAACCTTTAGGGTCTTTTCATATAAAGAAAGAAGTAAGAAACAATGCTTTTTGTTTCCCCCTTCAAACTCTTTGGTTAAGAGAACAGCAGATGGCGACAAAAGAATATTTCATCAAAGATAATGGAAGTTTGTAAATATGGATGAAGAGAAGTTTGCTTCTTCTCTTACCAATAATGGCAAGAAACATTTCTAAATTCTTGGTTAGATTTCATTTTCTGAATGTTCGAAATTCTATGCTTTTTTATATTTATGTTATTCTTTTAAAAATTCGAAGATGAAATGATATTTGTTTTTAAAAAGAATACTCAAATACTGAAAAACATCAAGGGAATATAGACATTTACTACAATTTTATATACTGTTTAGGAAAACACATATAAATAAAACTTACAACATAAAATTTTAATATAGCTAGAAATTAATGTTTATATGCTGTCAGACTAAAAATGTGATTAAGGTGTACGTACACACTAGAAGATTTTTTTTTAAAAAAATTTTAACCTTAAGAATTTAGTTTTTTTACACTAGGCCATTAATATATGTTTAACTCATTTCAGTGAAAAAAACCATATTACACTAATTATTAATTAATTAAATAATGTTTAATGAGCTAATTAGCATATTTTTTGAAACATGATATCTTAAATTCTAATTTGTACAGACACACAATTCTAGTTGGAATTTATGCCTAATATTAGTCGTTATGTTGTCTGCCTCAATCAAGTTATAAAATATATATATTTTTTTAACAATTTTTAATCAACGATGAATAGAAAAAGAGAGATTTTTTTCTGTAATTTTAACTTTTAAATAGCTATTAAAAATTTATTTCTATAAATATAACTTTGATTGAGGCCCAACACATCCACTGTTTCATACACATTCGTTTCTGACTTTCCTTATGTTTTAAACAAGTAAGCAATGGTTAAGGAATACTTTCAACTAAACAATGCCTTTATGTAAACTTTTTAGTATAAGTATTCTCAGTATAATTTTATAAACATAAGATGCGATTTAAAATTTAAAATATATAACTCTATTAATTGTTTAGATCATTTCAGGAGTTGATCTGAATTCTGATTATATCTTTAGTAAATAAGTATCCTTGATATCATCTTATTCAGAATACCAATTGTACTAGTCTAGAAATAATTTTTAAGTTCATAATTTAGAGCTTATCTTAATCCTAACTATGTCTGTGACAAATAAGTATGTATTATCAGGGGTATCAGCTTTCTCAAAATTCTATTTATAGTTTTTCCTAGTTCAGAAATAACCTTTAAAACTATGGTAACACATAAACAAAAGTATGCAACTTTTAATGTAACTAGGAATTCATTAAGTTTGTTTAACATCCTAAAAGACAGATTTGGTTACATATTTATACACCAGTAACGTTAAACAGCCCACTCATATGCTGAGAATAATATACTTTGAAAACACCAAGTAAATATATTTTGGAATTTTGAATATTTTGAATTGCCGAAACCACCTGTTTCTAAATGGAATTCTCAACTAAAAATCTACGAACACGCACACAGTGCCATTTACAAAAGATTTCAAGAGAAATATTGCTCTGTATCTTTCACGTAAAGCTGTTATTAATGAAATGCTCTTTTAAAAAGTTTCCCACTTTTCCGTATGAAAGAGTGAAGTATCAATCCACTTACCACAGATCGATATCGGTAAAGCTTAATGGCGTGCAGAGAAAGTGAGAATAAAAACGTCACCTTCTATTGAAACATGATATTCATAACCTTCATACTCTAATCTGTTATCTTTTGGAAAGTCTTATGCACTGTGAGGAATAAAATAAACAAAATCCCCCCAAAAGAAACCATTGAGGAAATTGCGCATGGATACATAAATCATGAAATTTTGTACACTCCCCAAAAGGCCGGGGAAGAGACGGATGAAGCGCACTTTACTCCAGGATTCGAACCATATATCAAATTTTACAATGCGATTTCTACTTAGAAAAACTTCAAATCGCCTGAAAAAAGCAGTAGTTTCCACAGTCTGAAATTGCAGACTTCTGTTGCTGTCCATCGGTATATTTTTTTTTCTAGCGAAAATATAAATTGATGGCTTGAAAGGAAGGTGAGCTAGGGGACTAACTAAAAAGGTATTCATCTTTTAGGGGATAGGTAAAAGCAATGAGGGGGGGGGGGTCCAGATGGAGGTGGGTGGGCTTGAGTATTAAGTGCGGTTTGAAGATACATTTTATTCACAGTTATTTTTGCTGGTAGGATATTGAGTTGAAAGTCTGAAAGAATCTTTCCCTATATTTACGCTATAGTTCATTTGTTTACATATTTTTTCAATGTCAGTGTTGGATAAGTTATTGTGTTGAAGATTCAGAAGAATCGTTTCCTCATATTTACGTTATAGTTCACATGTTTAGCTGTTTTTTCAATGTTAGTCTTGGGTAGGATAAAATTTGAAAATCATATTAATACATGACACAATAATAGACATGATTTTGTTACAGTTCATATCTTCATGAATTTGCTCACTATTAATGTTTTTATAAAGCTAAAATTGTGCGTAAATATAAAATTTTTACAAATGCATACGAAATTTGAACTACTTGAATCAATCAATTTGAAATAATAATGTAAATTTCTACCAATTCAAGAATTGAACTGGAACGTAATTTATATCACTTAAAGATTCATAAAAATGTTTTATCGTCATAATTATGATATTCATAAAATATTATGACAAATATGTGTGCAACACCAGTAATACGAAATGTGACGCCTCAGTCAGAACTGAAACACGAGCCAAGGAATAAATACTCAAATTTCCCGAGATAAGAATTGTTTTGTTGATTAATTGATATTATTAAATTTTATCTTTTTTAAGTTTATGTTATATAAATGTCTAAAGTTAATTAATTTAATTACAAAAATAATTAATAATTATATAAATTTATTCTGATAAATTTTATTATAATAAAAAGCCAGATGGTAGCCTAATATTAATTTATCAGCATTAGAAGAGATGTAATTAACCCCTTCAGGACCGGCGTGTGGAGAACAAAGAGCTCTCACAAGACCGAACGCTCCAAAGTGGAGCCTCGCCACAGGCCCGAGCAGTTTTTGCAGTTAAATCTAATTTTATGAAAAATTTTTTATATAAATTCTTCAATATAATGACTTCGATTTTTATATAACTACTTAATATGTATTAATATAAATACTATAACATTAATAAAAATGAATGAAATAAGTAAAACACTCAAATTTTAACTATACCCACGAAAACAAATATTAAGGAAAAAGTTATAAATATAAAAATTGTATAATATTTTACTCTCACCCTCAGCAACAGTCATCTGAACGCACTATCCCATATTCTCCTTACGAAAAAAATCAAAGCAATCAACAAAAACGCTTGAGTCCCTTTAAATTACACGTGCACTTTTAGAGAACCGTTTGTTTATACCAATAAATGTATCAAATCTAGAAATGCAGAACAGAAATCAATGCCTTCCCGCATATGAAGATCAAATGCCATACATTTAGACTGTTAAGTTTCGTAATGGGAAGACAAAATGGAACTGATTAAAAACATACAAAATATGTAGCAATCCCGAGACAGCAAACGACAAATATATTCCTCCTACATAAACCAATACGATTCCAATCTTTTCTCACTCAGTCAAAATATAAACAAAAACCCATAGCAAAATAAATTATGGCTCTTTAAATGCCCAATCCTCTCGAAAGAGTCGAACACCTGCAAATGCTTACATGTTTAAATACCCCGGATCAAGTAAAAAAAAAAAAAAAAAGCTTAGCACCGATATCGCATATAGAAGGTCAACACTCTATAAGATATACTCCAAAATTATAACAACTTCAACTATCGTTTATGACTTCAACCGCCATCTAGTGCCATTTAAAAATTTAAATAAAAGGTTCCAAATTGAAATCGCGAATACGCGATCGTGGGCTCCTGGAGTGGGAAAGACTTTTCTTATATCGGATAACGTGGGTCGTGAAGAGAGGATCGAGTGATTCGTGATCATGGTCTTTTGAAAATAAAATTGGACTAAATTACATTAAACAGAATTATTATTCAGAAAAGTATGCAAATTTATTAAGAGATAATTAATACTTTATGGCCTTCAATTCGTAGAACATTATAAAATTCTAAATATATAATGAGCATTTCATTGCGTAACCGTGGAATATATGATTCTTTTCGACTACGATGCTTGAATAAAGGAAATTAAAAATACTTCAAACCTCTCAATTCAGTAGAAATATCTTGAATTGTGAAACAAGAAACTCTAACTGTCATCTTGATAAAAGAAATCTACGTTAATAAAAATGAATGACTTAAATTACTTGTAAGCTATAAAAAGCAGATTTCCTTCAAAGTTTGCTGCTCACAAGTATTATGAAATATAAGGAAACGTTTTGTGAAAATTAATTAAATAATTTATACTTCATTAATTAAAAACAATATTTCCAATGCTCATGAACAGTATTGTGCAGTGAAACAATATGACGGTGTAGATTTGTTCAATAAACTGAATTCAAAATAGACAAAATATGACAGAGAGATATTTAAATAAGATTTCTTTTATCTTATTGATACTGAAAAATTTCTATTCAACTTGAAAATTGTGTTTTCTTTTTATTTAAAAAGTGATTCAAGATTTGATTATTTACTTTTATGGATTGACGGAGATTTAAATTAGCTGTTCAAAATGAGTACCTCCCTCTTTCTATACTATAAACACATATTTAAATTGCCATTCACGATATTTAATTAAAATTACATAAGGCTTCAAAAATTAACAATGTCTTATGAAAACATTTATTGATATTTGCATCACGAAATATGTAAAATATGACATTTACACCTTATAACTTTCAATAACTGACTTGATACTGATAACTTTGTTTAAAATTTCCTATAAATATTTGTTTTGGTATAAGCATTTCAAGTTTACGTAAATGATGAGTATTAATGAAGACTCTGAGACAATTAATTAAATAGTTAATTATTCGTTAGTAAAATCTTGAAAATAATTTCCACTCTAGTAACACTGGTTGTATTCATTCATACATATATACTTAATTTAATGTACTTAATACCACAAAACGATTGCGGTGTGATGCGAAGCCATATATTATAAAAAAAATGAGCGAAAAATAGTTTGCAAACAGAAGATGTCACTAAAATATATATCACGTCTTTCACAACTTTCAGAAGTTATAAACACGCTGGAGTCTTACGTGATTTGGATACAAAATGAAAATTCAGTTCGACAATTTCATGAATTGAAAATACTATGTATGATAGAAATGACCGAATTGGAATGGATGAAATAAAAGATCCAACACTTAAAGAAAGAAAAAAACTGAAATTTCAGTGGATCTAATAACAGGCATGTCTAATGGTAGTATAATAGCTGGATAATTATACATATTTTTAGTGAGAATGATGGTTTATATCATTTTCAGTATGGAAAAAAGAAAAGGATGATCGTTTGATCCTATTCTCATCTTTTTTTAGATACATTTTTTTTTATCAATAATGAGGTTGTATGAAATTTTTTTATATTGCTAATTTATTCAGTGTTTTAATAAAAATAATTTAACCTACATTTTAAATATCTTATCTTCGCTTATCATAGTGGGTTTTTCCAATCGCTCCTAGATCTGTCGAAATTAAAATAATAATCTGTAGAAAGAGTCATTTTAATTGAGTTTGCATTCTTTTTAAGTGAAAATTTAAATGACTTATTTAGTTAATTGCTAATAAGGATTCATGTTTCAAGATTCTTATTCCATATATAATAGTGACATTTTCTTGTCTCTTAATTTTATTCTGCACATTTTTTTATTGTTAAGGTTCACTTATTCTTAAGAGGAGTATATATTTATTTTGTATTTGAGATAAGATATCAGTAACACTACCATATGAAATATAAAAGGATAACCTTAATATTATGAGTTAAAAGACTTAAGTCATTTTGGAGCAAATTATTTAGTTTAGTTCTAGATTCTGTTTGGAATTAGAATGAAATCTTCATATTTTATGAAATAGTTAATTATATTGATTATTTATTTAAAAATTCTAGATTAAATAATTTTACATTGCTAGTTATTTTCAATTATTCTCTCAGTGTATCGCTGCAATTCTTAAACAATAAACTAGAAAAATCTGTTTTGTTAACTAACACATAAATTGAGGGATGCATCAATCAGTTAACAAGGACAAAAAGTTAGAGAAAACATCCTATCTCTTCTAGTTCAATATTTACATCACTTTTCAACCTATTGAGTCTCAAATTTGGATATAAAAGTCAATCGCTTAAACGCGTGAAAGAATCTTCTATAAAATAATCATTAAAAGAATGACGTAGCCTGGTGTATAAATATAATTATTTTGTCATCTTGAATATAGATGAGATTTATTTTTTTTCAATTTCAGAAACATACCGGAATACAACAACAGCAGTAGCAACATTCTAATCAATTCCTGGCCTTTCTTCAGTTACGAAATGAAACGAGAATAATTAGACAATATAATTGACTACACAACTGTGCAAAAATTTCATGAATATAGAAACCAAAGAATAGGAAGAAATACAGCTGGCTAATCCATGAAATAGTAAGAGCAATCTTATACTTCGATTAAACCTCGTTACAGGATAGTAAAATAAAAATAAAAATAAATGAATTTAGAATATTTACTGACGAGTGCAAAATGTCAAAATGGGGAAGAGAAGAATCAATTTTAACATAAGATGTAGAAAAATTTAGAAGGGAAAAAAAAAAGAACATCATTCCAAATTGAATATCTTATCCTTTAAAAAAATTATAAGCTATGCAATAATACAGTTCTCTAAATGCATAATATTCATTAATGTAACAACAAAAGCAATATCTTAGCAGCTTCTATTCTAAAAGGACCATTTATATAGTAAGAAAGATTTTCTAAATTGTACCTAAATAGCTACCCATATTCTGTATCACAGCTCTTATATTCTTTATAGATTATAGGTTTTTCGCCATCTATTTTTTAAAGTTCCAATTGAATGAAAACAAATGTTAACGTAGCTTTGGTGAAATAGAATTAGCCGCCCACTATCACCTTTGAATGCATATTCATTATGTCTTGGTATGTGAAGAAGTCGGATATCTGTATCCTGCCAGAATAGATGAAAAAGGTTACATCAAACAGGCAGAATAAGTACAATAAAAATCGATTCATCCACGACAATAGAAATCTTTTCCAGCAAACCAAACCCGACAGATTCCTTTATTCCTATGAATCCCTAAATCTTCTCTCTCCTCTAAAGATCTTTAGTCCAAGCGGAATCCTTAGCGAACTTGCCTTAAAGAATACTTTCCAAGGCTTCACAAACCTGCGATTTTTATTTCAACCTCCATTGACTTGTGAATCCGATGAAATGTGAGTTAATCATGAGCTAACAATAAACTCATAGACTCTATCCTTTGATTTCTTTCTTTCTTGGCTATAGATGTCATTATTTATTTTTATTTACTTATTCCAGTACATACTTATCTACGAGTACATACTTATCATTATCTACGTATTTCTGTAGCAAGAAAACTTATTTCCACTATACTTTTAAAATGCTTTGAAGAGGTCCATGAATAATGTAAATTTGTGTAATGAATATTTTAGTTTTTATTTTAAAAGGATGTTTGTCAATTTTTTTGTACGTAGAAGATTGTGATATTGAAAAAGTAAATTTTTAAAGAACTAAATAACAAAATCTTGTTGAAGATGTATTTGCCTCTTTCTCATTATACTTATATATTGAAGTGCGCAAAAATTGTAACCAATACATGTACAAGGTCAAACAAATAATTGTTTTTAAAATTCTGTTAATTGTTCACTAATCAAATTCGCCTTGGTGAAAAGTCAAAGTTTTTACTTAAGATTAAATTCGGTAAAATAAAATTTCCTTTATGAAAAATAATTCGATAGAAAAATTAAAAAATATATTTTTATTGGTTCAATAACAGATATTAATCTTTAATTTATTATTATACATATATGAGGATCTTGTTATAAGTTTTTCTCAAACTCACTACTAGAGAGCTGTTAGTCAATACTTTGTTTGTTTGAAAATATAGTTGAATTATTTAATTAACAGAAAGCAAAGCTTTAAAAATATCATTATAATAAAGAATGCACAAAATTTGAAAGCTCTTGCCTACCAGGAAGCGAAATACAAATCGATTGCAAAATTCCATCTTTATAAATATGGATCAAGGTTCATAAAAATAAGCAAAAATTACTTCATTAAATATTTATTAATAGCCTTTCTTTCCTGCTTTTTATTTTGGGAAGGGTTATTCTTCTTTAATAAAACTGCATTCTTTGGAAGCGATGTATAGAAAACATTCTTTTTACCTTTTTCTACTGTAGCATTCCAAGAATTTTCCTATAAAGGTTTCCCACAACCACAAGTTCTTGCAACGAAATTCTCTCAGCCGTTGCTTACGAATTTCCCTTCACACTAAATGCGTTTACCGTAAGATAAAATCGAATCACCATCTTGTTTCCAACTCTCCTTTTTCTCGTCATCCTTTTTGACTGAACGTGCGTAAAGCTCGAGAGTAACACAATTTTAAAAGTGATCGGAGAATTTCTATACATCGTCGCAGATAACATTTTTTACTGAGAATGTATCGGGTACCTTTTTCAGCAGTGCATCATTTTTTCGTAGTCTTTTGACGTGGTAGTTTCAAAAATTGATTGACAAGCATGATTCTTTGAAAAAGTTTCTTGATAGCCTCATCGTTTTTATATAATTGTGCCAAAAAGGAATGTCTTACCATTATTTTATTTTAAAAATTTAATCATAAGCTATTTGCTTCAAGTTTTTGTCATGATTTTTTACTGCACTGCTTCCGAGAATAAAACAGGCCATGAAGCATTTATGGATACAGTAACACAATTTTAAAAATGATTGAGAAATTTCTAGATATAATCGCAGATAATATATATTTTTTTACTGAGAATGCATTAAATGCTAATTTTAGATGTGCATCATTTTTTGTATCCTTTTTAACTTCGAATTGGTGAAAATTGGTAGAAATGCATGATTTATAGAATTACGGTATCGATGATCTCATTTTTATATAATTGTGCGAAAATGAACATCTTAGTGAATAGAAAATTGCGAACACATTCCTCCTGACCTTAATTGGTTTTGAGAATAAAATAGATCAATGAAGCATTTATGGAAGATGAGCAAAAGCATTTAGTTTACACGTTGGTTATCGCATGATTTGTCTTTGATGCACAGATTTATCATTCTGACCTAATTAGGGAACGCTTTTTCTACTGAAGTTAAATAATAGAAAAATGGTTAGCTAATTAAATATATGGTCCGAATAAGAAGCGTGAGTCATGGCAGTGAACGGGTTAAATATATTTATGAAGAATTTATTAAGTACAAATATTTTTTAGTATATATTTTCACAATTAATTGATTCATATTCATGGCATATGAGAGATAATAAGAAGCGTTTATTTAAAAATATTGTTTAAAAATGTTCTTTTCTTTGGATATAGAATACGTAATGTTGTAATGCTTCTCTGATTAAGGTAGAGGATGTTTATAAATGAATATCCCAACTTTTCAGAGCTGTTAAAGAAAACAAAAGATTAACCTGTTGCTCATCAGAAATTACAAATAATAGTTGAAAATTTCAATTTAACACAGTTATAAGTGTTCATTATAAGTACTTCCAAAAGTACGAAGGTGATATGATAAGTCATCCCATACTCTTTCAGCATCTCTGATGTGATGCCTTGAAAGCCTGTAGATATGCATATCTTATGTTTCTAACGTTAGTTGGCAGCTGGGGAACAAACATCTGCTGTTTGACGTAGTCCCAGAAAAAAAAATCAAACATCGCTATGCACGCATATTTGCTCCTTTCAAAATTTCACACCAAATATGCAGAAAAAATTGTGGGATGAGTTATTCGATATCCTTCGTGTATCTGAAGTGGCTCACATCGAATACTTACGACTGTATTGAGTTTAAACTTTCAACTGTTATTTTTGATTTCCAATGAACAACAAGACTGTATTTTCTTTTCTTTTAACAGATTTGCAGAATTGGGATATTCATGTATAAACATTCTGTTTTTCTTGTCTATTTGATACACTTGCCCTTTGTAGATGTTATTACTCAATTCTGCATTCTTTAGAAAATATTGTGTAGACTAGATTTAGTATTATTTTCGCAGTTTTCGTTAGACCTAACATTCTGATGTTTGCATAAATAGAATTTTGTAATCGATTTTCAAGCTTCCATTTTTTTTTGGAAATTTTACATTGTTGATTCGTCTTAAACCAATGATGTTTATTTCATAAAATCAATCATTTATCTTTCAATAAATACAGCATTATATTTGATAAAGAATACTATTCTTTATTAAATAAAAAATAATGTTGTCTATTGTCGATGGTAATACATTTTTTTATATTTTCAGATTTTAATCATCAATTAATCGATTTATTTAATTACATTTTGATTCCATACGAGCATAAAGTAAAATTGGGTAAAATTGACTACAAGATTTCATCAAATAAATTTTTTAAAAAAGGAGAAAATAATAGTTAAATTTAAAAAATGCTATTTTTAATAACTTGATAAAAGTGCGGTTTTAAACCAATTTTTATAAAATTTAAGTATGTTTTCTTGAGAATTTGTAGATTATATAACTTCAAATTATTTTTAAACAGGAATTTTTCTTTTCAATATTTTCTAAAATTTACATAATTCAGTAAACATTAAGTAAGAAAATTGTTCAGTAGTCTATATATGGCTTAGCTGCACCAAACTCATGTATAAAACTGCAGTTAAACTCCAAAATTCTTTTTTTTTTCATTTGTTAATGATGATATGAAAGAAAACTATAGAAAGTTCCAAAGAAAGTGGAAAATCCCCAGTAGTGCAGAGTAAATGGTTAATGGTAAAACATTTTAAATTAACAAACGAGATGTTAGATACTAACAGTTTACAATGTAAAAGAATGTAGAATAAATTTAATGAAAGCATAAAACAAGCTTTTAATTATGTAGTAAAATGCAGGATTTTTTAATTCAAATTATTTTCCGCTTTTTAGTATTTATTTTATTGTTCATTTTATGAATATTATGGACTAGTTTATTATTAGAAATATTATGGTAAGTATTTTTTTTTCTGAAATCCAATACTAGGTGGCGCTATTCTCAAATAATTAAAATTTAAAAAATTAATCGACTAGCTAATAACTGCCCTGGAAATATTAAAATAATGCATTACCATAGAGAAACAGGAACGTTTTATTCAATGGGTTAATTGAGTTATAGCCCAGAAATTACAGGTTCAAAGGCACATAATAATATATTGTACTGATTTTGTTTTAATTTTGAACCACAAAAGCATTTAATTATATTTTCTAATTTGTTAAAAGTAAAAATATTAATAAGGTATTATCTAGCCATCCAACGATGTTGTATTAATTCATAAACCTGTTTATGAGTTTTCAAATTTTCATAGGATACAATTCGTTAGAATATCCTTAACTAGGTGTATAATTATAGTTACCTTATTACTAATGATTACTAGATAATTGCACGCTGTATCTTCGTAGTGTAGCGGATTTAGTTTATTAATTTTCCTGTAGAATATTACATCAAATAATGTTATAAGTTATTACTGATTATGACTTTTCATTCATTTTTATTTAATTATTATTATTATTATTATTTTTCTTAAAATCCAAGTTAAATTTCTGAGGAGACTCAAAAGCTCCAACTCAAAGAGCTTAAATTTGCTAAGATGGTCTTTATCGGGAGTTTCAAAATATTTCAAAATTCCTTCACATCAGAAATTAAGTTAAGAAAAGATTATAAAAAATTTCCCTTCTGTGAATAAGAGACACGTCAAGTTAAATAAATTCATGCAATAAAATGAAGCAAAAGATGTTTGAAATTTGTAAAAGAGAGCTTCAGCTTTCAAAATTCGCCAGAATATACATTCTCATATTCATCTCAATGCCGAAAATTCTTCTTAGTTTTGTGAAATTGATATTGATTTTAGAAAGCAAGCAAAGTGAAGCGATTGAAAAAGTTATTAGAATAAACGTTCTAACATTAATTTATATGCATCAAAAATCCCAAAACTTTAATCTATGTCTTAAAGTCTGCTTGTTTGATAAATGTTAGAATAATCGATTTCTGGCTTAAACATAATATACTTTTTCAGAAACCTGAAAAAAAAAGGAATTCATATTCTAAAAGTTCTTTTTCAATTTTGCAACGACGCAAATAACTTCTTTCCATCAATAGAAGTTTATTTAGTTTTATTCTTTCACCGAAGTTTTATCGCGATTTCTCGATTTTTTTCGTAACAAAAATAGGAAGAATTTTTCAAAACAGGAAACCGGAAGTAAAGCCTAGAGTACAATAACTGGAAAGATTCTTTTTTGGGATAATCCCATGTTCTTTTTTTATGAAATGACTTATCTATGGTATTGTGATTATGTGGGGAATGGAAGAAAAGTAAATTATGGTAGGAGATATAATATGCTATACAGGAAAATTTCTGTATACAATATCAAATGTTGAAACAGCAGCCTTTTCAGTTTTGTAAGGCGCCTTTGTCGATCGTATGAATATAAATGCTGAAAATATATTTGCAAGATGTGATGAAAGATCAGTAAAATCAGTTATGGAAAAATCTTCGAATTGGAGTCAAAATTATTCACGTCCAAATAGGCCACAGAATCAAATTTTACAATTCATTGTGCATTTTGACTGTAAAATAAGCCTGTGATGTCACAACATAGCATAAACAAAGATAAATTAGATATTATAATGTATTGTTACTTTTGTCATGTTGCTAAATGACATCATATAAACTGATATTATTTCCTCAAGAAAAAATCAAGATGACAAAGACCAAACTAATCCCATGGAAAGAGAGAGAGAAAAAACATATTTTTAAAAATTTTTGATCAGACCTCTTAATTCGTTTAGTTTGATTTTGAGTATGGCTTTAATAAAGTAAGAACTATATTTTAGTATGCTTATCATAAATGAATTTGTATTTATATTATTTGAGCATTAGTGCATTTTTCTGATCCATAGATAACGCATCACCACTATAGATGGGTTTCATTTCAGAAATATTTGGTTTGGAAAATCTAAATAGAGGCTGCTTTTATGCTCTTTAGCCTAAATCATGTTCAGTATGATGTTGAGAGTTAAACGCGCTTCCGCTTGTTGACGTGGAAATTAAGAGAAGAAAATGCCGGCTCTGATGTCATCCACGTCATTGGTCTGCGGTTCAAATTAATGAACTCTTTCTCCAAAACAGCTCTTATATTGTTTTAAAGGGAAACGTCAATGCAACCATATCAGAGCTTCTCCAATATTTGGCCAAAAAAAAACAACAACAACATTTAAATGACCTTGTCTTTAAAGATATCATTAAAATTTGTCAAATAATTATTTCTATTACTGTTTCTTCTTTGTTAGGAACAATTATTTCTATCTTATTTTATCTATTTGAAATTGGCATAAGCTTTTTCCTGGTGGAAATAGGCGAGGAAGAATTATTATTTCTGCAAAAAAAAAAAAAAAAGATCACGAATGAAAATAATTCATGAAGACAACATTTTATGTTTGAGAAAAGGAAGGGGGAGGGACCCTTTGCTGATATATTTTATGCTTCTTTATGTTGGAGAATATGGAAAATAGAGACATTTTCACAGTAATATAAAGGAATAAAGTAAATATATGATGAACGTATAAAATAGTTTAGACAAACAATATGTTTGAACCGAGATGAGCCATATAAGAAAATTAATATGATACACTAGGAGGAAAGAAATTTATCATAATTTGTTATTTTTCTTGGATTTCTCAATAAAACAGTGTTTTCTTGTAAACAGCTGTTCTTATCAATAAAAAGATTCTCTTACATTTTAAATTTCAGTGTATCAATATTATAGTATTTTATCTTTGAAATTCTGTCACAATGAGTATTTCATTCTTTTTGTATTTAGAAATTGTTCTAATATGATGAGATTCATGTGATTTCATAAAACATGTTTTAGGATATTATTGTTATATAAGCATTTTTACAACTGATGAGCAATAGTGACATTTTCTATCTCAAGAAGTTAAATTTATCATTGTTCATTCCAAGAATTTGCTATTTTTCATCAATAAGGATAATTAAAAATCGTAATAGAGCTGATCTTTTTACTTTAATTATACGTTTTTAATTAGCTTATATTTTCTCCTTAGAAATTTTAAAATATCGTAGAACTTTAAAATATTTATTTTGAAATTAAAAGAAATTAGAAGAAAAGAAATATTTATTTTGTTATTAAAAGAAAATTAGAAATGCAAATTAGTACTATAAGAATAATTTCCGAGGCGAATTTTCGATGCATATATTTGATTTCTATTGTACTATAATTGTAGTTAGTATTATTTTTTTTCAAAATAATATAGGTGAAAATAATAATCGTAAAAGGACGAGGCTTTCATAGGAATATTTTATACCGAATTCAATTTTTTATTACATTTACAATATATTTCAGTTTTAATGAATGTTTAGAGACTTTCTTTTTTGTAATGTAAACTGAGGCTTATTTTATTTTCTCATTGTTTCCACTGTTATGTTCCTGTGTTATGATTTCTATTTTAATAAAATACTGTTTTTTCGTTTTTAGTATACAGATTTAATGTTTGCTTATTAGTATCTGTTTTGTAATGTTAGTCTTTAGTACATTTCATAATTCTTTATTAACTATATTTTGAAATCAGTTTTATATCAAATAGAAACTACCAGACTGTGACCATGATATCATAATTTAACTAAAACTAATTAACTAATTAATAACGAAGTTCTGAAGGTTTCACTGTTTTGCTATTGGGAGAACTCAACAACAAACATCTCTTTCTCTTTCTAAACTATTGTATATCAAGAAATGAGTGAAGAATTGATATTAGAATATTTAATTTTTTAAAACATTAATTAAGTCAAGTTATATAGAATCATGCAAAAATGAGGACTACAAACTATGCATTTGAAAACACGATTATGTTAATTATAAAAATTTTGCTAATTGTACTCATTAAATCAGCTCCTTAAAATAGTATCAAGATTTTATTGAAAAACGTCCGTTATTAACCATGATGATTAAACTTAAATTTATTAACTTTGATGATTATTAACCATAATTAATGAATCAGATATTTCTTTAAAGATATAAAATATTTAAATGTTCAGTGTTTGCGATATAATTCTCTGCAACCAGTTGCTCAAACAAAGTATAAATAGTCAATTTTTTAAAATTATTTTCTGTCTTAGAAAAAAATTATCTTCTCTTTTCTTTAAAAGAATAACCCCCAAAAGAATATTGCCAGCGTTTAGCAGGTAATGTCTTCACAAACATTAGTAAAAATGAATTAAAAACAGAACCGCCGTACAAGGTTTCCTTTCCAACTTAAGTTAACTGAAGTGAAATAAGAAAATTTCATTCGTAAACTTACAAAAGCTTGAAGAAATCTGAATTTTTCACTAGAAAGTGCCTACTCAAAATACGAAACGAATAAATAATAAAGGAATTTTTAAACTTTTACTGCCAAGACCTTCTTTTTACAGCAGGCTTCATCGAACACGTTACAAGGAAAATCGTTCTTCATATTAAGTGACCTGCCAGAGAACTGAAACCTTTCTCCTCAATATTTTCTCTAGGAAGGAAAAATAGAGGTAGAGAAAAAGAGAAATGCATTCCGAGACGCCACATCAAAATGCAAGCAAATCTTAATATTTTTTTTAAAGAATGTCATTTAATGCAGCTGTGTTTAGAATGGTGTTTCTCAAAATGCTGGGAAACGAATTTTTTTTCTCCGTAGAATTTCAGATGGATCCATCATATGGAGAATTATGAAATAATACTTTTAGAAAAGTATGTACAGAATGCAAATGAAAAATTCAGATCATAACTGTGTATTTAAAATTCTTATATCGAAATGTTCTCGTCCTTTTTACAGGAAGGATGGAGTTTTGAGTGAAGGAATTTTACACCTTTTAAAAAAGGATAACTATTAAAGTACAGCAAAAATCGGCGTAATAATATTGGTATGCTACTTGTTGCATGAATATACCTTATAGGTAATTGTATATGGCAGATGTTGGTGAATTATCATTAAAATACTGCAGGATCCCCAGTAACCCGATTAATATTTGCTGTCTAAATTCCTTTTATAGGAAAGTAAATGGTATACTAATAATTGCTCGGAATTAAAATCCTTTCGTGTATAATATTTTTAAAGTAGGAACTACTTTTGTATAAAACATTAAAATAAATAAAATCTTTTCAATTCATATGTATTGAAATCAATAGAAATTAAAAAAAATATT
>JAPMOR010008337.1:22162-45064 GCA_026543865.1 Argiope aurantia | reverse complement strand
TTTTTTTTTGTAAAACTGTGATAATTCAAAGCATCTACTAGCAAATTTGTAAAGAAAAAAAAAAGGTCACTTATTTCGCTCATATTTTATTTAAATTATCCCATTCTGGTGAACACTGAGAGTAATTTGAAAACACTTTTAGATATGATTCAGTGTTTCATTCTAAATAAGCGCGAGTCCTAAAAAAATCCCATTATCTTTTTTTGTATATAATATACAAAACACAAGAACGTATATTTTCACCGAGAATTGCACTAATTTAAAAGTACTTTTTGTGTTCTTTCCGTTTTAAAGAAAATTAATGGAGCAGAACTGTTAAAGACTAGAAAAAAACTTTTTTTTCTGTTAGCGTAACAGCCTAGAGAATTTTCTTGTCTGAAGACTTAATTGTGAATTTCAAAAACTTTTAAAATAGCAAATTATTTATATAAAAAACAGAAGATTTGTTAAAAGTATATAAATAAAATACGTCGATCATTTCCCCCTCCCTTCCCGAAAAAAATTGAGTTTACTATTGCTTTATTATGCTTCCTACAAAGCAAAATACACCCAAGTAATATCGGCTAACATTCATAATATATCTGTTTACAGCTCTCAAACCAAATTAATATCGTAAAGGGAAATGATCATTAATACAATGAATGAGTTGGGGAAACTTTATTTCGATGAAACTAAAGTCTTATTTATGAATATTTTTTTACTTTTTATAAAAGATTTACTCATGAATATTTTTTAATTCAGTAGTCTAAAATGAAATAATTGCCAAATTTCTTTATTCGCTTCTACATGAATCCATATTTTCAAGAATTATAGTGGTGGTTATTTATTCTTAGAATGAAGGACCATTTGGAATATTTAATTTGCTTTGTAGAAAAAATTGCCATGCTACTTTGATGCAAGTCTCATTCAATCGCAAATTCAGTAACTATTTAGTTTTCAGGTTTTGTTAATTAGAACTTATTTTTCTAAACTTATCCAGAACGTAGAGAATTTTATAGTATAATTTATTAAAACAATAATTTCTCACCAATTTTCTTTTTTGGATTTGCCTTTTTTACTACTTCTCCTTCAGGTTCTTTATAACAAGCATATTATAAACAACAATTAATTCCTTTTTGAAATCTCACTTTTATTAGTGTATGAAATTGGAGAATTATTTTAAATTATTTCCTGTTTTTTAGTCTTTAATTTAAGATTCATTACTATAAATATTATGGGATTTTGAAATAAACTTTTAATACATTCACTACCAAGTAGCGCTCTTTATATAAAACAAAAAGTTATTTATGAATTAATAGATTAGTTTAATTAAGTTATACAGCTATTATCATACAGCTATATAAATTTCAAAATTAGCATATCAAGGAGCGAGTGAAAAACTAAATTACTACATTTCATCTTTATAACCATGATACTCGTCATATAAAGAATTTTATTACTTCCTTAATGAAAAATAATTTCTATATCATCAAAATTTTCAACGTATAATTAACAATGCGAGGAAAAGTACTCTGAGGAGATGATAAATCGAAAATATTCATCTCAATTAATTCTAATCCGATTAAATCAAATTCAATCCACAGCAGTAAGAATTTGTGGTGCAAACATGAATCTCAACTAAGTCTGCGAGCTGATTAGGATGGTTGAGTTTCGCTTCTATCTGGGAGTCATAGATCTCGAAATCGTTAGTCAATATCCGCTCCAATGCAAATGGAGGACTGCCGACGACATTAATTTTGAAGTGTTTGATTGTTAACGAATGTCGATGTGGCAATCAGTCCGAGTTAAGTAGGGAAGTGACTATGAGTGTCGTTTGATAATACTACTGTTGAATGTTATTATACTTCACCAAGAGTTATTAAGGCAATGGCTTTGCAAATGAACCTGAAATGAGGCAGTGATTGAAGCATGGGCAAACTTCGATGTTAATTGTTGGTAGACTTTGAGAAAGCTTTATTTCTTGAACAAAAGCATACGAAAGAACCTTTTTAAAGCTACGAAAATTTCAAAATTTAAACGAATCTCAGGAATATTGTCTGTAAACAAAAACAACTTTTACCTGGTTTCTAAAGTTAATTTAAGCAAATTAACGTGACATAAGTAAAAATGATAGCTTTTAAGTTATATTTAGGAAATTTTATTTTAAAGATCGCTTCTGCTTTAAAAATAAAATTTTATCGAATCAACCATAATATAAAAAAATTCTAAAACATCTTATTTAAGTGTGATTACTTATTATCATTGTATATCCCTTTGAAGTGCATCTACATGTACATGAAGTGTATCTACCTTATAAGTAAGCAAGTTTTCTCTTCTCTTTTAGGTAATCCCACAAGAGGGCATCCCAAATATGCGGACGAGAAGTTGCTGTATAAATAAGCAAGCTATCGCTTCACCGATAGGTAAAAAAAATGGTTTGAGGTTAAGTTGCCTACATTCAGAAGATGTAAGATGACGCACTCAGTTAATTGTGCGGCAACGGGTCATTTAAATAAATTTGGACATGTTGGTATGGCCCGAACATCTCGTTTTGTAGTTCTTTTGTGGGTGTGTTAATGATGCAGATTTGAGCTCTCTCAACTCCGAAGATGAAGCATACCTACTGCAGAAGGAATTGGGCTATGATTGAAGATGTCTATTAAAGCTATAACTTCAATTTTCGAGTACTGTCATTTAATTATACCCAGAATGTCTAGGTAGAACGTGGGGAGTTCATTTATTGTTATAAGGGCGCTGTTTATTTATAGTCGGCAGAATTTCCTAATACAAACTTAATACTCTTTCAAACATTTATACGAAATGCAACTTTTAAGATTACAATATGTTGTTTGGAAGATGCTTTCCATAAAACTCAAGGTAAAGTCTCCCAGAAATGTAAAGTTCTGCAAACTATTGCATTTCCCCCCTTCACACAGATCTTTCTAATACCGTTAGAGTTACATCAAAATGGCGAATGTTAAATTTGACAAATAATTTTTATTGATGCCAAACACTTGCATAAGTAAGCTACATCTGATCTCATAAGTTATCAAAACATAGAATTCAAAGTACTGATTTCAGTTGTTGTTCAAAACGCCATAATGTATTTTTCACAAATGAAACTTTAATTAACAGCGAAAATATGTATAAGAAAAGATGTAATAAATGTAATTCCTCTCTAGCATACGAACAAAAAAATAGAGTGAATGGTAAAATATAATATTTCAATAGAAATATATATGGGTAAATGCTTTGAATTCCATGTTGTTTCTATTCATTCACATGATGAATATGTCTCATAATATGACTCGAATTATTTCAGTCGAATTAAATGATTCTGTTTAGCTGTGGGAATTGTCCTTTGAATATTCACTGAACTTGTATGGGTAAAACTTTAAATATCAAATTGAACATGTTATTTTTTAAAAATTAATAAGAATATTTTGTTTCACTTTGCAGATGATTTGCAAATTGCTTCGTTCAACACTCTTAAAATGCTTTTTAGTTATTTAAAAAATTAAACTTTGGCAAAATTTGCGAAAACTGCTATTGCTCTCGATATAATCCATATTAATCAAATATTCACACTCCGCTGACCTTAACTGAAATTATGTTATGCACAAATTGTATCATAAAAGCGTAGTCACGTTGATGCTTTTAAAAACATCGAAGTAGATAAATAAAACAACTGCTAAGCTCAGCATGTCATAAATAAAAAAGATTTATCACCTGCGCAGAATTTTAGTAGTATCGTCTGAAATTAGTTTCTAGATAGAGCTATCATTATTTTTCCTTTTATGTCAAACTACACAATTTCGGTTGAAACTATTTATGGTTTTCTACATGAGATCATTTTTTTTATTTATGATCCTTTTAACTTTAATAAAAGAAGGGAAGCTTTGTCGAGCATGGATGACGTTCACCTGAGTCCAGTATTGTTCTTTACAGTCAACGAAACATAATGAATATTCGTTTCCATAAGATGCTTCGTAGAAACTCTGACGAGAAAAAAATTATTTTTGGTAGTGAATATCTATTTTTGGAAATGAATTTATCCCCTTATTCACTGTGATATTCATCGTAAAGTATTTTTTCCTAAGAAGGGAAAAAAATCGAATTTCATATGCAATAGAGGATAACTTATTTTTCTTCGTGATAGCGAAAGAGGAAAAGTTTTATAGCAGATCTCACAACGTGCAATACTATTTTGAAATCAATTTTGAATTACTAACAACCTTTTATACTTTTCTCTACAAGTTTTCTCTCATAAAGTGAGAGAAAATAAATCTTTCTTTATAAAGTTATTTTCTAGTGTGATGGTTTCTCCCTCGTAGATGGTGTTTCGAGATTCTTCTTATGATATTTAATTTTCATAAAACTTCTTCCCTAGAAATTTTTATTTTAGCGTTAGCATTGTCAAATTTTGTGAAATTCTATTCATTATAGGGTTACACAGCTTAGATGATCCGTCTACTCTTAAGGGTACAAATTAAGAAAGACCGCCCAGGTGCATACTACAGAGTCGTTCAAATTTAAACTTACAGCGACTGATGGTGTTCTTTTAGCCCAAATGATACGAAAGTTGAACAACAATTAATTCAGACACTTTATTAAATGAAAAATTATAATACAAAAATTCGAAAGAAAAAATAAATGAAATGAAATGAGACAGCGATAAAACCGATCTACAAAGCAGATCCACAAGTAGAAATAGCATGGAGTGAGGCTAAGTTAGCCAAGTTTCTAATAAATAACATTTAATTATTAGTTCGTCAGTGAAAGTTTGTCTTAATAAATATCGAAGAACTCCAGTTATGTGGAAAGGTGCACTATTTGCATAAGAAATGTGCTTTGAATGTATCGACGTTATTGAAGTTCTGCAATCCCAAATATTATTAGCATGACATGTTATTGTTGTACAGTAATATAATAGGTTCAGTCCTTGAAAAAGTCGCCTCATTAAAAAATTTGATCCATCGATTAAAAAAATTATAGAGATTGCAATCCTCTTTTAAATCCTTGGCCCATAATTTAAGCTTCAGAATTAAAAATTATTCTGTTTGTATTTTTGCAAATTTCTTCATATCATCGGTGATATATTATGTATATTATCAACTGCATTATTTTTTATTTAATATATAGCGAGCGTATCACCTGCTTTTATTCTTCAATTGTTTTTCATCATGTGGAGAAATTAAATGACGCCCACAGTCCTCTGATTTGGTGAAGTTTGGTGTTTTGAAAATCGGTTTGAGCAACTCCGTATCATGAAATTATAATATAAATATGAAAAGTTTCTCTTAATGCTACAATATTTCTGAAATTTCTTTAAATTGCAAATAAACCTATATTTTCTCTTTGTAAACTTCGTTTACTGTCCTTATAAATCGCAAATAATCTTTTATATTTTCCTTTTTAAATTTTCACTCCTACTTTATTTTGCATATTGATGGTTTTTGCCCATTAGAGGATATTTTTGTCATATTTCAAAAGCAATGATTTTGAGCTTCGTTAAACCCTTGGGCAATGTGGTTAAAGTGTTAATGTTGCCAAATATCCATCGCAATTCCAGTTGCTCAAAACATTATTAATTTTCAAAATATGTCCATACAAATAGCGAGATATTTTCAGCTTTACAAAGAGCTTTTCATACTGAAAATTAGAAATTTCAAAACGCGGTGATGTGACAATGGGAAAAACGTCAGCTGCTGTTTACCTTTTGGGATGTTTGAGCTTATAGAAAAATCTTTCGACTGTTTAACGCCATTATAAATTTTTATATGCAGAGAGTGAAAATTTATCGCAAATATAATTGAGAATATATGATATATTTTTCTATTTTCTTCGATGAAATGAATAAGCATCTGTTAATGTTATATTATTGAATATTTTAAATATTTAACCGGAAGAAAAGTTAAATCAAATGCTATAAGTCGAAATAAGCGATGAAAGATGGTCGAGTAATCTCAGATATGCCATTAGAATCAAAATGTCTAAATTTTTTTTTCCCGTCAGGAGACTTGTAACTTTGAAACCTTGTAATAATTATGTTATTGCATAATCTGTATGTCTCTCTATATATTTATAAGATAGTCATAATGTTTTACTTAGGAATATCTAATAAGGTACTAAAAGCTGATACGAAATAATCCCTTCATTCTTAGTAAATCCAGAATTTTCATGCAGTATAAATCCAATCACGTATCAAGCAAACTAAATATACTTAACGCTTAACTAACTAAATCAACTGGTTTCAACTAATCAACTAACAAATTTACTGGATACTAAAAACAAATATGAAATCCTCTTAAAATTCTTAGAAAACAGAAAATTAAAATTTTAATATGTTAAAAACATTTCCGTATTAGAATAAGATTTTCATTTAATTTCTCAAAATTTATCACGCATGTTCGCTTTCTCATACTAATAATTTCGGATGTTTTAAGCTTCAATTACTCTCTACAAAATGCAAAGCTGCTGAGATATATTTTGAAAAATTTGGGAATGCATAAGCTTATAATAATTTAATTCTATTAAGGAAAAAATACAATAAGCTAAAGGCAATATTTAGTAAGTTTCAAACAAACTCATTTTGTTTAATTTGTACTGTAAATATAACCGATGCTTTCAATTAAATTTTCAATGAAACGACGTTGAAAGTCTAAGAAAATATTTTCATAAATGATCTTTATTATCCTAATTTTTTACACGTAAGATTAGAAGAGAATAATTTTAATTTTTAAAATTAGCAAAGTTTTTGTGCCTCCAGTCAGCGATTTATGAAATAGGTTAGAGAATCTTGATAAAGGATTAATGTAACCTTGTAATGTTTAAATTTTTTATACAACTACTTTTTTTTATCAATTGCAAGCAAACACACTAGCTAATGTATTGAAAATTTTTTGGAAGCTTTTCGCTATTAATTCTTATTCTATAAGATTTTTTTTAAAAATATTTTTTTTTATTGAAAATGATTTTTTATTTCAAAGTTCAAGTTTTTGTGCGTTGTTTCAGTTTTATTATCTTAAATACTTTAAGAGGCATCAAATGATTTTATATTTTTGTGAATAATGGAAGGATATTTCAAAAAGGTTTTCGTGTATCAACATTGGATTATTTTCATATCCTGTATATATGTTGATAATTATGTCCATGTATGAATGAGGAAAAATAACATTACTCTGAGAACATTACAGAATAAAAAACCCGAATGTATAATTTTAGATGTATTAGCTGATTTAGAAATAACTCCTCAGTATGAACTTAGGATAACTTATTTATACTAATTTTGTGTTGCTAATATTCTAAAATGAAGATTGCATTTGATATAAAATTATTTTAAAATAGTATCATGTAGTATTTTAAAATACTTATGTTTTTTGCTGCTTTCAATGAATATATTTTGTAACAAATGATCTGTTAATTTCCGACAGTTTCAAGATGGGGGCCACATGCTGTAAATTGGTTTTCGATACGATTTTATTCCTTTTTTAACTTTAAAAAATTCTAGAAACATCCAGGCATTTAAAAGTTATTTTATTTGGCTTAAAATATGCCTTTTTAATCAAAAACATGGCACTTTTGGTCAAAGGAAGAGAATGTGTGAGAATTTGTAGAAGAGAATGTGTGATTGTATAGATAAAATTTACAGGGCTGCACTGTAGTTTCTTAAAGATCGCAAAAAATGTAAAAGGATTGATCTTACAAGCTTTTGAATTGTAAACTGTGTTTATAATTAATTTCTTAATTATAGTTGTCAAGAGGGACTTTTTCGTAAATTAATAATTTTTTCCAACTAATAATCTAAATTTAACTCCTTCGTAAAGAATTTGTAAGTAAGTCCTTCTTACAAATTTATGATTCGATACAAGACTAACATAAAATTTATAAATTTCGCAAGTGTACCATAAACTCTTAGTTGAATCATTATTAAAAAACTTCCCAAAACAGAAAATGTCATTTATTTAGATATTAAAGAAAACTAAATGCCTATTACTAAGGAGTTAGTCATAGGCATATGTTGTTTAAGTTAAATTATATAAATGTTCGAATTTGAAGCTACATGAACATTATTCTGGGGTTGACGATTAATTTTGAACCATGGTCAGATGACAAAGACAAAACTCCTTCTTCAATCCTTCGTGAAGCTTAAATGGCCAAACTTTCTCCCTTAACGTCAGATTCATTATGTGATATACATATATCGATGATAAATATTTGATGGAAGTTGGTTTCGAACGTGGAACCCTTCTGTCTCAAGTTCCGTTTAATTATACTAAATCCCCATTTTAAAACAATACTAGGACTATTTTGGGACGGGCGTCGCAATTTTGAACTGTTGTCAAAAGGCGAATTCGACACCTGAGCTGGCATCGTCTTCTCAAAACTTCTTTCAACTCATCAGTGGAAGGAAATTTGGACCCGTGCACCAAAACAGTGCTTACATTGCTGCCCATCTGTGGAATCGAGTGTCGAAAAGGGAACCCTTTCGATTCTGAAGCCGAGACTTTATCACTTGGCCCAGCCTCTTGTCCAAAAACCAAGGTCTTTACCACCGAAAAGTGGCGCTCTCTATATATTGCTTAGGTTAAAATTAAAATAAATGCTTGTTAGTTTATGGTGAAGCAACGGAAATGTTGTAATGAAAATCAGATTTCGGTAGAACAAATTCATGAACCAAATGACGTGGAATTGAGAAATAACTTTATTAAGAGAATTAGAAGCGTTAACTGAATATATTCAGATGAATTACCTTTCAAATATTCTATTTTTATTAAGCCTGTCTGCAATTTTCGGAGTTACCAATTCTTCTCTTTAATGTCATATTAATTCAGCTGTAGATACAAGCTGTCAGATCGATACGCAAATCCTAATCATGTTATTGCAGTTCTCCTTCAAGTTAAATCTAATTAGTACTTTGGTTGTTCGTTGTATAATTTGTCAAATTTCTATTCTAAATTTTAGGCTCTCCTTGGTGCGTTTTAATTCCTGAGAGATTATTTAGTTGAAAATATTCTGATGTTAATTAAGCAGTTTCTGTTTGAATTCATTTATTTCGTGCAGAGTAATTCACATTTAAATAATATTTTCAATCTTATGTTGTTTCCCATATGACATATTAGATTGTATTCCTATTCATTAAAATACGCTATGTGAGTAAATTTTAAGATTCATTGTTTCCTTCTTAAATTTATCATAAACACGCATGAGATTTATTCTCAGGGAGAAAATTAAATCATAATAATTTTTCTTCTATCAGATATGGATGAAAAAGTTTTATTTCAACTTCGAATAATGCGTTTCCTATTGGATCGGAGCAAAACAAATAAATAGTTTCATATTGTGTTTAAAATCTTTAAATAATAAATTAAAAAAATGTACTGCATTAACTATAATAAAAAAAATACTATTTTTTAGAATATACTTTTGTCAGTGAAGTAAATAGTAGTTTTTTTTTATTTTAAATATTTTCTGCTTTTTAATCTTGAAATATACTGCTTCTTATACATACTTCCAAGTATTATATCCGGTATGTTTCCGAAATTTAATTAAATTAATAGAGTAATTGATAATTAATTTCTGAAAATATTGAGATTATTTATTTCTATCAAAAATGGTGAAGTGTACAAAATTTGAAATTACTATCACATAAGAAAGGGAAAATAATCGATGACAAAATTCCATCTTTAGAAACATGATGCTTTGTTTCTGCACAATTTGTACCATCAGACAACACTAACTTAAAATTAATTCATTAAAAACAAGATTCGAAACAGCAATTTTCGAAATATAACATACGACTGTTTTTTTCATTAACATAAACTATGCATAATTTATCTTCCTTTTGTCTATGATTGACCAATCAGAGTTTGCAGCTCGTAGATAGATTTCATGATGGCAAACGTGGTACTGAGATTTGCCTCAATCGAACACGCATTACATATGCTAAAACGTCACTTATAGCCATCTCGGAATGTTTGAGATCTAGAACAGCCATTACATAATGCATGATTTGAATTACTCCAGAATTAGGGAAGGATCTACTTAACTGCGTACTGTGGTATATATCAGTATGTAATTTGAATTAAGAGATCTTTGAATAAAATGACTATAGCTCTGAAATATGTTAAGATAGATGCGAAGTTTCCATAAATAATAAATTTTATTAGTAGAATATTATAAATGAACTTTATTTTGAAATATTTTATGTTTTATTATGCTAAATTTAACTTTTTAATGATTTATTACAAGAATGCTTACCTCAAAATTAGACGTTTTTTAAATGATAAAAACAACCCATTTAGAGATTTTGTACAATAAAAATAATTTAAAGCTTGCTTTGAATTGGATTTCAACTTCATGGAGGTAATCTAACTGTTAGTCGAATATTTTAAATAAATTTATATATTATTCTTATAATGCTATTTTATTATTCTTACAATTTATATATTATTCTTATAATGCTAAAATTTAGTTCTAAAAGCTTTATGGATTATGTAGCATAAAATATATGTATTATAAAATTGTGACATCTGTACGGATTTTATACATTGAAAAATAATTTAAAGAGCATTTAGAATATGTGGATTTCGACTTTCTTGCGATAATCTAATTGTAAGTGAAGCAATATAAATAAGGCTTATCTTGAGATTGACAAAAATATATTTTATTCTTATAATGCTTAATTTCATATCTGAATACTTCGAAGTAAGAATGTTTTTTTTCAGATTGAGATGGTTTTCAAATACTAATATGTGATCTTATAAATGGTTTTTATGTATAGAAAAATAATTGAAGTCTATTTCGAACAAATAGATTTCGACTTTCTATTCAAATTTCATCCTTTATCAATTTATCTTAACCTATAAAAGGGAAAGAAAAAAATACAATTCTTTATAATTCTCTTTAATCAAACGGAGGATGAAACAACCGAATCTATACTCGAAAACATCTTAAGTTGAAAAAGAGAAAAAAAAGTTCAAGATGTGTCTCAAGCCATATTTTGCAGTAAGCAAATGGTTGTTTTTCACTCATAAAATCCTTGATATCTATTTTTAAATTTAATATAAAAACAACTTACGACTCCTCGTGGTGAGAAAGAAAAGCCCCTATTTCCTGGAGGTATGATTACATGTCATGGATGAAGCTATAAATTGTATTTAAAATGTAATGAAACACCCGTCTCTTTTTTCAGTATTTCTCATTATAGACAAAGCATCTACCTGAATCCGTAGAGAAAAGGAAGGGAAAATTCACGAATAAAAATAATTGTATTCTTAAAACCAGACCTATCTTGTTAATGGTTCGCCACACTTAGTCTTTCGACTCAGATAAGCTGAACGGATTCTGTTTAACGATTCTTTTTTTTTCCTTCTTATATACCCATTTTTTTGAAGCCCCTCGCTCATTTGTTCAAATACTGTCGACAAAAGCAGCAAATGAACAACGCCTCGAGAAGCGTAAAGAAAAATAAAATCTTCTCTTCTGAAAAAAAAAATAGTGATAAAGAAAATACGAACACGTATGTTTACGTTCTTTTATTGACTGGATCGAAACATACTTTGGAAGACCTGAATTCAACCAGAAGCTTGTAATGAGCAAGTTTTAGGAGAGTCGAACAAATTAAATGAACCTCCCTCGTAATTGTCCAAATGACAGAGTTTCTTTCAACTTTTAGAGAAAATCTCATCACAGCTGGTATTTTTTTTTGTTCCTTAAAAAATCAGACTTTATTAAATAAGCTTTGAATGAAGTACCAGAAAATGATTAACGGTAAAAAAAGATAACAGAAAACTTACAGAAATACTGATGCGCATTTTTTAAATTTCAATCTGGAGATATGAAATCACTACGTCACATTAAATTAGCCATTTCTATATTTCTAATAAATATCAAACGCTGCGAACTTTATTATGTTAATAACCTTTTATATATCTCTTTAATTAAACACGCCGCTTTTACTGAACATTTTTCTTATTCTAAGCATATTGCAACACAAACATCTTTTTATAGTCCAATCCCAGGGGAAATTTAATTGAGTTATAGAGAAGAAATTAAGGAAAAAAAGTTAAAAATTATTCAGTTTGATGGCTTCTTTTGATTATTGTTCTTAAATCTTTAGTCAGATCTATTTATATTAGACACTAAGACTTCTTATCTAATTTACCCCTTTGTAGCTTAAATTTAAAATTTTCAATTTATTCAAGTCTTATTTTTAGTTCTGAAAATTTCTTCGTTGCAAACAGCAATAGTCAAATATACAACTATCAAATGTTTAGTTTAGATATTCGTTTCGTAAGATTTGAGTTTTTTATCGATTGCAATATCAAAGAAGAAATTATGATGCAACGGCAGTAAAACAATTATTAGACATTTATTTCTGAAATTAGTTGGATTTTACTTAAAGACATCCTTTGCACATTTATGTCGAAGACAGGAAAATGTTGTTTCTTATTCCTTTCAAACACAATACCACAAGATTTTTTACAAATTCTGTCAAAAAATTAATATGAGAAATTAACTGTGAAAACATTAACTCCAAATTTCAGCAATACATATTTAATACAATACTCTTTCCTTTCCACCTGTTAATTTTATCATATCCATTACATCTATATAAACAGGATAATTAAATTTTTGACAGAAAATAATATCTCACCATGATGTCATTTTCATTGCATTTTTCAGCAAATTCTAGGCCGGCCAATTTCCAGGTTCCACGTTTGTTTATTATAACCGACTGAGGACAAAGATTTCTATGAATCAGCTTGCAGGAGTAGTGGAGAAAACAAAGAGCTTCCGTAAGCTGAAAAAAAAAAAGAGAAAATATCACAAAATGTACACTTTTAGCAAGAAATGTTTTAAGGGGAACACGAAGTCGGAAACCTCGCGAACCCATTTTTCATGCTACATGTATTAAAGGAGATACTTTTTTCCGAACTGAGAGAAAATATTTATCCAGTCATTTAACTGTTCTGGAAATACGATTTTATGAGCTGAAATGGAAATATGCGGAATTTATAAATGTTTTTTTTTCAGGTTTTGAATAAAGAAGAGGAAATAAAATTTTTTATTGTGTGCTTTAAAAGAAATTTAAGTGATGTTAATGTATGAAGTTAAAAAAAAATTCTTTATGCATGAACATTTGCTTGTCTGAGAAAGATAAAATATCTACATATTTTTGGATAAGCAGCATTAAGAAAAAATATCCATTTATCTGTAATTTTTGAATGTAAATTAATTAATGTAATAATTAATTAACATTAATTAAATTCGAATTGAGTAATAATATATCTTCTTATATTTTATATTTGAGTATTGTGTTAATAGAATATAGTGAATTAATCTTTCATCTCGAATTTTTCCTTTTCAAAAATGGCATCCTGCGATTGTGTACTCAATTAAAGGCGTTGGACAGTACAACCAACTTTTATGAAAACCAACCAAATTTTTTTAATTGTATTTTCAGTTCTAATGATAGAATTTATAACTTTTTAATGTTAAAATTAAATATATTTCCCATACTTTTAGCGAGTAATATGTAAAAATAATGTCTAGACTTTTTTTTATAATTTAAGAATGTCTGGAATGTACAATGATATCAATGCAACTTTTATATCCGAGATGGATAAACTAAAGAGTGAAGGAAATTTTAATAGTTAAAGAATAACTGCAACTGGAAGTCCGATATAATATCTAATATACAAGGTATCGATTGTTCATTAATAAGTGCTTATTAATAAATGTTCATTAATAAGTGCATTGGAAAATTAATCACTTCGATAAGAAAATTGAAATCAAATATTCAGGTTATACGGTAACAAAGTTCGTTACATTAGCAACGAATATGGGAATTTCTATGTGGCAAACGCTGCCTTGATATAAAGGTCGGAAACAAGAAATTTCTATTCCTCACTCAAAGCATGAAAAAAAAAAAAAAAACCTTTTTAGAAATAGTCGACCAACGCTATTGGTATTTAGAATGACACTCCCTGTTCAAAGGGTTGGTTTGAAAAATGGTGGTTGGTATTCATTTGCGTAAATTGGCGTGATTTTATAAATGTCTGTATCTTTAAAGAAAATTCTTTTTTTTTTTCAAATTCAGAACAATGATCAACCCCCCCCCCAAAAAAAAAAAATCAAAATTCAAAATTGAAGGTAATAATCATCGGCAGATTGCTATGGTGTAATTGTAATATACTTGAAAAATATTCATTGATAATTATTAATTTTTGATAATATTCTACAAGATTTGTTAAAGAATGCTTTTTGGCCGAGAGATAATTAAAAACACTGCCAACTGAATAATTTTGAAAAAAACCAAGAGCATTCTACCCGTAAAATTGGGCCTTTCTTTTTTTATTTATCATATTAAATGCAACAACTGTTATATATCTTTTATACATTTCATCATATTTCGCGTACGTTACGCATTTCAAGTATTTTATAAATATATCGTACACTTAGTTACAATGAATTTTAAAATAAAATCTGTCTTTCTTTTAAACCGTTGTTTCTAGCACAAAACTAAGATTTTAATTTTCAGAAATACAAGATTTAGAATGTGTCCTCAATAAATGTTAAAATAATTAATAATTTATATTGAATTTTGTCTAAAAATTAAAGTATTGTAACTAGGCCTTTATTACAATTTTGATAAAGTTACTGACTTCTCTTAGCAAACTAATTTTTTCATCGAAATGCTCTGTACCTTCAGATGAGAACTAGCTATAATTTGAAAATTAACACAAGAACTGGATGAATTTCACAACTCTTTCACTTTACATTTTTTCTCACGGTTTATATAAATTCTTAGATATATTTATTCAATTACATTCATTGCAAATAATTTGGACATTAACGTGTTAATTAGCATCTTTTTTATTCTTCATAATGGTATATTAGATTATTCAATATCACTTTCTATTCCTTGTTGACCTTACTATGTTAACGAGGAATATTCAAATCCATTCTAAATTCTATGAATGCTTTTCAGCATAATTAATTATATATTTAATAAATTTTCTTAAATTATTTTTTATATTATTAAAATTTTTTTTGCAAGTTATTTAAAAACTTATGAATAACTGTGGGTATTTAGTATAATTAGAGTTTTTTTTAGTTTATAGTCTGATGTAGGTTTAAGGAGTTCTCTTCATATTGTATCAGTCCGTGCTTTTTATAGTTCAAAACTATTAAGTGGAAACTTGAAAAAATCTTTCGTACGCCCAGTATTTGTCTTTAACAGCCAAAAAGACAAAGTGGCTTTGTTTATATTTAAACTCACTCTTAAAAATTTTCACTACCCAGAAAGTGTGTACAAAGTGTCAGATTTTAATGACAGACACATAAAAAATATAAATGTATGTGCAGATGCCTCGCGATTGTGACGTCATTTGAATTGAGTGCAGTATAACTGTGGTGTAAGACTTTTAGACAAAAAATTTGTTTTATTCTAATAAGCGAATAAATTTGTATATGGAGAATGTATAAATAAACTTACTTGCAAAAGTCCATACTTGATTTCGAGATCCAGAAACGCGTACTCTTTGACAATTGATGGTAGGTTTTGTGGAAGTCGTTCTTCCAAACATCCCAGCACATTAGCCAATGTACCAAGCACAGGCTCAGTAGCAAATGCCAATGCCTCACTGAAAGAAAAAAAATAAATAAACATTTACAAAAAATTATAGCACTTCTAATTATCTTTTTTTAATTAAAAGAAAATTACCGGAAATGTAAAAACTAAGAAACGCATTATATTATTTTCCAGGACATGTAATACAAGATTTCCGCAATTTGGCAGTAGGATGTAAAATTTCAACAAAAAATTATTCTAAAATCTATACTCCATCATTTAGTAATAGGAAATAAATAAATAGCTTTATTTTCTTGTATTTTTTGAGCGAACCTCCCGTAATATTAGATATTTTACAGCCAATTCCATTTGTCAAGACTCAAAATTTTTTAAATTTAATCCTTAAGTATATATAGAATTCTTTTTCTTTCTCAGAGACATACTATCAGAATTTAGCTGATATTTAAAATCAGAAGACTCTTATTGTATTTCATGGAAAACATTGAATTTTTATTTTTTGTATTAATGCCGTGCGAATGTAATATTTGAATTTAGCTAAGAATTGAAAAATATGTTAAATATTCAAATTATGTAAAAAATAATAATTTTAATATTTTAAAATAACTTCCTTCAAGGGTATATTTTGTAATTTATTATTCTAAAAATTAAGTAAGTCAAAGCTGAATATTTGTATAACTTAAAAAATGCAAAGACAAACTAAGGTAATGCGACTTCTGATGTTTTCTTCGATGGTTTTTAGAATGCACATATTATAAACCAGTGGGGATATTCTTCCCTCGAATTTCTTGTAGACAATACAACACTTTCTCTTCTGTTCTGCTTATAAAAGTTTGCATCCCCTGAGCATATCACGGGAATTACAAAGGGAGGGGACAACCCATGAAGGTCGTCGTCTCTGCAAGGAATAGTGCGGTTCTACGACTTCTGCGTATAACAGCACAATACACCACGTTTTGTGTTTCATAGCATAATAGAGAAAACGGTGTGTGAATTTTGGACGCCTTTCATTCGCCGATTATTTTCAAATGTTAAGACATATCTACAATTTTAATGACAGAACAACAAACCGAATTTCATTAATCTAAATCCTTAGGTTTTTGAGTTGTTGTGCTCATAAGCACATGAATATACAGATCAACAAATCGTAATTCCTTAAAAAGATTTGATCTAAAGTTTCTTTGCACTTTCATTTCTGATGATAACACCATGTTACAAATTTCTTTTATCTAGTTCTTTGTGTTTTTGAGTTATGTTCACATGCAGAGGGACAGACAGAGAAACAAACTTCCCTTTGACGTATTTCGTCAAAATTTTGATAGAAAAAATAAATTGGATATTAGGGCCATATACTAATATCAAGACAGACATTAGACAAGCAGACATACATTATTTTTAAAATGCGCTTTTCAGACTCATGGAGGTTTGAATCTTGGAGATTCATCAAAATCTAAATGTCGAAGTTTCTGACGTTTACAACACCTATTCTTTGCAAACAAAGAAGTAAGAAGGGGAGCAGAAAATGAATTTTTTAAGAATCACTTTTTAATTACATTCAATGAATTGTGCGGGAATGCTGTAAAAGTTTCATGCTCAAAATATTCTATACTGTCATTAAAGCATGCGAATTTATGAAAAAAAACCCACTAAACGCAGACAAAAAGAAATGTCTTGAAAACGAGAACAAAAATTTTTTTTACTGAAAAGCATTTCGAAAATATTATTGTTTTTGATGTCATCGTCCGAATTTCTAAAGATGATATTTCACCCGGAGGTACTTTGTCAAACTCTAAAAAGAAAAGGACTCGGCCCATTGAAATCCCAGGAGAATTGGAAACTTTTTGAAGATTCCTAAAACAAAGCGTTTACAGTTTCTAAACAACGTGTCATTGAGAAATAATGTTCTCCAGTATATCAGAACTAATTCAACAATTTGAGCTGTCATTTCCTGGGGAACGCGTTATAATAAACATATCCAAAGGAAATTTTGTACATTCTTGTAAATATTTATTTGAATTTATGTTTAAATTCTATCGTTGCTGTTTATCATCAATTAATTTAAATTAATTTCTTCAATTTTCTATTTCTTTTGAAAGCAATTTATTACACTATAACGTTTTTGCTGCAGTTAAGGTGTTTTTCAGAAATAATCATTAATCTCGCTTATTTTGGTTGTATTAACGTGTTATTTTGAAGTTACACTTAACCTGTTTTGAATCTTATTATTCTGATCAATGAATCTTATTATTCTGATCAATGAATCTTATTATTCTGATCAATGACTAGGTGAATAGGAAGATATTTGAACTGGCATAACAATGTGCGGAGTTTTGACCCTTGACAGTAGATTTAATGTGCATCAAGCCCATATTAATGACGGAATTTTTAGTGTTATATGATCTCAAATCTGCAAATTCTATTACTTTGATGCCTAAACTGCTTCTAAACTACTTCAAAAATGTTGTAAAAGTAGAAAAATATTTTTTTTTTAAATGTGTTTTGCTTCCTTGATTATAAGTACTTTTTTTGACAGCTTTGCTACTCATTCATACAATGTATCCAAAACCATTAAAAACTTTTTGACGATTTCAACACTAGAAACATTTTCTCAAAAGTTGACGACTATATCCGGCGCAATTTGTAACAATCAAAACAACAATATTTAAAATTATTTTCTCTTTATCATTATTTTATTAAATAAAGTACATAGGGCATCTGGCAATTATTATCACTTTGAATAGTTGTAATAAATGATATCAAGTAGTTTACAGTGAAATAGAAATGAAATTATTTAACCAATCAACATAAAAGTCATTATGCATCAGAAATGCTGTTAAGGCAAGCAAATCATAGACTGTTTTCTATCTCACACATTCTGTATCTACATGTTGCAAATTAAACATTGAACAAATCTCCTTCATTAGAGTGTGAGTTATCACGGTTTGCTTGCAATATCTTGGTTGCGAGACCGGAGTGTTTCTCACTTGAAACCGCCTTGTAAGCGAGCTTCTGTAATTAAATCTGTCAAAGTTGAACGCCTCTCCACTGGAATGGCGAAAAAGGAGGAGAAGGAGTGCCACATCATGCGCTATCCTCGTCATCTAACATAGTTTCTCCCAAAATTACGTACCTTTTCCCAAGATAATTTTACTATTACTTCATAATGGGATGTTAATGCAATGTACTATAATATAATATATTTTCAGAGTTGCTACATGCATCTCCGCAAGCTAGAACAAAAATTTTCAAAATCTGTACGTCAGTTCAAAATGCTCTTCTTCACCCTTTTTTCCCCTTTGTTAATTATCTTACTCTACTTTTTTAGTCTAGATGATGTTACGGATTCTTTTAAAAGGGCAAGATATTTCTGATACCAAAGTTAAAAGAAATTGTGGAGGGATAACAAATGCGTATGAAGAAGTTTCAACATCTTCTGACCAATTGTTGTATGCAGAATATCATGAGTTATTTTCTTGATGGGTGATTATATTTGTTTATTTATGTCATATTGATTTTTCTAAAAATATTAGGTAAATCGTACTCCTGTATTTTGTGTCTTTTCTTGAATAAATTTAAATATTTCTTTACTAAACTGGTTTCCAGCTGAATATCATGAATTTATTAATACCTCAAGAGCTTTTGTAGAACATCTGGTCCTAGAATTCTGATTTGATTTACTATAAAAGAAATCGATTTTCGAGGTCGAGTTTTCTGACTGAATAATAGGTATAAATGATCATTTATATGAACAATCTTTTAAAATGACCGAAAATTTGCTAATTAAATTATATTCAGAATGATATTAAAATTTATTTCAGATAATCATTTCAGCTTTCGGATTTTCGGAATAGGCATTTTACATCTGATCCTAAAAACTATTCCAAATTAAACAATTTCCTGACACTTATGTTTTTGATTAAATATATTTTGATATCATACGCAATGTTATTAAAATTGTCAGAAACTGGGAATTGGCTGGCACGGCTTTGAATGTTATTTTTGTCCTGAATTTAATCTGGTTCTCATCCAACATCTATTGAGGTGCTGTGGTTCAATAAAGTTAATCACTTTAAAATAGTTCCCCTCAACATGCAATTTCTACTCTCCTAGGATCAAAGATACATTCAATTTTGTTTTAAAATCGAACTATAGGTTTGAAAAGATATATAAATGTTTGATTGGAAGATAATATAAGTTCATAATCTTCGGTTATGTCGAATCAGGTTGAGGAATAGAAAAGACTTTCAACGTGGGTTTTTTGATTTCTACATTTTTGTTTTTGGAAAACCGTTGCAGTAGATGATTTAAAAAAAAAGAAAAAGAAGCATTTCTTTGACGATATTAAATAGTATTGGTTACATGCTGAGTTTCGGTATGATTTTTTTATTAAATGTTATATATTACATTAAAATTACAAATATCTCAGAAATGCAGTACTGGCTGATGAAAATACGTCATTCATATTTTATACATGAAATTACTCGAACGATAATCTATACTTATAAATAAAGATCAATGTGTTTGTGTGTGTTGGCGCTCTACAGGCCAGGTCATTTGACCTACAGCTACCAAATTTGGTACATGTATACCTTAGAGGTCGGGAATGTGCACCTGGGGTCCCTTTTTTGAATTTATAATTAGAATTTTAATTATTAATTGAAAATTAACTTCCCAGCCAAAAAAAATCTTTTCATTTTTCCCACCGCCAAATGAGTAAGGCTTCAGTTTTTTTCCCCAGCAGTAATGAGGCTAGGCTTAAGATTTTTCGACAGATTATTTCAAACGATTCTGTTTATTTTCTTAATGTTTGATGCATTTAAAATAAAAAATTGTTAATTAATCGATCTTTCGGATTCATTCTGAAGTACTTTTGAATTAAAATAAAACAGAATAAAGGAAATTAAAAATGTCTAATCTGCATAGCGTTATCCCAACTGGCGTAGAAAAACTCACGCATTTGCGCTACCGTAACTGGCGTTGAAAATTCACGCATGCGCATTGTGTTCTCATTTTTGACATGACAACCATTATCAACGGATGATTTAATTTATTTTTAGGTTAGTTGCATGCTTTTGTAATTAAATTGTATTTATGTTAGTTATATATTTTTTGTATATGCTTATAGTTTAAGTGCATCGTTTTTTAAGTAGTTTTTTTAAACCTGTTTTCGACAGATTATTTTAAACGATTCGTTTTATTTTCTTAGTGTTTGATGCATTTAAAATTAAACATTGTTAATTAATCGATCTGTTCATGATGAATCTGAGAAACTTTTGTTGAGAAATTCTTGAAATATTACATGAATTAAGAAAGATATTCTTTAGTGCCCATGAAGTTTAAACGCACAGTGATTCTGTTATTAGTAATCATATTATAAAAAATGCTTTGTTTCAGTAAAAAATATTATTATATTAATTGCAGATTAATTCTTTCCACTTTAATTTAAAGCATAAATTCTACGGGAGCTAACAGAAAATTAGAGAGATACATATTAAGTTATGACTGAAGGCTTTCATAATATTACAAACCGCCTTTGGCGACCAGCCGGTTCGCCACTATTACCGCTCGCTACAATTTTCAATTAAATATTTTAGGTAACTGGACTCTTAATAGATTCTCAAACAAAACATTTTTAATCTTCAAATTTTGATAGTCATACCAAACTTATACTGTTGTTTAGATCGTTTCGTTTAATTTACTATATATATTTTGCTAATTTATTGTCATTTCCGGTAAAATTTCAACTTTAATTTAAAGTGGAAATGATGAAATTGCAATTAATATAAAGATATTTTTTAATAAAACCAAGCGTTTTATTTTATTTATCATCTTTATTGTTATTTATTTATTATTATTATTATTATTGAATATGCAAACATAATCGCTCGGTATTTAAGTCTTATGTGAACTACAAAATATTTTTCATAATTTATGTAATATCTCAAACAATAATTCAACAAAAATTCAGTTTTTAGTTTTGCTTTCAAAAGGATTGAAATGAAATCAATAATAATATTTTGTTCCGGCCTATAAATATATTTCAAAAATTATGAAGTCTAAATGTAATGTAGTAAGGTATCATATTCTGCGAAATATTTTGGACCCACCAAATTTTAAATAAATGAATGTTTCTATTTTCCACGATCAAATAAGACTTATTTATAAAGTTTTGAATGTTAAAAATTTAGAAAAACTCAACATTTTCATAATCTTAGGCCAATTAATCTTGAGAAACCTGCGCGCTGATTGGCGTATTTTCTTTGAAACGATCGATGGAAAATCTAAAATTATCCTTTTTTTATTGAACAGTGATATTCAAATTTTCATAAATCAGTCAGTTTAAGTGATTGATTTAGTTGATTGGAAATTAACTCTGTTTATATAAAATATTAGTGTTTCAAGAACAATTTCTTATTCGTGGTTTCCACAGCAGAAGCTTTATGTAAAATCAAAAATTGGTTATTTATTAGAGCATTTATTGAATCAAGTTACATAAAATATAACCATTTTCCATTTAGACCATTTGAGCAGATCTGTATCTTACTAAAAGTTTACAATTAGCTGTGTGGCCCTGATTTGAATGGATATTCTGTTCATATTAAACAAAACTTGCCTTAAAATAAAACTGATTTATTGGATTAATAATATAGAAAGTGTAAAAGATCATAAAATATTTTTTCTTGAATTTATTTTTTAGAAAAAATAATATTTCATATTTGTTTCATTTCTTACAGACACGTGCCGAAAATTATATTTTTGCAGATTTAATTTCCAAAAAGATTTAATTTATGTTTAGTTGGAGCTTTAATCAATGTGATGACAACACTTTGAAAAAAGCTAATTTTTTCCCATGAATGCGAAACGTGCTCGTGCAGTTTAAATTTTATTTTGTACGAAAAAAATTGTTGAAAAATATAGTTAAAATATTTATTTAAAAATTAATTAAAAATACAAATTTAATTTTAAGGTTAAAACATTGGTATCATTTAAATAATAAATTTTTAATCTTTAACTTCATGTAAAAATCTTTTTTTTTGCGGTAATATTTTCGGAAGTTATAGCAGAAACACGCCACACGTTCGCTTAATTTTTAAATAAATAAAATTATAATTAAAAATCTGAAAACATAACCCCCAGGTGCACATTCCCGGCCTCCAAGGTATATACGTGCCGAATTTGGTTGCTGTAGGTTGAATGGTCTGGCCTGTAGAGCGCCAACACACACGCACACGCACACGCACACGCACACGCACACGCACACGCACACGCACACACACACGCACACACACACACACACACACACACACACACACACACACACACACACA
>JAPMOR010008337.1:0-22152 GCA_026543865.1 Argiope aurantia | reverse complement strand
ACACACACACACACACACACACACACACACACACACACACACACACATTGAGCTTTATTATAAGTAATAGATGAGTGAATTATATGACTATCAAAATTTGAAGTTTAAAAATATTTTGATGAAGAATCTATTAAAGTAGGAATTGCGTAAAATATTTAATTATTAAAATTTAAACGAACATTAAGATTGGCGAACCAGTTGGTCGCCAAAGGCGGCTAGTATTAAATAAACAAAATGACGCAATCACGCATTCATGTTGCACATTGAAGAAATTACCTTCTTTTAAAAAGTGTTATTTGCCCTATTCAATTTATAATGTTATAATCACAAAATGAATGCTGGATGTCTTAATCGGCCACTGTTATATTTTAAATGGTTGCTAAACTAGAAACTCTGAGTCTGATAGGGCTAACTATTTAGCAAATTGCATGGAGTACAGAATACTAAATCTATACAGTTGATAAGCCTAATGGGACGAAAATAAATTGAAAGGTATTATTAATTTAGTATTATGAGCTAATTAAATAGTGAATCCGTTTCTATAATGGACTGAAGTAACAAATTTTCCGATTCTTTTTCAAAAATAGCTTCTATAAGTCACAAAATTTTAACACTATAAAACTGTTGCTAGTAAGTTAGAAATGTCTTTTAAAACAATATTTCATCCCACATAAAATTTTGGAATCTTATTTATTCACATAAAGGCTAAAATATATTTTAGATTGAAAAATGAACCTATTTGTAAACGATATTCTATAACGACCATAAACAAATAGTTCAAACAGTTAAGCAGAGGCTTATAAGTTACTTTTTTCCCTCCCAAATATCGATTACTATTTCTTTTCGGTAACTAAACGTTTGCTTACGATATTTACAGAAAAGCGATGCTTTTTAATTATATGTCGGCATCAGGTATAGGCGGATCTTTGTTTGGGTGAATTAAAGCAAAATCTTTATTTCTTCAACTGCTAATGAAATTTATTTACGAAAATGAAATAAGTATTGGATGAAGCAATTTCCTAGGGTAATTAATTTTTCTCCAAATTAATTGCATCGTGGGTTCGAGGAAGTAGACTTTTACCCAACGGCAATATTTTGTAGGAAATAAAATGCGATTTCCCCCACTGGGGTGATTGCATAGAAAACTATTTTTTTCCCCCAATGCATATCTTGATGGCACAGAAACACATTTTATAAAAAAACATAACACTTAGCAATTTTGTTCCAGATTGTTTGTTAAATATCTTGAATTACGATTAAATCACTTTTCGCTCTTCAGCTAACAGGCATTTCCCCCCCACCCCCCGACACGATTTAAGTTAACAGAAATGATGCAGAGGAAGATGTCTTGCTTTTCTTTTATCGTTTATTTATTCAATTTTTTAGCAATTTAGATCAGGTAATTTCGCGTTTTAAATATAATTCTAATTTTTGTATCAACATATGTTTAGATTAATATATGTTATTTTCAACTGTTAAAAGGATGTTCACTTTTTATAGCTATATATTAGATAATTGTTTCTTTTTCTGTCTTATTCAATGTTTATGAAGTATGACATGATTACGATTATATCATAGTAATTGACATTTTTGAATGGTATGATTTATGTGTATCGTTATTATAAAGTGTAACTGGAATAAAAAGATTCAAGGATAAAAAAAAGGCAACATGAATTAGCAGTTAAAATCCATTGATACTTAATTAAAAGGAAAGTTTTGACGGAATAAGAATACTTTATTCTATCTTATATTTTTATTTTAAGAATCGTTCATGATAATATCTTATTTTAAGAACTTCTTAAAATAAAATACATCTTGTACTAAATGTATCATTTATTCCTATAAAAAATACACTTTTTATCCTACTTTAATCCTCGAATTCCAGTCTTACTTAAAGTCTTTATTGTTCAAATATTTTGTAGAAAAAGACATTTGTTGGTAAAGTGAAATATCTTTTTTATCCCTTCGATTTTTAAAACATTTCCCGATTATTTCACATTTTTCTGTCTGTTCTTCTTGTATTGTACTAGATATTTTGTATGAAAAAATTTAGCATTAATTAATCAAACATATAGTCTCGCTGATTTACTTTACTGACTTTACTTTATTTAAGTTATTATTAAAATGAAAGTGCTTCGATTTTAAAAGAGCTTGGTTATGATTAGAAAAGTTTTTAACTGGAATTCACAAGGAATTCATTTTAATCTGAAATCCGTTCAATAAAGTTACTTATTTTATTAATAAGCAAATGCCTGGACCATCATCTCCTGGTATCGATTTTACTTGTCGGTTATTGGCATAAAACTATAAATCTTTCCTCGTCATTAACCTGAAGACGTTGAAATTTCAGTTATATTTATTTTTAATTTTGTATTATACTTGAGTAACAAAAAGAACCGTTAAATACTAAGCTGAAATTAAGGAATTTTAATCAATTTTTTAAGCTTGTAAAACTGTTTTTAGAACTAACTTCAGACATTTTTAAAGGATAAGGAAGTAAATGCATTTTGTTATTTCTAGTAAATATTAAATTTTTGTATTTTGATAGTTTAATAAATAAACAGAAAATTTCGTGGATTTTCTCATTATATTTATATATTTCATAACTTCCCAAATCTTCTAATAATTGCCAAAAATGTCTTGAAAATTTTATATATTCTAAATTTTTTTGAAGTCTTCTTTATTTAGCTTTTAATAAATAAAATTACTGTGATTTTAGGATATCTATCGAGCTTTTATTTATGATATATCCATGAACTTGAAATTAGCCATTTGATAAAATGTTTTTCTTCACACATTCTTCACACATTTTCTTCACAATTTTTTTATCCAGAAATAATAGACATTAAGAATTTTGCAATCAGCCTCAGATACGATCTATTTAGAAAACATTACCATATTTTCAAAATGTAGTTATATGAAAAGCCAATTATAATAAGATTGCTATAAAGTTATAATTAGAAGAAGTTTGAAAAAACTTAATAGATTTGTAAGAAGTTTTATAATTTATATGCGGTTCCATAGTTCAGCACTACTCATTGTCTCTCTAAGTACATTCTCTGTTGGGAAAATAAAAAAAAACAACCCAATTCAATTTAATCAGGAAACTAAAATCAATCCATTTTAAGAAATTCTCAATTTTTATTCTTTTGGTAATAAGAATAATGCAAAGCTTTTTCTATTCTTGTGGGACCATCCTTAGCGAACCTTGTGGGACCATCTTTAGCAAACCTTGTGGGACAATCCTTCTTTAATTCCAAGATTGCACGTACAAAGCTTGATATTGTTATTTGTTATTAAATAAACAACTATAACAGTAATCAGTTCTGGAGAAGATGTAAAGATTGATAAAACTTTTGCTATTAAAAGTTTTATTCGAAGCAAAGTTCAAATAATATTTAGTGTTACGTGATAAATTATAACTACCTACGGACAGCAATATCATTCTGTTGAAAGAGGAAAACCATTCTGATTGTTATTTTTTGATAATGTATATAAAAAATGCCCTTCTGAATTAGTTCTTTTCTTTGCTTCTAAATTTGAAAAAAATCTAGTAAAGTAGAGGAAAATGTAAAGAACTCCCTAGAATCAATTTCGAAAAGAAGTACAACTTTTTTGCTTTGTTTCTGGGAGCGTAACAGCAGGGGACGAACAGGCAACGAGGCAACAATGACCGGATAAGAGAATAGATTTTTTTATGATGCTGCTCAGAAGGCGCTCAGAAGGCTCTCAGAATGTTCTTCGGCAGACCAATAACTCGATACTGAGAGAAGTTTGTCCGCTGACACGAAAATCAATTGGGACTGATGTCATCAGTTGCTGGAGGTAAAAAGACAAAAGAAAAATGCTACCTAAAAGAATATAAATATTTGCTAGTTTGGAACATGGAATAGATTAAGCAAAATAAGAAGTTTACTTCAAGATAGGTAAGAAAAACATCAAAACATTCTTTAAAGTTTAGAAAACTGTTAAAATGGATAAAATAAGTCCCGAAACATATCTTTAGAATGATATGAATTTAGAAAATGATTGATTAAAAGCGAATTCAAGTCAGAGAAACCCTAACTGTGTATGATCTTGATTTATAGTACAAACTAATTTTGAAAAAGAATAATACATTTCTAATATAAAGTTTTTAAAGCATTTGTTTTTAAGGGGTATAAAGAATACTTGACTGAACTTATTATTTCTGGTGTTTTCGAAAATAAGTTCCTATTTATAACTCTGAAAAATATATAGTACAACAAGTGGAAGGAAATATAAAGAACTCCATGGAATCAGTTTTGAAAACGACAACTTTTCTTTATTCCCAGGAATGCAATAGCAGGGGACGTTCCTAATAATTTTTTGATGTTTCTTTTCCATCTGTTTACATTCATCAATGACCTTTCCAGTTAGCTGACCTTAAAGTAAACTAAACTAATAACAGAGTATATTAAGTTTTAAGTATTTAACCAGTGCTCTCTGTTTTGTATTGCAAATTTAAACCATTCTTGTAAAAAAATTATTTTATTTGCTTTTTATGGTAGTTTCTGAAGAACGGACCTATCCAAATTATTCCAGTGGCAAGTACCCGTCATAAATGAGAATAAATTTACATTTATAAAGCGAAGTCGATTTCTCTCGAAAACGCAGATGTTTTTGACAGCTTCAAAATATTTCCGAGATCTCATTGTTTTGAAAACTAAAACAATTTAAAGCTGTAAAATAATTGAAAAACTAATTTTTCAAAAACTATGTCAGGTTTTCACTAGTTAAGTAGTACATCGACATTTTTAAACAAGAATAAAAGCATATCCTTTGAAGATATTCTTAATTAAACAGAAAAAATGAAAAATTTTAATGGTTTGTAAGTTTTTAATGGTTTCTTACTTGGATTCCTCAATGGGATGATAAAGAGTGAGCAACTTCGGATGTTTGAGACGGTCCAATTGACGGACGCTGAATCTCAAAATCTCAGTAATCGTTTCCTTCCTCTTTGGTTTGTGGAGCTTCTCTGCTACTTTTTTCTCAAAGTAGAAGACGGAAGCTTCCTGTAAAAGAAATTGATATAAATTTAGATTACATATCAAACAAAAATAATCAACGAATTATAATTAAATGGAATAAAACCGATATCAAATAATTATTTAGTAACTCTCAGTTCACAAAAGTTACATTAAATTAAATCTTAATCCTATGCATTGCAGTTATATAAAGCGAATACTTTTTTCAAAAAACAAGCGAAAGAAAGTTTTAAATAATCCAATTACTTGTTTAATTAAAAATGAATTGTCTTATGTCAAATCTTTAATTAAGACATAAAATGATACTCTTCACTCTCAAAAAAGAATCTCAAAATGCACTATCAATTTAATTCTTCTTGATGAAGAGGATTATTGTTATTTTTAAACAGAAGGAAAATTTAAGCAAAAACGTAAATCTTAGCGCATATCGGATGTTCCCTAAATCCTTATAAACTTAGACAATTATATCAGGAACGTATTCCCTAATTAACTTTTCTAAACGGACAAGAAATTGGTGCTCTGAAAACATTTAATATTTTCCTTCATCTTTAAAGAAACAAAGTTAAAATGTATGGGTGCATTTTTAATATATAGGAAGACTGAATAAATTTCACATAGTCGTTAATTTGCTATAAGAATTTTAATGCAGTTTTTTATAACATCCATAAAATGATAGCCAAAACAAATTATTTAAAGTATATGAAAATAAGTTTTAAAAATATATCGAAAATGACTATAAATAAGTTATTGAAGTTTTAAAAGACTTAGCTATAATCCGATTTCACATATACATGCTAAAAAAGAAATCTTATCTTTTAGTGTTATTCAAGCAGTGCATTATATAATTGATAAATGTTACGACTTTTAAAATTGTCTTTCCAGGATTTTTTTGCTTATAGATACATTTTAAATGATATATTTCTGTCTTTTGTTAAGCTAATTCCACATAAATTTTTTTGTTTTTAATTGAGAAGCTAAATATACTATTTAGATTTTTTTTATCACGTCTCATCAGTTTTCATGATATTAATTATTTAGGTTATTTATAAATTATTTAGTTTATTAATTAACACTTTTCTAAAATGTTGGAAGCTTCAGACTTTCAGGAAATATCAACACAAAAGTAATCTCTTCAAGTAATAACGAAATCTAGTTAGTAAATCAAGTAGAAACAGATTACTATTTTAAGAATTAAAGCTTTATAACACTCAAAGGAAACCTCTTGCATAAGTGAACAGATAATTATTATATTTGCTAAAGTAATATGATTTTCTGAACTTTTGTTCCAGGATGTTCTAAACCACAAGTGATAAATCTAGGATAACGGCTGGGATAGGTAGGGAATATTAGAAAAAATTTAGAATTTAAGTGTATAAATGGAAGAAAGAAGAATTTATATTTAAAATCAGCATTTTTTTTTGCATTGCCGTTACATTTACTATTTTTATATCAGCATTCATGTCGGCCTTATAAGGCGATCGTATTTTAAATAAGAGTTAGAAGACGATTTCTTCACAAGTTATTTAAAAAAATAAACTAAAATCCAGTCGATCTTTTTATTGAAAATAGGATATTCTGTTATGTTTAATTCAACCTTCGTTGCTCTTTTTCATTTTAAGAATGAGAGATTTTAGGATGGTGCTGTCTGATCAGGTACGTCCGTTCACTTTATATTTAACCTCACTATTTTATATTAATGTTGAAGTGCCCCTAAAAACATAAGATTTCTTTTTTAAAAAAGTTAATTTATATACTTTATTCTATTGTTCTTTACTTTATTATTCTTTTACTTTATTGTTCAGGATTTTTTTAAAAAATTCTTTGATATAAATTTGTCAAGTTCCAATTTCCAGAATATATTAACTTCTTGAAACTATTATTAGATAACTGCACTTATTCAGATTTCTTTTTCTGTATTTAGATATAAAAATTAGATTATTTGTATCAAAAGATTAAATGTACTCGAAAATAAATTGATAACAAGAAATTGCGAAAGAACAGGAACATCAAGCTAGCACTTATTTATTTTTGCGGAACTGAAATTTCGACAACGAAAAATAATTTGTTGTAGTTGCGAATATAAACAAAAGAAGAGGATTAATTAAAGAACAAGAGAAAATTTAAATGAAGAAGAGTAAAAATTAAAAAAGAGAACAGAAGATTTTTTATAAAAATAATTCACTAAACAGAATGCAACAGTTTGCGGCAGTTGATAAGAATTTAATGAGAACAAAGCATTATTTCAAATTAAAAGTGCAAGCTAGGAAAAAAAATCGTTTGTTAAAAACTGATCTCATAAATGTTTCCAATTTTTTTCTAAATTTTTATTTTTAATACTATTTTTACTTAAATAAACCTCTGTTATAACAAAAATAAAAGGAGAAATTTCAAATACAAAGATTTTAATTATTAAACTCGATTTTTATCCATAAAAAATTTATAATAACCTTTAATTCACCCATTATTTGTGCAGGTCTAATAGTATGTGAATTCCCAACTTATATTTATGTTGTAATTCTGAATTTTAATGCAAAACTTATTTTTAAAAGTGAATATCAAAATTTAATTTTGCGATTTATTTTATTTGTTATCTAATTTTATTAAATGTTTAATTCTATTTATTAAAATTTATTTAAAACAAACTCTATTTTCAGATTACTGGACAAAAATATTTGAAACATTCCTATGTATGAATACAAAAATATATAAAAAAAATACATAGCGGAATAAAACTTAATTTTTTTTCATATATATAATATTCTTCCTTTAAATTTCCTGATTGAAAATTATGCAGAACTATACTGAATAAAAATTACGTAGCTTCAATCGGTATCCATAGAGACAATAATCTAAGGAATGTAAAACTACTATCACATTTTCATAGTATGACAATATGTTTACTGAATTCTGAAATTAATTTGCATAAAAAAAAGGAATAGTAAGCATTAAAAAAATTGGGTTGCGAATATTCTTGCTCTCGAAAATATTTCTCTTGTTGAATTTTGTAAGAAATGATCAATGGTTAGAATAATTTGTACGACGGGTAATTTACAATCTTACAGGCTACTTCAATATTGTGTGAAGCAAATGCAAAACACAAAGAAAGAAAAATTGTTTTAGAAGTACTCGACCAAATGCAAGAATTCAAAGCGATAGCAGAGAAGACCAGAAAAAAAAAGTATTTTCCTTTATTAAATTATTTTCTTTTAAAAATAATATAAAATATTTTTTTCAATGCATTTCTACAATTAGATTTAAAAAAATTTCTTTAATGAAACCTGAATTTTTCCCAAAATAATATTTTGTAAATTATACAAACTGCCACAATATTATTTTATGTGAAAAATTGCATTCACAAAACAGGAATTTGAAACTATTTAAGGTGCTATAATTTATAGAAAAAGTGTAAATGAAATATATCCAGTGAATATTTTGCAAAAACTGTCTTTGGTTTTAAAAATTTATTCCCCAAAAGGTTTATATGGCTTTCTTCCAGAGTTTTTAATAGAATTTTCAAAAATTTTCTGCTGCAATCCCCAGCATCACGCATAAAAGTAAAACATTTTTATATTCATAAAAATATAACAGAAATAATATTTAACATTAATAAATGAAATTTTTAATATTTTTCTTCTTTTACTTTTTCCAAAATACTTTGAAATTCTGAGATAGCCTTTTCTTCAATACTAAACTTTTTTTTTAATGAAGTCTTAGTTTATGATCTCCTTTGAGATTATAGAATATTATTAGAAGTCATAAACTTCTCATTAGAGATCACCTACTGAAATTATAGTTCATTTTTATTTTTGAGATATGTTCAGTTGGAAAAATCAGTGTTAAGAACACGAATGTTGAATAAACTAGCAAGCTGTCGAATCTATCCCCGTTGTTTCATTTATCATGCATTTCTAAATGCTGATAACTTTTTCAGTATTCAAATAGCATTAATTAGAATTAGAATTTGTAAGTATTTAATATCTTTTAAGTATTGCTTTGACACTAAATAAATAGTAACAAATATTGGTTTAAAGAGAATGATACTGTATTTCTTATTGCTTTACTGCTTTAATAATACTGAAGACGGATACGGTATTACTAGTTGTCCCGACCTCTCTCCAAATCAATTGGCGTTGGGAATCGCTTGTAACATCACGGAAAGAGACCGTTTCATTTTTATGGATGACAATGCGCGGCCACACAGGACTCATGCTGTTGAGGAGCTCCTGGAAAGTGAAGATATCATTCGAATGGATTGGCCGGCGTGCTCCTCTGATTTAAATCCGATAGAACATGTGTGGGATGCTTTGGGGAGACGCTTTGCGGCACGATTACATCCTCCTGGGAACACCCGACAACTTAAACAGATGCTGATTGAGGAATGGGCACTCTTACCTCAAGAACTGTTGGACAATCTGGTGCTGAGTATGGGGAGACGATGCGAAGCAACCATTGCAGTAATGGGAGGGCATATCCCATACTAAGGAACATCTGCTTGCTGTTATTCCTCTTGGACAGACAATCATGTGTAACGATACTATGAGTTCAATAAAGCCTTTTTTGTTTGATTCCATACTGTATGCATTGTATTGATTTCTTCGCAACTATGCTTTCGTCATTCTTTCAGAACAAAATGCTGTATCTCATTTCTGAATTTCATGTCTCTCAGATGATTTCTCGTGAAGTTATGGCAAAAAACATACCTGTTGCTTAAGTTTTGCACACCAGTGTAATTTTAAATGTTATTAAAAATAACAAACCAGAGACAGATGAAAAAAGTAATGAGTTATCATATTTTTTAATTTCTGTTTTCTTGGTTTCACTGTAACAATGGAATTGAAAAGGAAAAAAAAGTACTAATTTAAAGTATTATATTGAGAAATTAGGTAATGGCATCTTTTAATTAAGTGAAAACTTTTTACAAATAGCTCTTAAATATTCGCTAAGGAATGATAATAAAGGAATTGGATCCTCTTTCTGTAGCTTGCATTTCTTCAAAGAGATACCAGTAATAAAGAGAGAAGTAGGATTTAATCATTTAAATAAATATTTTACAATTCTCATAGATTCTAATCATATTCACAATAATTTTCTATCTCACCTTAAGGAATTACAATATAGATTGCAATGCTAACTTGACACTGCATGTGACTTATATGCTATTATTCTCTTGTCGAAATAGATTATGAATTTGCGACAAACTGATTACGGCCAGGTAGTTACTTATATCATTACCAGAAGCATCTGAATGATTGTATGCTAGTAAGATTTGGCATTTGATTCCTAACACTGGACGTTACTGAAATTTCGACTGAAGCCATTGAGTATTCAACGTAGTAAGCTGTAGTTCATCCTTGCAATCATAACAGATTATATATCTAATGGTCTTAGAAGGATCAGCAAATCATAGGCAATATATTAAACATCATCAGTTAAAGAATTCGGGATGGAAATGTTTTCATATCGCCTTTTGCATCTACGGAATTTTTACTAAGGAATAAATACAAAGATCACACCGAATATATGGCGAATAAGTATTTTATTTATGGATACTGGGAATGACATAAAATTAAATAAATCAATTGATCACTTTAACTTGAAATTAAATACAATTGTTATTGCGAAATTTTATATTTAACAGCACTTCGAGCAGGTTTTTAAATTATGTTATAAACTACATCTATATATCAAATATGACCAAAATTAATAAAATGAGTGTATGGGAAATCCACCGGGAGTATTTTGCTTTCGATTTTTCATATACTTCCCCAAAATATTGGATTTTATGTATAATTTCATTGTATTATTAAGAGAATATATTACGAATCGTATCTATTCTTTCTAAGAAAGTTGATCGAAAAATCATTGTCAACAATTTTGGAATAAGGTTTACATATTAAAACTCATGCATGTATTTAATTTGTTTTATTTATGATTCCTGTAATTAAGATTTGCTTGTTCCATTTATGAGTTATCGATTTCACATACACATGGATATACATTCAGGCAGACAATATACTAGAAAATTAATTTGATCCAAAATTTGATATTTCTGTATGATTCGAGTGATAAAATACCATTTTAAATTTCTCATTTCACACATCAGGCTCGTTATATCGTTTGAGTCATCTTATTCACATGAACATAGGTGCACAAATGGATAGAAATTGCTTTTCTGAATTTCCCCCAAAAAATGATAGAAATGTACAATTTTGGTATTAAATCTGCATCCAAAATTTCATACAATCTTTTTCCTTTCGCTTAACAATTGTTTGACTCATATGAGTAAGGCTGGGCAGACAGACAGAACATTCCAAAAATTGTTTTTAAGAATTAAGGGTGGTTTAAAATGTAAATGCTCATCAATATGATTATAATTATTCATATTTCTGTTCTTCATTCTGGAGAAAATAAAGATATTTATTTTCTCCAGTAATCCATTTAATTGTTTTTATAAAGATTTTCATTTTGAATCCGAGTCCTTGATACTTATCGGTCTTTTCAATTTTATTTATTTTAATTATGATTCTTTCAATGTCTCAGAATATAAAATTTGAAAATTGTCGGAAAATGAATAGAATTTGAAATATCGTATCCAGAACAATGCAAAATAATTAATTGATTCCATGAGATGAATGCAAAGTATGAAATTCTTAAAAACAAAATATTGCACAGCGGATTTTAAATGATAAACTGATATGAAGCATTGCCATTTTCTATAATAACTTTAGAGGAGAAAATGTCGAAAGTAAAATAATCATCTTGGAAATAAATGCAACTATACACTCGGAAGCAGACAGAAAGGTAATTACTTTTTCCATTTAACGCAGAAAATCTATGGCAGTGATTTAAAACGGGAAAAAATCTGCACCTAGGAGTTTAAACGCTTTAGTTGGTAGCTGCCGATAATGAAATATTTATATTTTAATTAAACACAGAAGCAAAAAGTTTCGGAGATATGCGAAATTGCTATCAACTAATTTCAAATTTTGAACATTATTTCTAGAAGAATTCTAAGAGGCATCAATTTAAAGCTTTGCTTCAAAGTAAAAACTCAAAAAGGTTTTCGATTAATGAAATACCAGGCAATAAGACGTGTTTCAAATAATTAGAAAACTGATACCTGTGAATATTTAACGTAATACTTTTATTTCAAATTTAATAAAATGTTATAGAAAATTCGGCTTTCTGAGAATCTCAATTGATGGCTGAAAACAGTCCCCCCAGAACACGAATATTTTGAATATTTCTGTTACGGTAAACGAAAACTTGTTAAAATATATCCGTAGGAAAGAATTCTTAGATAATAAAAGTGTAAGAACGTCAAATTCAGCTGGTGAGTGAATTGTCTGATTTATACCTCCTGTGGGGTTCGAAACAAATGTATTTTCGTTTAAGATACTGTCGTTTCATTTAAGTGGGCTGAATATTGAAATCATTCAGAAAATATATAAGACAAATGTGAAACTAAGGCATTCATTATTTGAGTATGAAGGGATAAATTGTGACGTCGAAAGATATTTTATGTCAAAGCGATATTTCTTTGTTATATTACTTTTTTCAATTTCCTTCACATCAGTTTCGTTTGTATCTAAAAGCAAAACTCTTTGAATGTAGAAGTTGCAGATTCTGCTTCTAGAATTTTTTTAAAAGAAATTTACTACTTGAAGTCTTTACTCTAATCTGTTCAATAGCAAATTTTCAAACCGTTAATAATTTTTAAACCTAGATAATATTTCTAGTTAAAAAATGCTTTGCATTGCATTTTTATGTCGTTTGAGTCAATAAATATAAATTTGAAAAAAATTTAAATATCTAAATAGTTATATTTTCTTTCTCTCCTATTAATTATATTTCGAAAAATATTCTTGACACACTAACGTTTTAAATAAAAAAACTTTTACTCATTTACGATTAATCTTGACAGAGCTGTTAAACTTCGAAAATCACTGCTTTAGATGACTTTATTTAACAGCTGCTTTCCGCTGTCTCAAGAGAACTCTTGAAGGATAGCATAAAACTTGAAATAAGCGTACTATAAGTTTTTTTCGATTTTTGACATAAGGAAATATTATTATAACTTTAAAAGAACTTTTAATATTTAATTATTTTAGAAGACATAATATGCCTAATTTTATTTATATCTTTATTAAAAATAACTTTGAGTCATCAAAAAAATTTTGATACTTTTATTATAAAGAACTGATAGAGCAAACTAAGAATTTACTAGTTCAGTAATTCAATAATTATGGGAAATATTAGTCACTTATCAGTGATCATTCAAGTCAAGCTGTATGGGGGGAACGTACTTCATACTGAAGGGTGGGGGTAAAAATGTTATTAGGGGTAAAAATATGTTAGAATGTTCACTGATAATTATACTTACCTTTTAATTTTAGACAAATGAAAACAATTTGCTGGTATTTTATTAGAATAAATTGATGGAGTTTCAAAAAATTGGAAATAAATGTTTAATTTAAATAAATTTGAATTTCATTTTGCATGTAATGGGATGGTTACACGAAAGTTTGCATTACAAATGATCATACACTATTTGTTTTATTTATTAAAAATATAAAAATTCAATACATCTAAAATCAAGTCGAAAGTTGTTTGCAATTAAATATACTTAAATGATATCAAAATAAGATTATTAATAAGTAGATCTCCATTAGAAAACCCTAGAGTAACATCAGTATTTATCATGTTTCAGAAATGAAAATTGGGTTAGTTTATTGAATATATTCGATTTCTAATATTGAAAATCAGATGCAAGAACATTCAATAATAGGAAAATCAATAAAAAATATTGTTATTGAGAAAATCTTCTTGAGTTAAAATTTTATAAAAAATAATAATCACTTTGGATTGGTAGAAAATCCTGATAAGATAACGACAAATACTCACCAAGTTCTTTGTTCTCTGAATATTAGAAAGGGCTCTTTAAATGGTCAATTCTTCGATTATGTTTTATTACTTGCTAAATATATAGTTATATTATCTGGATCCTTATAGAGTAAGAACAGAAACAGAGAAGCTTGTTTCGCGATGGGATTTTTCAAGAAAGTTGTTTCAGCATGGTGGGGCTCCAGCTCACAAATCCCTTCAACCACGTGCTTTCCTGACCCAGTTTGAAAACAGCATCATTGGATACAGAAGATTTAGTGAGTGGCCCACTTGATCGCCAGGTTTAAGATTAGAATACTTCCCTTTGGGGTTACTCAGGAAACAATCTAGTAAAAAAATTCACGAGAAGAACAAAATTTATAAGCCGTGCTATCATGGCATATGTACCTGCTTCACCAACGATCTTGCATAATGGACAAAAAGAATGGTTTTTGCAGGAGCTTTTCTGAATTTTAAAGAAAGGAAGCTTTTTAGAGTATGTAGTATTGTAATGCGATTTAGTTCATAAAAATGTTTATAATAATAATTTTTTAAATAACATTTTATTTTATTAAAAATAATATAGTTCTTTTCATGACGTTGTTCACTATATTGGCTGTATTATTTTCCGATTATTATTATTTTGCGTATAAGCTGAAAACGTGTATCAAAATCTCTTAAATGTTTAAGGCAATAAAAAATGTAATTATAGCCCAATTTCTTCCAAACATTTTACTCTTACAAAAGCTAATAACTATTTTTAGAATAAATTTGTATATGACTCCCAATTATTTTAAACAGTCTTTAATTCATTTCATTTTTCAGTGTAGCATTTTTGAAGTAAGATATTAGGGTATCAGAATTTTTTTTACTCAGTTATGGCTGATATGACGTCTGGTCTACATAAAAGTTTAGATCTTTGTATTTTTTCAGCATTGACTCATTTTATATTGACTCAAACAACATAAAATCTAATTTTTTACTTCATTAAATTTTTTTTTCTGTTTTGAAAATTATGTCTATCTTTAATGGTTCAGAAATTTGTTATTGTGTCACGATTAGAACGGACCTCCTGTATATTCGCTGAATAATTAACAACAAAGATCTTAATTCATCTATTAATTGAAATTAGATTTATAGAGTAAAAACAGAGATGTGCCAATTTTTTTGGTAAATTTCATTTTTTGATGGATGGGTTAGATACAATAGAGGAAAACTGTGAATTATCATACATTTTTTTTAGGAATTCTGAATATCAGCCGGTTAGAAAGGAAGCAAAGTTAAGCTATGATAAATTTTATTTTATGGTAGAAAACTTTATCAAACAATAATCTTTACCATGAAATACTTGCAATCAGATGTTGTCCTAATATTATACTGATGTACGAAAGGTCAGTTAAACTTAAGAGGAAAGGTTTTTAAATGATTTCTGAGTTCATAAATAAAGAGAAATATTAGAAAAAAACGTATTTTTTAAGAATAAATTTTATCAATGTACTAAAAATGAATTTTTTCATTATGTTTTATCTTTAATTTATTATCGGTAATTAAATATCAGGGTATCTTAAAATAATTTTTTTTCGAATTCACTACTAGGTAGCTCTGTTTTTATGGAATATAAAATATAATTAAATTGATTGACAAAAGGTTAAATTTTGAAAAAAATTAATATAGTAAAAAACATATAAAATTAAAATATAATGAAAAATAATTTAATTAATAATTAATTTATGTGAGCTTATACTTTGTAGTTTATGTTGTGAAAAAGATATCTGGTAGCTTTTTTGATCGAGCCTTGTGAATCGTCAAGGAAAGTGCATATATAAATCGGAATTTTCTTTAAAATTAAAATTGAAACTACATAGATAAAAAAAAAAAGAAATATGTTTATGTATTTCATGCAATTACTTAAGAATCTGTTACAAGATTGCATAGGTCGAACTAAAAGTTTCTCAAAGTGTTTGACGTGGATACTTCTAATTTCAAATTTAAAAAGAATTGCCCTTTTTTTATAAGTTACAATTTTTAAAAAGAAATTATAAAAATGGCAGTTAGTGATATGTTTATTGTATTTTGACAATTAAATTTTTCTATATTTTAAGAAGGAAAATATATGATTATTGTTTAGATTGAAAAATAACAACACAATGAAACACTGTCATTGAATTACATATTTTTTCAATGAATTTTGTAACTTGGTCGTAGTTTTGAAGGTTTTAATAGCAATGTCAGCCGGTCTCCGTTTTTCCTTCAAGTTTTCCGTAAAAATAATGATAAGAGTATTTGTTTTCAACATGTATTCTTACCTCATTCGATTTTTTGGCATATCCGATGAGAATGATTTACTTTTAGTTCTCAACTAAATGGTAAAAAAAATCCTTACATTTGCAATTATGAAGGATAGGCGGAAATATTCAAACGTAATTTATAATCTTTTCATTAATATACTATGAGGATGTTTGTTCATAAGAATCCTTAACAATAATTCAAAATTCATCATTTTGTACAACTGACAAGTTCTTTTCTTTTTTTAATTATTTAATTATTTCGCCCATAAAAGAATAATTTGCATTTTAATGTAGAAAAAAATACTGCTTTAGAAATGCATTTCAATTTTCATATTTTTCCATAGTTTGCAATATAATTCCTTTAAATTCCTGACAAATTTTTATAGACTTTATTCCGGAGGAATACGAAAGAAACAATGTTCAATGCCCATATTTGCAAGCTTTTCATAGACATTTCTATAATTTTTTTATAACTGTTATTCCTAAGGAATATAAAAGAGGCAATAGCTTACAGATACATTTCTAACCTTTTTAGGTATAATTACTCTAATTTCTTTATTTTCTTATATGTTTAAAGAATACGAATATGACTAATTGTCATATTTCCACAACTCCACAACTTTCATAGACATTTATCTACTTTTATTTTGTCATAGACCTTATTCCTAAGTAATACAATACAAAAAATGACTATTATATTTTGAAATATTCTTAGATATAATCTCCCTTATTTTTTCATAGGCATCATGTCTAAGAAATTAAAAAGGAACAACTGAATGTTGTTACACTAAAATTTTAACAGTGAATTTTATAGATTAATATTTTCAAAATGATCTAACTTAATCTCTCTTTCTCACACACTCTTTATATATATATATAATTACTGAAAATTCCTTTGTTTTCTTGAACATAATACAATTCCAACCCTTTGACAGATTAAAAGGAAATTTGACACACACATTTCTTAACACCTAGAAAAATTAATTGCGCTGTTAAATCAGTTTCTACGACTCTGCAAAAAAGATGAAATAGGGGTTAAAAGTTTATTAAATTTCGCCATAACTTCTAAGTAAATCGCCGCACGAAAAATATTGTTACACCATCTTCAAATTCAAACATTCAGCTATATAGTGACATTAATTCAATTGTCTATTTTTTTTTTATTTTCTAATCATTTTTCAAAGTAAAACTTTAAAATTTTATGTTCTTTTTTTTGTCGAAATATTAAACTTATTTCATTATTTGATTGCATACATTATTCACGCACTTTTACGAATGTTAAGTAGCTTTCTATAGACATTTTCTTTTAATCCTTAGAGTAAAAACAAGCATTCTTATATGCGAGTGCATATAAGAATGCTAAACTACCTTTTAAAACTGCTGCAATTTCTTTAAATGCTTGACCAAATTTTGCTTCATATTTATGCAGTTTCAAAAATTTTAATGCTTCCAGTTGGCATATTATCTTTATTTTTTATAGCTGGAATTCACTAAATGAGATTTTATTTTCCTTGATAACTGTTTTAGTTTTTATTGCTTTATTAAGTGCCAAATGCAGAAACTAAAATTGTCTTTTATCATAAAGTTTTAGAGCAGTAATTATTCAATAGTGTTAAAGGAAATAATTCTTATTTGATTGAATATAAGAATTCGAAAAGTATTAAATATAAGAGAATATATTTTTTGATTTTTCTTACAAACATACAAACGCAGGCGAAGTGATGTGCAGTGCGATTGATACATTATAAAGCGAGCTGTTATATCAAATTATTTGCTTTGTAAAGGAATTGAAATGAGCCTTTTAAAATGACACAGCTGTACGCTAAGCTTTTACCTCAGGGTACAAACACTCTTCTGTTTCGAGATATTGAATAGGCAACATCTATTATCTACACCCTTTGTCAAACAGCATCTACTCTAGTCTTTATATGACTCATAATCTATTTCCACTTGTTTGAATGGTTCTCAAATGAATGCCTCAGGGAATCTAGAAAATCTCGATCGTAAATTGGAGGCAGTTTTGAAACTTCTGAAAAGCATACGGAATATTTATAATGCTCAATGTATTCTGATTCTCCATATCCGTTGAGAACATGGATCTCGTTTATCCTCATTACGTATAAATTGAACCGTGTCATGAACATAATACATTTTAAAAGTCCTCTAGATTTATTTGATTAGAACCTTTGCATGAGTTGTTGAATTTGAAATGAAATCTGGGTACAACGAATATTATAAATTATGAGATATAATGTTTATTGAAGTGAATTCTTGATTTCGGTAGAAAATTATATTATGATAGACATGCTTTTCTTTTTTACCACTCAATTTTCGGGTGGAATTCATAGCAAGCTGAAAAAATGTCGAGAATATTTATTTATGTGATTGATATTTATTTGGGAATCTTGTTCAAAAATAGGATTCTACGATATCTAATAGGTTTCATGAAAAATCAAATCATGAAAAGAAATGGAGTAGAAAAAAGTTTTTTTTAATGCATAATGAAGACAGGAAATAATTGCACAATGAAACAGGTTTCGATAATTTAATTTTTTTGACAAATATTTAGTCAAGTTATATTAAATAAAACAATTCTAAGAATAAAATGTAATTTAACATGTGCAGTGTGTTCCAGAACTCCATCGATATACTCAGAAATTATTGGGCATGTTAGGAAATAGATCTGTAATTTAGTTCTTATAATTTCTTAAGGAAGAAGCTACTTATTATTAATTCAAAAGATATCTTGATTTTCTCGACATTCAGCTCAAAACTTTCATTCTACAGATTTTTGTTGATGGTAAATATTCCTCATTTTCGATTTTTTAGATAAACTTGAGAACTTTTCATAAAAGAGTTGGCACTTTCACTTTCTTTTGGTAATGTTTAGATAAATTACTTTATGATTTTTAATTTTATACGAAGTGATAGAAGTAAAATCCTATGTGGGTTAACCAAGCCTTTTATTTTAAATTTTTGATTCTAGGTTTCATTGTCTGACTCTAGGTTTCTCCCTCATTTTAAGCCAAAATAAGGAAAATAAACTCTTCCCATAAAATCTAAAATCCTTCTTTGTTGCTTCTTTAACTTTATAATTAATACAAATTCAGTAGAAAAAAAATCAGTTGAATTAACTCTTCTTCCGGAATCCATTCTTTCACAACCTCAACGCCAACTTAAAGCAAAAAGCAAAATACTTCTTCTCAAAGCTCGGAATCATATACAGAGTCAAACTAAGAAACATAATGCTGAGCGAATAGGGAAAATGGCAGAAATTAGAAATGGAATGATAGACAAACATGCATCAGCAGACTAGTGATACGGTTTTAACTCAATTATGTTTAACAGAAAGTTTACCATTTTTTTTGGATATAATCCAAAATGAATGATAGTTTATGCTTTCTCTTATAAAATTTATTTAAAGCAAATTATTAACTAAAATATATAAATACGTTTAAAAAATTCAGATAAATAACCTCACGCTGCTCTTAAACATACGAAATTTGTTCACATTAGATGTGTATTTTGTGATAAAACTTTACACGGAAATGTTTAGTTATTTTCAGCATTTAGCATCCAAAAAGGAAGAAAAAAATTCCAATTATTCATAAAACATTTTTTTCATTGAAGAACCGTCTAATTATATTCCAAGGATATAACAATATAGTACCATCATTGTGAAAACACAAATATATAAGACTTATAAGAAATAACAGTAAGATAACAGTAAAGTAACTCTAGAGCATTAATAAATAAACTCTAAGTGGCTTACAAAATTTAGTCTTTACCGTCATGAAACAAATCAAGTGAGTAAAAATGTGTTTAATATTTAGACGATTAAAGTGCAATTAAATGTAAAGGTGAGAGATGCCTTTTTATTGATTGAAATTAAGAAAAGCAATCTAGAATGATTAATTCTGGTATTAAATTACATTTCTTAAAAAATTTCAAACGAAAATAAAACCCAATCTCTTAAAGCTTTTGCTGGTAAAAACCTTAAGTTTCTTTAACATCCTCTTCAAACTAGATTTTATTGCTTCTTGATTCTAGCGGAAATTAGCTGAAAACTTCGTCTTTCGCTTTCTTTCCAAACAGGAACAATTCCAATTCATCTCCAGCAGGGATGTCGCTGTTATGTTCAACATACGGGTTGGGCTGCGATATCTCAAAAACAATATACTTGAGGTATTAACGAAATGTTTAAGAACCACTTTCAGTTTGGCTCTTAGATTAAGACAATTCCGAAGGAGTTTCGGTTAAATTGGAAGTTCATCTACCTTTAGAAGATCCTTTATTTAACTTGCTTCGCATTAGAGAATAGAAAATGTGTTTTGTTTGTTAAATCATTAACTCAATTTCAAGCTATATAAAGAAATAAGATATTTCTTTGAAGTGGGATCATGATTATTTATAATAAATTCTAGAAGTTATAAAATAAAAAGAATGAACCGAATTCAAACAGTCTTAAAAAACATTTATTAATGTATTGAAGATTAGAATTTCTTTCGTTTTAATATTTTTCCGGTTTTTAATATTTAATTTAGAATTTATTCTGTCATCTTTAATTGATCTTTTTTTCTTATGTTCACTAACTGGTGGCATTCTTGTATAGGATAAATATACAGGATCAAGAAATAACAGGAGGTGTTCGGTGACCTGTAACGTGTTATGTACTGGACGAAATATAACAAAATTTGACTATCATACACATTAAAATATACAGTTTCGATTTATCAAGAAAAAAAAAATTAGTACCAAAAAATGCCGATAGGAGAAATTTTGGCGCTGCAATCGAAAACTTTATTATATAATTTGCTTATACGGGTACTTTGTGACATGACATAGAAGATAAAAGGAAGGGTTAAATCATTCTGCGTTGTCATTACGTGGACGCGATTTATTAGTCATGCTGTTTTATCAGCGAGAAAAAAATGCCAGTGCTACTCTTTGTGAATACCGGCGATTAATACAGTTACGTAGAGGACCGATGATCATAAGTAACTTACGAAGAATTGTGGAAAGATTTGAAACAACAGAAATTTTTGGTGCGCAAGAATGCAAGGCCGAGGACGTAAAGGTAGCAAGCAGGGACAAGTTGAAGAATTTGCAATTGCCGTTATGGATCAGGTGATAGCTAATAAGCAAGAAACCAGCAGTGCACGTTCAATACCACGACAAACAGATAAACCGTTCTCGACAATGCAGAAGATATTGCGCAAGATCCTGAAATTTTATCTGTGTAAAATAACACTGACCTGAATCTTGGCAATTTTTGGTTGTGGGGCGTTCTGGTTCACTTGAAAGGCGTTGTGTATCAAGGACATTTTCCGGACATTCCTACTTTAAAAGATGAAATAACGTTACATGCCAGACCAACAAATGCTGATATGTTGCGAGCCACATTCGAAAACCTCGTATACCGCATGCAATTATTGGAACATCAAGTTGGTGATCACCTTGAGCCGAATTTGTAAGTTGCTATAATAAACATTTTTCATTGGTATTTGGTGGGTTGCTATTTACTGTTTTCATTGGCAGTTATGTATTCTTTTTCCACACATTATGCGCCTGCAACGCCCGGATTTTCCCTATCGGCGTTTATTGGTACTAATTTTTTTTCCTTGATAAATCGAAACCGAATACTTTAATGTATATGGTGGCAAAATTTTGTTATATTTCGTCTAATACATAACACTCTACAAGGCTCCGAACACCTCCTGTTATTTCTTGATCACCCTGTATAATTAAATGAATTGATTAACGCATTTAAGAACTGAAAATATTTTGATAGTGTATTGTTGTCAAAACATGCAAGTGAGCAAAATTCCAAAACTAATATTTAGTGAAAAATTCGATTATAAATTAAAAATTGTGATTATAAATTAATTTCATCCTAAAAAGGAGAAATTTCGCCTGAAGTAGAAAATATTAACCAGAAGATTTAAAATGAACCTTAAGCACTAAACAACTGATTT
>JAPMOR010008332.1:75351-95366 GCA_026543865.1 Argiope aurantia | reverse complement strand
CCAGAAGCACTATCAAAAAAGTAATTACTTAAAAACAATTAGCAATCTTTCCGCAATCTAAAGTCTTGGAAAACTCTTTTTAGAAAATTCTTAGAAGAAACTATCTTGCCTTCAGTATCTCAGAAGTTTCATTTACATTTCTTTTAATTAAAGCGAGAATAGTCGCGGTGAACGTCTACTGCTTAGATAGCTAAACGGTTTGAAGGTCCCAGTAACTCTTTAAAGTTTATTGTTATTAAATAAGGATTTTTCTAAGTATTTCCATAGATATCTACGGTGAAAATTTAAAAATCTAAAAATTTCGAAATTATCTGTCGTGTTATGTAAAAATTTAATTACTTCAAACTTTATATCCCAAAATTAAAAAATCTTTGAAATTTGAATATATTTCATGAATTAAAAATTATGCTTCTTTATTCAATGTAATTCTTGGAAAAAGATCTTAAGATGTATGAAATTTGAAGTCTTTGTTTATTTATGTATTAAAAATGTGTTGCAAATTCGGTGGAAATCTTTGAAGAAAATCTTAAGATCTATGAAAATTGAAATTTTATTTTATTTAATTAATCATTCGTATAACAAAAAATCAGGATATGTAAAATTTTATCTCTTAGAGATGAATTAAATCAAAAATTAAAAGTCTTCATTCAAATTCCTTTTCTCCAATTTTTCGTAAATATTTTCTATGAGGATAACAATGTGTATTTTTCTGCCTTCTTTCTGAGAAATTCTAAATATTTAATGTGAAATTTTTCCAAATAATTCTTTTCCATTAGAAAAATATACCATCACTCAGTATCTTCACATCCAATTACTTATTTATTCTAAGTTACCAGGTTTTTGGTCACTTATCTTAATAGCTCTGTCTTTTTCGCAATATAATAGTTATTGCAAAGTTTGTTGGTTTCGCGTTACTCGCTAAAATATAAAAATCTTTACTCTTAAAATATTCATTGCAAGAAAGACGAAATGTTGCTTTCCGATTGCACATATCCCTCCGAGGGGGGGGGGGCACCTTGAAATGAGGATGAGATGATTCCAGCATGGTGTTTGGATCTCGCCACCCTGGAGGGTAATAGGTGGGGGATCTGTCTCCTCCCATCGATGACGGGACGTACTTCCTTCGGGGAGGGTTGTACCGTGGCCGGTGATGGCCCTTAGGACTCAACCACAGTTCCCGCCAATGTTGCTGTTGCGGTGGTCCGGTCATTCAGTTTTTATGGTTTAAATACGTGTGCCTTCGTGGCGGGTCGGAGAATTAGATGGCTGACTTCCGGTTGCACATTCCAAAATTCAGTAAAAATAGAGGAGAAAAAGGAGGAATTGTATTAAGCGCAATCGATATCCAACTCATAATGCAAACACCTTGTCTGAGTATCCTTTTAGACAATAGAAAATGCTCTTTTATTTTTAATTCGTATAAACCTTTCCGCATAGTCTGAAAGATAATTTCATGAATATTTATGTTTGTGAAACTTATTTTTGTCTCGTTTACGTTTTCCCTCAATTTTAATTTGTGGTTAAGAATCTAAAGACCTAAGACAAAATACTAACAATTTGAGAAATATGATCTCAAATAAAAACTCCACGTCAGTTGCTCATGAAACAAAAGTAACAAGTAAGAGTTCTGCACTGAATATATAATTACCAGTTTGATATTTCCCTGAACAAATAACACTATCATTTTTTTGTAGGATTTTAAGCAAAATTAAAAAGAAATTAGTTTCCCATTCGGATTTGATCCCCACACTTTTTTTTCATTTCTGTTATATTAGTATGACAATTGTGTATTAATTTATGCTACACTATGTCGAAAAAAATTCCGGAACTTATTTTATTATGAAAGAAAGACCTCGTATAGAAACTTACTTGGTTTTTCTTTTAAAGTAAAACTCTATACAATTATGCAATTTTGTCATTTTTCAATCAAAGATATGAAAATGGAAAAAATCTTCCTTTTACTTTTATCTCCAGAGACTTCATCGCTGCTGATTGCACTTCTTCGGAACTAAAGAATTGTTGCTTTTTAGGCCAAATTTCATTGTAGGAAAAGTACAAATTTACTTAGGGCTAGATCCAAGGAATAAAATGGTAAATTGCCGAATGTGAGGTTTGGGCATATTTTTTGACATCAAGTGGACTTAACAGTCAGACGTATTGTAGTAATGGAACATATATACTTGGTCTTTTCAGAGATCTTGCATCAAGTCAATTCTTGATTATAGTTTTCCAACAGATATCCTTTATAATTGTTTGATAATGATGATTTTCCCATCCATTCTGATATGAATGGCCTCTTTTCATCCATTATTGTCCTAAATGAAGGACCTATTCTTATCCATAGATGCTATTCACAAATTCATGTTTGACTCCTTATTCTTTCTCCGTCAGCTAATAATCATTTTATGAAAAAGATTTTCTTAGCAACATGCAAAACATACCATATTGAACACTACGTGAAATTCGGCTTTTTTTCTGACGACGGAAAGCTTTGAATGCCTATAATGCGCATGCGTTTTCGCAGTGGAACTGGCTGGAACTATTTTTGGTAAATCGGTTGAATGATACCCTTTCATTGTCAGCTGGAAATGGTTTAAAAACTTCAAACAAAAAACGTCTAACTCAATATCCGTTTTTATGCATTATTATTGCTGTTGTTTATTTATTTATGTGTTGTTACCACTTAGGATAATAGCTTTCTTCTGTCGGCTAAGAACTATTGCTACTTTTATGACTCGCGCTTTCCACCATGCAAGAATATTTACTGGGAACGCATTCCTCGAAAGAAAAATCGAAATACTGCTCTTTTCTTAAATTATACACATAAACTTGCAAGAAAGAAAGAAGTAAAAAGTATAGTTTAAAGTTGAATCGATTTGTGCTAAGATCCACAGTGCTAAGATCAAATGTTGTTGGACATTTGAAAAATGGCGAAAATGTTGTATTTCTCAAATTTGAGCGAACTTTTATGGCTCTACATGAATAACTGCATCATGAATACCTATGCTTATGGAGTGCGTTTTTGGGAACATTTTAAAGCATTTCTTTTGCGTTTTCGAACATAAAGTACCATAATAAAATGTGAGGAATTCGAGAACATGTGGTTTCAGTAGAGTGCTTTCTATGCAGGCTTTTTTTTAAGTAGTATATATGAACGAGTTAAAAAAATATTCACTAATTATACTTTGTTTACTTGATAAATACATTTTTAAAAATATTTTAGGGGAAATTGAACATTATTATTATCCATGAAAATAGCCAAAATTTGAATTGTAAATAAAGAGTTTCAAGCAAAACATTTATTTAAAGATAGCAGTCTATGCCTTTCTGTCTGTCCATCTCTCTGTCTATTATTGTGTATATCCATGTGTATATGTTTCAGATCTCCTCCTAAACAAATGGGCCGAATTCAGCCAATGCTTTGCGCTTTTTATTTCAGATAAGAGAAAAAATGTTGCATTGAAGGATCAAAAGCCAATTAAATATTCGAAAAGTTCGAAACTAACCGAACTTTTGCTTTTTTTTTCATGCAATAACATCTGAGCAAATTATTCGCAAAAAAATTATTAAAGTTATATTAAATTATTATTTTTTAATTAATTAATTTATGTATTTCATTTATTTAAATTATTATCATTAATTTACTATAATAAATTATTTTTAACAATATTAAAAACTTTACTTTTCAATGATTCAGTTTCATAACCAATATTAATTTAAGTATATCTAAGTACTTGTTATAATGTAATAGGATATTTTTTATATATTAATTGGTTATTACGCTATATTCAAATTGATATGTTCAAGATAATAATAGTTTTAAGGTTATATTTATTTGAAATTTAAGACTTTCATAATTTAATTCTTTTACAATAATTAAATCCATTTTTTTTGTAAAGAAGTAACCATTGATTCATAATCACTGTTAATTATTAAGAATTTTATTTTAATTATTTTATCCAAGGCATGCATGACAGGAAAATAAATAAAATCAAATAAATTCAAAATGATTCTGAAATAAATTCATTAACATTAATGTTTGTAATGAACTATTAAAATAATTATTAAATTGATTTAAATGTAACAAACTGTTTATTTATTTATAATTCATTGGAATATAAGTTTTACACTTTATTCATTACTTTATACTTCACATGGTTTGTCCTATACAGAAATTATTTTTAATGTCATACTTATTTGAAGTTCCAATCTTCCTTGAATTCTATTAAAATAATTAAATACATTTTTTACAAGAAGGAAAACCTTAACTCATAATTACGGTTGACTTTTAAGAATTTTATTATTTCAGTCATTTTGTCAATAACATTCATATCTGTAAAATAAATAAAGACGAATAAATTCAAAATTAAACTAAAATAAAAAATGTAATAAAAATAAATTATTACCATGTGAATTAAATTATTGAATATTTATTGAATTGTGAAACTAGAGTGAGTTAGTAAAAGTCTAATAATGATCACTGCACACGACTGAAAAATATTTATATCAGCTTCTAATTCCCCACAAAGAAAAATAAACAACTGCTTTCTGTTCAAAATATCTCTCATATTTAAAATGAAGTGTTTTTGAATAAATACCATAAAAGCAATATTGTCCCATGAACATATTTCCAGTTATTTATTTGTTTGTTTATGGCCACTTAACACTTCAGTTCTCCACATTCTGGGAGTAATAAAAATTATTGCAAATTTTATGGCCCACAATTCAATAACATTTAATTTCAGCATATTCCTTTCAAGTAACATAGTAATATATTTCGTTTTATTTAATAAACTAATAAACTCGCAAGAAAGAAAAGAATAATTTTAAATAAAATTCATTATGGGCTCGAAATGCCCAATTCTTCTTTGGGGGCATTCTTAAAATCATAGAAATGTTTTTCTGTTTAAAAAGATCTATAATTTCCACACGAAAAGTTTGCACTTTGATAAATTGATTCTTGTACATCTAAGGAATCTTCTATGCCAAATTTTCTCTCAAACTTTGTATTGATTTCCCACATGTAAATATTGTAAACAGTTTTACTTACATACATATACCTCCATTAACCGTAAAGATGGGTCGGTATATATCCAAAAAAAAACTTCCAAAATGCATACTCGCTTTTTTTATTGTACTATGAAGCCCACAATTTTTATGAGCAAGATTCTGAATATGAAGTTCTGGGTACTCATTACATTTATGGCTTTGCCCAAGTTTCTTCTTCTTGGCACATTCTTGTTTGGGGGCATTCTTAAATTCAAGGAAGTGTTCCTTATGTTAAAAAGAGAGCTAAATTTCATTTACAAATGAAAAGTTGCTACTTTTCTTATTCATCTAAGGGATCTTGTGTGAAAAATTTTCTCTTCATTTTCCGAATATCAATAGTGTAAACAGCTTCACTTACATACATAATATCTAGATTAATGATAAAGATATGTGAGTTTGTCTCTAAAACATGTGTCCGAAATGAATAATCGCTTCTTTTTCTTTTAGCGTTTTATGAAGCCCATAATTTCATGAGCAGGATTCTGAACAAAACGTTATGAGTACGCATGACATTCATTGCCTTGTTCAAGGTCCACTAGTCACACAAAAGCCATTTAAGTTCTGTAAATAAAAGATTGTGTATTGTCATTGAAAACACTCAAAGATCCACTTGTATATCAGGGGAAAAAATCTATTACAAAATTTCATCGTTATAAGCATGAGATAATTCAAGTTAATATAATAAAAATATGTAATAAAATGAAGGAATTTTTAAAAATATTTTATTCTACTACTCAGTCTTTAATTTAATATCCATAATTATAAGAATTACGGGAACTGAAATAAATTTGTATAAATTCTGAAATAAAAAAATATGTTGTCAACTATATTCAAAGATTAGACGCCAATTAAGTATTCAGTTAATTAGGAACTAACCGAACTTTTGACACTTTTATGCAATATCATCTGTAAATTTTTCCTCCAAGAAATATTTTTATATTAAAATTCAAAATCTTATCATTTCAATGAAGCAGTTTCATACCAACATTAACTAAGTATTTAGCTTATTTATAATGCAATCAACATATAATTTTTTTATAAATTTAAAAGAGTACACCATTCTCAAATTGATATGTTTAAAATAATAATTTTCAGTGTTATATTTATTTGAAACTCAAAACTTTCTTAAATTCTGTCTTAATAGTTAAATGTATTTTTTATAAATATAACTACAGCTAATTTTTAAAAATTTTATTATTCCAACTGTTTTATCTAACACATGCATATCAGGAAAATAAATAAAAAAGAATAAATTCAAAATGATTCTAAAATGAGTAATTAACATTAATGTTTGTAATTAGCTATTAAAATAATTATTAAATTAATTTAATTATAACTAAGTTTTTATTTATTTATAATTCATTTGAATACTGGCCATGCTTTTCTCATTACGTTATAGCCCATTTGATTTGCTCTGTAAAATAATAATTTTTACTGTTAGATTTATTTAAAGTTCAATTCTTCCTTCAATTCTATCATAATAATTAAATATATGTTTTACGAGCAGGAAAACATTAACTCATAATTATGGTTAACTTTTAAGAATTTTATTATTTCAGTTATTTTATCCATGAAAGCATATCAATAAAGAATGACGCATAAATTCAAAAAGGAAATAATATAAAAAAAGTAACTAAATTAAATTATTAACATGTGAATTAAATTATTTAATTATTGAAAATTTATTGAATCGGGGAAATTAAAGTGAGTTAGTAAAAGATAAGCCTAATACTGATCTCTGCCCGGGGCTCAAAAAATATCTAAATCAGTCTTTAATTCCCTACATAGAAAAGTAAACATCTGCTATCTTTTAGAAATCTTCCTCATATTTAAAGTGAAGTGTTTTTAATAAATACCATAAAAACAATGTTGTTCCATGAGCACATTTCTGTTAATTTATTTTCTTGTTTATGGCCAGTTAACATTTCAGTCCTTCACCATTTGGGAGTAATATTGTAAATTTTATGGTCACATTCATATAATAATATTTATTTTCAACGTATTTCTTTCAAGAAAATAGGAATTTGCTGCATTTTGTTCAATAAACTTATAAACTCGCAAAAAAAGAAAACAATAACTTTAAATAAAATCGCTTCGGCTCTTGAAAAGGTACATTCTGGTTTGGGGGCATTTCTGAAATTATAGAAATGTTCTTTCTGCTAAAAAAGAGAGTTAACTCTCTTTTACACATGAAAATTAGTTGCTCTGATAAATAGATTCTTGAACATCTAAGGAATCTTTTGTGCCAAATTTAGTCTCAAATTTTGTTTTAATTCCTTGAATGTAAATACCGAAAATAGCTTTACTTATACACCTAATACCTCTATTAATAGTAAAGATGTACGAGATGTGCATCCAAAAAAGGCTTCAAAAACGTATACTCGCTTTTTTTTTTTTTTACTGTCGTATGAAGCTCGCTAAATTCATGAGCAGACTTCTGAGCATAAAGTTATAAGTACTCGTGGCCTTCATAGCTTGCCCAAAGTCCTCTAGTCAAATAAAAGCCATTTAAGTTCTGACAATAAAAAAATTGTGTATTGTCATTGAAAACACTCAAAATTTCATTAGTATATCAGGGGAAAATTCTATCGTTATAAACATGAAATTAGTCAAGTTAATATATTAAAAGTATATAATAAAAGAAAAAAAGCTGTTTTCAACTTTTGTTAGCATATTTTAAAACATTTTTTAAATCTTTTATTCTACCCCTCGCTTTTTAATATCCATAATTATAACAATTATGGGAATTGAAATAATTTTTCACATATTGGCCTCCAGATGGAGCCAGCCGTAATGAGTTGGATTTTAATTAAGTTAGTATGCTAGTTGATATTTGCTTAAAAAGTATAAATTATCTATTGTTTCCAGAACAAAATTTCAAGACTATACCGCATCAGAAAATGCTTGAAAAATCTATTTCAAAATTCTATCATTAGAGTATAAAATAAATGGAGTTAAATAAAAAATAATATATGATAGATTATACTAATAAACATTATTTCTTTTGTAAAATTGCGGATTCAAAGTACTATAAAGTACTTTTTAATGATTTTTGATTGCAGAAAATATTTTCTAAATACCCTCAAATTAATTTTTTTCCAAGAATAATTTTCTCATTTCATGCCAATCAAACGTTCTTCCATTATATCTTTGTAAAGAAATAAATAATAAATCGAAAAAGATAAAATAAGCAGAAGTAATTCCAAGAGGAAATTGTTTTATTTTGAAGAAAATGAGGAAATATCTGCTGGGTTAAAAGTAATGCTTTTGATTTCATGAGCAAATGTTGCTTAAAGATACTCTTGGAGAGGGTTTAGAAGTGAGATTTGCTGTTCAAATAAAATTATGAGTTAATGATAATTCGCTATATGTTGCCTTAATTCTTTTTATGATAGCAGATTTTATGCATCGTCATTTAAATTATTTTTATGAAGAATATTCATAACAAATATTTTTCATTGTTACCTTAATTCCTTTTGTTATATATAAGATGTTTATGTTTTGTTATTCATATTCATTGTTAACTTAATTCCCTTTATTATAAATTATATTCTTATTGCTATTTTAAATCTTCTTATAATAAACAAATATTTTTCATTGTTGTCCTAATTATTTTTATTATAACAGATATTCTTCATTCTTATCTCAATTCTTCTAATAGCAAAAATTTTTTTCTTTTGCTTTCTTAATTATTTTTATTAAAGCAGATATTTTTCATCGTTACCTTAATTTCTTAGGATTTATGAAAGTGAATTCTGAACCGAAGGTTTCTTATTATAAAAAGTAACGAAATTTTATACATTCTCAATTTTTCTTATGAGCTACTATTTGCTCTCTCTGAAGTCTTCTTTTGATCATTGACATTATGCAATTTCTTTTCCACATTGAAAATCAAAAATGAACAATTATTAAAACTGAAAATGGTAATTCAAAATCCTTGGCATTAGTTTACACGGATAACGCCTCATTTAATTAATTTCAAAGAAATTGTATTCATAGTAACTCAAAGAATCAAAACTTTGTTCAAAACAAGCTGTAAATATATGTAAAGTATGCAAAATTCTAAGGATACAAATGTGCAAAAAATTTAATTATAATATCCATCATTCACCAATTCCAAATTATCTTATTTTGTGAAAATGGAATACTATATCTATAATACTGGTTATCAATGCAAACAGATATACTTTATTACTGGAATTGACTCCTCAACATAACAAAAATTTTAAAACATATATTCTAATTCTAAACCTTTGCTTTCTTCGAAGCAAATTATAAAAACTGACTAATAATCTATAGATTCTTGTCTATATTTCAATTTGATTCAGAAGTATGACATCATTTCATCTTTTACGATTTACCCCGAAACGATTCTAAAGCAAATTTAGTATACTGCCAGTTTTGCAGAAGCAAATTACTCATTTTCCTTCCAATGATTTCTGACATTACCAAAAGCACCCAGTGAAACTGTTGAAAAACCCTAATAATACCTTATCAGTCTAAAACTCGTTCCTAGATGTTTTTACAGAACAAAGGCTTTGTCGCGCCTCATTCTATCTGCGGGTCCAAGAGGACAAGCCAACATTAGCTGAATGGGAATACGTAATTAGTTTGAGGCGATATGGGATGCGCGAAAGATAGAACCTGAGACCTTTTGGTTAACAGTCCAGTAACTTAACAATTTTACTAAAACGGTCTTCGAGTAGAAGAGTTGTTAACTGGCTTATATGCTATTCACCACAGTACTCTCCCTCCAGTGAGTCGGAGGTGAGACGAACGATATGGATGTTGAGTGGGGATGTAATATTAGATGTTGTCTTAATGGACCGGTACACAGTTGAATAGCGCCAAGCGTGTGTGGGTGCTAATGCGCCAAGTGTGTCTGGCGACTTTGGGTTTGCTGCGTCAAGTGAGTCTGACGACTTTAGGTGCGGGTAGATGGCGCCCCAACAGCTGTACGAAGGTTGAAGGTTCATTGTCCGAGATCACCAATGAGGCAGTAAGGGATGCGTCACTCGCCATACTGGCCCGACAAACTCCACTGACTCACTGGTGGGGGAGTATTGTGGTGGTAACTTCATAAAAGTCAGATAACAAATTCCGGACACGAGTGTACACTTTTGTCTAGTGGCTATGTTACTCGGCTATGAACCCTAACGTTGCGAGTTCGAACCTCAGCTTGCACAAGTTCTTCGCCTATCGAAAAGAAGAAACTTGTTCATAGTGACCTTCCAATAACTCTTAATAAGAGACGTGGCGTTTTTATCGCAGAGTTGGAAGGTTGGTGATTCGGACAGAATGATAGTGATAATGACATTGAGTTAGTGCCATTTCACGATGAATGTTTTCGTATGGAATCTGGTTCAGTGATTTATAGATGGTGGAAACGGGAATTTCATAGTAAAGGTTGGATTTCTGACACTTCGAGTGATCATATGTGCTGAGTGTTCATAATATTGCTTTATTTGTTTCAAGGCACATGTAGCTAAAACCAAAGAAAGGAATTGAATAAAATTTCATGTAACATCTGTAGATGGCATGAGAAGATGAAAAGAAATGAGTTCCAAGTCATCGAAATGTTTTATAGTTTGTTTGCTTGCTTGTTTATATTCTTGCTTCTTTCTTTATTAGTTTGTTAGTTCGTCTGTTTGTTTGCTTGTTTGTGTGCTTGCTTATTTATTTAATTTTTTTCCTATGCATGCTTGTGCTTTTGTTTGGGTTTGTGTGCTTGCTAATTTTCTTGTTTATTTATTAGCGTATTTTCTTGCTTACATGTTTGTGTGCCTGCTAATTTGCTTGTTTATATGTTCACTGGTTTGTTTGCTTGTTTATTTGGTTGGTTAGTTGGTTTCATTACTTGTTTATTTACTTCATCGTGTGTTTCCTTGTTTTCTTGCTTGCGTTTTTGGTTAGTTACTTGTTTGTTTGATTGATTGCTTACTATCTTGCTTGTTTGTACGCTTGCTTGCTAACTCGTTCATTCATTCGTTCGTGCGTTTGGATTTACTGCCGCAAGAGCCATTCCTATCCAAACAGAGCCAATTTTATAGTTTAATAATACACTAGATTAAAAGAAAACTATTAAATATAAAATAATAGAGAAAAAATCGATAAAAATACATAACATTAACTATGAAAAGATAAATTAAAAATATTACAGATTTAAAAATTAAATTATTTGAAATAGAATTAAAATATAGGAAACAATGATGTAACGTTCTGCTTTTTAAATGTCAAAGAATCTGAAACAAAACTGAAAACTATTAAATTCAATTAAAAAACTAATAGCTTTTATAAAGTAAAACTGTTTGGATGGTCTCCCTCTCCTATCAAAGTATTTTTTAAAGTCAATGACGATGAATAAATTAATATAACTGTAAAGTCAGTGACGGTAATAATCGATGCATCTGTAAAATCGATGACGATGAATGAGAGAAACGGTACTAGGAGAATTAAAAATCGGATACCAATTAAAATGTTATACACAATAAAATTGAAGTCGCATGGGAGGCATGTTAATGTTCTTTCACTGAAACAGAAATGTTTATAATGAACGCATTCGTTTCTTATATGGAATCGAGTCAATTTAACGTCGACTTATTGCATACAATACACAAGCCACAAACTAATGGCAGGTTTAATAGAATGCAATTTTATTTATCTATCTTCAAATATTGACAAGAGATATTTAGTACTGTCGAGACGGTATTATTAAATATTATTCTATTATTTATCAAATGCAAGATAGAAATAAAATTTTCAAGTAAATGTACCATTCTTTTATTTTTCCTTTAGATTTTAGATTTAGTTAGATTTTAGAAATTTTATACATCAAATTCCAGCAGTTGTTTATGCTATTGACTGATACGATTCCTATAATAAACGAATTCCGAATTTTCCCACCTAAGTTTTGATATCTCTCTACCACAAAAATTGAATCATTATTCAATTAGCTTTCACCATTCATTTCATATTTCAACTATAAATTCCAAGATTCCGAATTTGCTTCATTTTATTTATTTGTTGTAAATAATGATTAACAAAGCAAACTTTCTCATTAAAGAAACTTTTGTGATCAAAAATAAAATTATCTCTAAAATGGTACTTATTTATATTTTTTTGCGAGAATTTGACTTATAGTTTCCACGCATTATAATATTACTAAACGTTACATAACGGAAACAAAGAGAATTTTAATCAAATATTTCGAACATTTACGGAAATGAATTGCAACAAGCGGTGTAGCAATTTAATGACAAAAGTAATTAAATTAGGCATGGAAAACATTATTGTAAAACATTCAAAAATATCTAAACGATAGATGAAAGAATGAATTACTCAAAATATTGTTCTTAGCTTCAGAAATCGCATATTCATTGAGAACATCTGCCTAATTTCTTTTTCAAAATGGTGGTATTGTTGGTTAAATGTAGAAACTCTGTATATGTAGATGCAAGAGACCTAACTTCAAAGGGCATTAAAATTACATTCTTACTTATTCCATATTTCTGATTTCATAATCATTTTTTATCTCCAATCTACATATCGTTTTATTTATAAAATTAGGAAATCTATTTTTCGTTATTAAAAAATCGATATTATTCTACGGTACTTGCTCATTTTCTAAGTGGTCAAACAAGATATCGCGAATTCCATCATTTAAGAATATTCACTCTTTTATATTACTCCGTATCGAAAAAGAAGAACTTTGAGAATTATACATGTCAGCCAGTATTTCAGCATTCCATAGCATGTAATTTTGTATGTGCAAAGCTTAGAACAACATATTTTGTCCGTAAGTATTAAATCTGCATTTGTTTATGTGTTTGTTCCGTGTGAAGCAAAAATATTTAATCCTGCAACAAAATTTATGGATGAATTTGAATGTATTGCCTGTACACTCAATAAAATTCAGATTAGTTTTGAATACACTGTTGACTTGCAAACTTCAAGAATTTAACACAGAATTTACTTGAAGTTATTATCAAAACTCAAAATAAATTCGAAATCTATTTCGGAAGTCAAAACTTTTTCAAATCTTCTTTTCAAGAAGAGTCGGAAATTTTTACAAAAATATCCAACAAAAGTCAGAAATTTAAGAAATAAAAAGATTCATTTTAAAAGAAAAATAATATTAAATCTAACAGTTGCCAAAAAAAAAAAACGAAAATAGTGTAACAAAAATTATAATATATTAAAAACAGAAAAAAAAATTCTAAGCATGACAGAAAATACCGCAAATGAAATCTTTGAGCATATTAGTGATTTGAAATTACACTGATATCAAGTCACCATATCTTCAACTAGAATATATACTAATTTTCTTCACTATGATAATGCTCTAAATTCACAGTTTTTGAAGCATGCATGAGTTTGACTAATCATGAAGAGTGAAAATATCAGGTACAATTTTTATTATTGCACTTCTTCTCTTTCTCATTGAAGCCTATTCAAAAGAGAATATGATACTGAGATTTTAAAAAATATATTCGAAATGCTTCATTTAAAATATATCTATAGCAGAAATCGTCTGCAAATCTTTATCGGACATTTTTATTACTTCTGTAAACATCTGGTAATAGCCAGGAATTTATTTCATTTTATCGTCTGAAAATAAATGTATTGTTACAAACCTGCAATTCGGCTTCCCAGCATAGTTGGTTCCATCAATGGAAAGAATGTTTTACAATCATCTGTATGGGACAGAGTCTGGGCGTCGTGTCGGGGAACCCAGAGCTTGGCGACCATTTGGCGCCAAAGGCGCCAAAATAGATTATACCCGAAACTTCGAGAATTTTCCCGATCCGTCCAGTAGGAACCGAGATACGCCTCGAACGTTCCTGATTGGTTGAGAGGCTTCTAGCCCCGCCTCCTGAGATCTATAAAAGGGGACTGCAGCTGCCAGAGAAGTCAAGTCAGTAATCCAAGTACAAAGACGGAGCGGTGGAGTCGTAAGCGACAGAGCGGAGTAGGCGGAAACGACGGTGAGCAGCGACTGAGTCAAGCTCGTGCTAAACTGAGTTGTGCGCTACTGTCTGCAGTAGATTCTGTTTGTATGCTGCTGTTGTATGCTACACGTCTCGGGTGAAGATAATCGTCTTCTGTGCTGTATATAGTAGTCGCTTTTGTGCTGTCCTGTGTGTCTTAGTGTAAATAAGCGTCGTTGTTTTATTTTCTACTACCGTCTGCTGATTGAACATTCTACACACCATATCCCTTCCACTATCCAAACGAACCCCGGTAAAGAAAAATTTCGTAACAGTATTTTAAAAACAAAATACAAATTTTAACTTAATTGATTTTTCAAAGTCGGAAGCATTGAAATTTGAATGTGCGATACAATTCTTGAGTAATAAATATTTGAAATGTTGCGAATAGCTTTAGAGATTACTGCTTACTAAACACTGAAATAGTTGAGTGCAAAAAATGAATAAATAAGGTAGAAAGTCTGTAATAAATGAATCTCGAGATGGAAACATCCACTTCTTCTTATCATCAGCATGCCAATTAAATAAGTGAGTTGACGCTTAATGATAGTTATTTAATAATTAGAGGTAACAATTTCGTAAATGGGAAACACCGAAAACGACAAAAAAAATGTAGAGAAATAATTCATGGGCTTAGCAAAGCGAAAACTGTCCTTTTGCAGTGCAATTATTATTCCCCAATTTTTAACAAAATATTAATTAAATATGACCGCAAGCTTCATATTCACCTGATATGACTTTTTTCCATGATTGAAATAGTCTCTTCGTTTTGAGTTTATTAATTAGACGAAAGATACTTAGTTAAGAACACTGAAGTAGTTTGGCATAAACAAACTTAAAAGCATGTTATGTTGGTAAAAAGGACGTTGACAGAAAAGATTGAAATTAAGGAAGATTACTTTGAAAGACATGCAAAAAATTTTGAACAATAATTTGATACTTTGTGTTTTATGTCACGATTCCAGATTCTTTTTGATCCCAGTTTTATATTTACTTTCGTGCCTATTAATTTTTTTTAATATTGTTTAAGATTTTATGAAAATAAAAGATATAATTTGAAAGTAATTCCAAAATTTTGTTCGAAACCTCATATATATTAATAATTTAAAATTGTTTCTTTCGCCTAAATTTTATCTATAAAATTCATTTTTAATTAAATAGTAATATTGACGTTTACAGTAAATAATGTATCGTTCCATTACACCTCTGTATAAATGCAATTATTAAAATAATGAAAAATATTGTAGCGAAACATACATAAAAATATTTTGGGAATATTTAATAAATTACCGAAAATATATGCAGAAATAAAATCAGTATTCCTTTTAAAATTCAGATTTCTTTTAAAATTTTTAAAGCAGTATATTGATGAATTTTAGTGAAATAACATGTTACAGTTATTGAGAGAAAATTTTAACGTGTCAATTAATTTTAAATTAAATATATAATTAAAATTTTAATCTAATTTATAATCTAATTAAAATTTTATAGTAAATGCCAACAATTCAAGAATTTACTGAGTAACAAATTTGATAGCTCTCTGTCTAATAATTTGCTATGTTTATTATTTTTAACAGCTTTTGAACCAAACATAATATATCATACAATTTTACAGATAATATCTAGCTTGCTAGAAGAAGAGTCTCTAGTGCGTAAGGCTATTATCCAATTAATAATATATAAGATCTGGTTGTCACAGATTAGCTAACGGAACTTTTAGTAAGAAGTAATCTGCACATTTCAGAGTATACGAGGAAGGGGATACCATTACCGCTTATTTTCTTCCTTTGAATTTTCGGCTAATACCATTATTGATAATTAGCCAGTAAGCAACGATATGTATACCTTAACTGGCTACTCCGACCCTGTTTGAAGGCACACGGATAAATCTGACATACAGGATTATCGCAACAGTAATACTAGCGAGAACTATGGTTAGGTCCTAAGCCATGGAACAACCTTTCCAGTGGGTGGTACGTCCCGTCATCGATAGGAGAAAGCCGATCCCCACTATTTCTGTACCCAACCGAGTAGCAAGAACCAACCACCATACCGGAAGTTTCTCATCTATATTTCTGAGATGCATCCCCTGCCCGATGGGAGAGCCAATATATATATACAAGGCGATTCCAAATCCATTGTACGAACTTGAAGCGGAGTTAGAGGATAACGATTTGAATAATATCGAAACAAGAAACCCAGATCGCAATCCATTTCTTAAGTTATAAATACAAGGTGTCTCAATTCAATTGAAAGAAACTGTTTTATTTCTACCTTCTGCATTGGGAAAGACATTTTAATGAAATTTTCAACGGTAGTACAATCGTTTAAAGCAATTATTCATTGTACAGGAATATGTGGGCACACGTGACTCACTGGCACAGGAAATTATATGAAAGGAAAGAAACAGGAAAAATATGTTGGTTCTTTAACCAGCAGGGTGTAATAGGTGGCGAACTGTCATTCACCATTCATGAATCTCCATCCTTGCACAATAAATAATTGTTTTAAATAAATACATCACTGTTGAAAATTTTATTAAGATATCATTATTAGTGTAAAAATTAGAAACCAAATATTTTGTTTCAGTTGAATTGAGACGGTATTTATGACTAAACAAATGGATTGCGAACAAGACTTCTCATGTGATTATTATTAGTACCCTTGTTCTCTGCGTCCCTTTCAAGTTGTATTCCTTGTATTATGAATCTGGAAACACCCTACAGAACTCAAATAACTGGCATCTTAAACTGAGTGGAAATAAATCTTTAAAACATCATTAGTTGGTGAATTGCTAAAACTTTAGATGGATTATTTTGAAATCTAGATCTTGTCTTTAAAGTCTCGGTAAACCTTGGTTTCCTTACAAAATAAAAAATTCTTCGGGGGAATTATTTTGTTTGGTGGACCTTAAAAGATTTGTTTGCATCACTTTTAATTACCTAGAAAACTGAGCTTTGCACGGCAATTTTTTTTTTTTGAAAAATTGTGAAAAAAATCGTATTTTGTTGCTCTCTTCAAGTTATAAGCGAAATCAGATTGAATTGCAAATGCGCGATCGAACATGAGAAAAGTGCAAAGAAGTTCGAAGCCCTAACCTGAATTTCATGATTGACATATCTGTGGAGTTTATGTATAGCCACATGTCAGTATTTAGTTATAAAAATGTTTTATTACTAAAAAAGTCTTGTTTTTCCAGGAAAGAAAAAGTTTTTAAAAAGCAAAACCTTATCTAAATATAAAATTTTATCCAAATTTTTAAAGCCATTTCCGAGATACATGAAATAAATTTCTACATATATACAAGAAGTGCTTGTTTAAATATATAAGATAAAAGGGAAAGTTGTTGTGGTAATTTAAAAGAATTTCTGCTGTTTTTACGTCCACATTTAAAAGTTTCCCCGGCTTTTAAAATATTAGCTACCATCTTTCTTTAGTTAAAAACTTTAATTTTAATCGATATAGTGTAATATAATCCTAGATTATGAAAAAGGAAGTTTTAATCTTACACCTCAAAAATGTGAATATTTAGAATAACCTACAAAAAAATATTTGAAATAACCTACAATTTTTTTAATTCATGGTCACACGAGACCAATTACATTCATTATTAGCAAGATTCTTCAGTAAAAAGCAACGAAGCTAATTTAACAAAATCTGAAAGCTTTTTTTTTCCGGTAAAACAACTGATACTCTTTTTCTTCTAATCGCTAGGAACATAAATAAAACATCTCCTAAAACAATTCAAAATAAAAAAGAGCCCCAATACGTTTTGTAAAACCCTTTAGGATTGTTTTGATTACTTTCCTTTTTCATTTCAAAATACACTTGAAAACAGTTGCTTATTTCTTTTTTTTATTAGGAACATTTTTAAAGAAGTAATTACATAAAAACAATTAACAATCTTGTTGCAGTTTAAAGTCTCGGTAAACTTTGATTTCGTTACAATAATAGAAAATTCTTCTTAAGAATTATTTTGCTTCGTCGACATTAAAAGATTTATTTGCATTACATTTAATTAAAAGGAATGTGGGTGTGGTAATGTAAACGAATTTGTGTTGTTTTGAAATCCACATTTGATGTTCCACCAACTATCAAAATACTAGATTCTTCTTTTTTTTTAATTAACTTTAATTTTAAATGATGTTCAGCATCATGAAAAAAAATTTAAGACTACAAGAATGCGAATATTTAGAATATTCTTTCTATTATTGAAAAATGATTTCGAAAACTAAAAAAAATTTCCGTTCAATCATTAAATTTCTACATCTATGAAGCAAAAATGACGATATATATTTCACTATATTATTGCCAAGAACTATGAAATTTGAATTAGATTTCTTTAAACTAATTACTTTAATGGAACCAAAGATTTGAAGTGGATTCAACCATGAGCCTTAATGAGTAAAAATTAAAAATTTTATCAATTTAGTTTTAATTAATCAATTAAGTTTCTGATTTCTGTTCATTCAATATTAAAGTTCTCGGAATCTAAATAATCAAAATCTGTTATGTCTCGAAACAATAGTAATGCCGCCCCCTTTAATACAAATTACAGAGCTTTAATGCATATTTCTTCAAAAGAAAATTAAATTCGAAATCCTATCGAATTTCCTCTCTGTGATAAAATTTCCCAATCCTTTGTATTAGTTCAAAGAAACTGGGCATTCAGTGTCAAATTTCCCCTAATAATTGTCATTACAACTTTAATATCTCCTAGTTTCAAATTCTTCTCTTTCTTATGCCAAATTTCATAGTTCTAGATAAAACGATCAAGTCTGTAAAGCACGAGCAGACGCAGATATGCACATACTCGCCTTTATTGCAATTGATGATGCAATTGTAACTTCAATAGAGCAGTGTCCTGTCAATGACTGACCAATGCAATTATGACATTGTATAAACACCGTCAGTAGACGAAACCTGCACATTTTAACTAGAAAATGTATTTCTTTGCAAGCATGCATTACACGGTGTTTATAATTTTTGTCCACCTCCAGATACCAATACCTGTACATTAAATTACATCAAAATAAAAACTAAATACCAGATCCTATAGAATTTCTCATTTTTGAAATAAAATTGCCCATTTCTTTGTATTATTTCCGTGAAACTCTTCATTCTTTACGAAATTTTCCATAATAATTGCCATTAAAACGTCAACATTTCACATTCCCGTTTGTTGTTTATTCGCTTTTGATCAATCAACATAATACTTCTTTATTATTCTGACGACATAAAAATTATTGCCAGTTTTATTGTTCCATTTTAACTGTTAGAAAGTTTGTTATAAACATATTTCTTCTGAGAAAAGACATAACCCTTTCATATGATAGATACATAAAAAAACCCAAGAAAAAAATTAAGAAATAAAAAGGTAGTTTAAAGAACAAACGATTTTTCCTACGTAGTTAAACTTCCTTGCTTTAGGGGCGTTTAGGAAATGAGTGAAATGTTCCTTTTTCTACAAGTCCGACCAACTTTTATGGTCAGCCATGAATAATGGCTTCATGAATAGCTATGTTTATGGAGCAGAATTTTTTTAATATCCCACATATTTCTTTCGAAATTTCGGGCATAAAAGGATATAATAATAACTTTGAAGAATTTGGAAGAGATTTTTTTGTCACATGCTTTCTACGTATACTCTTTATATTATAAACAAATCGAATTTAATTTAAATCAATGTTGCTAATGAAACAAGTGATGCATTCAAGGCATCAAAATAAATTACAATATATATTTAAATTTGGTATAAAAAAGAAAATGGTATTAAATTCAAGATATATTATAAATTACATGATACATTTAAATTCAATAAAAATTGATGAAACATCTTTCTAGACAAAATAATATTATAAAAAATTAAAATTATTAATACCATAATACAAAATTATCATAGTTAATATAATAAACAAACAATTTGTGTGTATGTGTGTGTGTGTGTGTGTGTGTGTGTGTGTGTGTGTGTGTGTGTGT
>JAPMOR010008332.1:48227-64085 GCA_026543865.1 Argiope aurantia | reverse complement strand
TACATATATTAAAAATTTTGGTAATTTGGTAATCATTGAAGTAATCGTTGAAAAAAATATTAAGATTTACGAAATTTGAAATTTTATTTCATTCATCATTCATCTGTACTTATAAATAAAGCTCAATGTGTTTGTGTGTGTGTGTGTTGGCGCTCTACAGGCCAGGTCATTTGACCTACAGCTACCAAATTTGGTACATGTATACCTTAGAGGTCGGGAATGTGCACCTGGGGTCCCCTTTTTTGAATTTTTAATTATAATTTTAATTAAAAACTAACTTTTCCGCCAAAAAATCTTCTATTTTCCCCACCGCCAAATAAGTAAGTCTTCAGTTTTTTTTTTTTTTTTTCTAACAGTAATGAGGCTAGGGTTAACATTTTTCGGCCGATTATTTCAAACGATTCTGTTTATTTTCTTAATGTTTTATGCATTTAAAATTAAACGTTGCCAATTAATCAATCTTTCAGATTCATTCTGAAGTACTTTTGAATTAAAATAACACAGAGTAAAGGAAATTAAAAATTTCTATTCTGCATAGCGTTACACCAACTGGCGTAGAAAAATTCACGCATTTGCATTACCGTAACTGGCGTTGAAAATTCACGCATGCGCGTTGTGTTCTGATTGTTGACATGACAACCATTATCAACGGATGATTTAAATTATTTTTAGGTTAGTTGCATGCTTTTGTAATTAAATTGTATTTATGTTAGTTATATATATATTTTTGTATATGTTTATAGTTTTAAATACATCGTTTTTTAAGTAGTTTTTTAAACCTGTTTTCGACCGATTATTTTAAACGATTCATTTTATTTTCTTTGTGTTTGATACATTTAAAATTAAACATTGTTAATTAATCAATCTGTTCATGATGAATCTGAGAAAATTTTGTTGACAAATTCTTGAGATATTACATAAATTAAGAAAGATATTCTTTAGTGCCCATAAAGTTTAAACACTCAGTGACTCTGTTATCAGTAATCATATTATAAAAAAATGCTTTGTTTCAGTAAAAAATATTATTATATTAATTGCAGATTAATTCTTTCCACTTTAATTTAAAGCATAAATTCTACTAGAGGTAACAGAAAATTAGAGAGATACATATTACGTTATGACTGAAGGCCTTTATAATATTATGAGTGAATTATATGACTATCAAAATTTGAAGTTTTAAAATATTTTGATGAAGAATCTATTAAAGTTGGAATTGCGTAAAATATTTAATTATTAAAATTTAAACGAACATTAAGATTGGCGAACCGGCTGGTCAGCAAAGGCGTCTAGTATGAAATAAAATAAGGATAATATAAAAAGTTGGTTTGTTACAAATGAATTAAGCTAAAAATTTAAAATCCTAATCCGAATTTCTTTTTACAATTAATTTCTAAACCTGTTCCATAAAGATAACAATAAAGACTTTTAAGCCCTATTTCTGAGAAAATCTAAATATTTAATGCTAAATTTTTCTTATTATTCCTAAAAAAACAACATTAGGCAATTTCTACGCATCCATTGCTTGTTTACTCTAAGTTCTTGTTCATTTATTTACCTCACTAGGTCTGTATTTTTCGCAACATAAAAGTTATTGCAAATTTTATTTCCTTCACTTACTCGCTAGTATATGAACCTTTTTACTGTTAAATTTTTATTGTAAGAAAGACGAAATGTTGCTTTACAGTTACAAATACCAAAACTTTCTGAAAAAGAAAAAGTGGAAAAGAAGGAATAGTATGAAACGCAATCGTTATCTTTCTCTTATAGCTAAGTTTCTTATTTATTTGTCCTTTTAGAAAAAAAGGAAATGTTCTTGTTTTTATTCAAATTCGGACATCTTTTTTCTTATAATATGTATAATCATTTCAGGAATAATTATGTTTGTGAATCATGTTTTGATTTCTTCTTTCAATAATTTGAGATTGAGAATATATAGTTCTATAACAAAATTCCAAAAGAATAGGGATGGAAGGAGTTATTTTAAAAATGTTAAAATGATATATTTTTTTTAATTTTTCACGGACCTGACTGGAAAAACCTCTATGAAAAAAACTAAATCAGTTAAAACCAAACATATAGTAAATAATCAGATATATAATAACATAAAATTAAGGTGAAATTTGCTAAATAATTATATTTTTAAATTTTTCATGAAACTGATTGAAAAAAACATCTATGTATCAAAAATGCTTTTGAAATTCGAAGAAAGAATTTCTTTTTTTCTGGAACGAAGTCAACACTAAAATATCCCAAATATTTAAAAAGTTTAGCAAATGATTTTTTAAAAGCCTTGTAGATAATTCCGTAATTCAGGAATTACAAAACGTGTTGAGAAATTATTGTACCAAATTCAAACAAAAGATATATAATATATTTGAATTTAGAAGGTTCCTTTCTAGATTATTTCACCCAATATTAAAATTAGAGAAAATAACATTTAAAGATATAAATTAGCTTTAGAACATAAATAATACTAATTTGAAAATATAATTTACTAAACGAATGAATTATAAACTAAAAGAGCTATTCCGACATTAAAATACTGTTAAAATATTCAACTTTTTTGCTAAAAATGTGTGTGTGTGTGTGTGTGTGTGTGTGTGTGTGTGTGTGTGTGTGTGTGTGTGTGTGTGTGTGTGTGTGTGTGTGTGTGTGTGTGTGTGTGTGTGTGTGTGTGTGTGTGTGTGTGTGTGTGTGTGTTAAGAAATTGTAAAAAATAAAGCACAACTGAGATTTGGATTTGAAATTAGTGTGAAATTTGTACAAATATATATTTGGAATTGAGGTTGGAATTGAATTTGAATTTTAATGGCACAAGAGCCAAGCCTATCCTTACAGGTCAAACATATGAAAAATACTTGATCACGTGGTAACATACAATTATGGTAAATAGTTACTTGATAAAAATGATTAAACTGTTAAAAATCAAATAGAAAACAGTAAAAAATTTGATATTATATGATTATATAAGATCAAAAAAGACACTTATCTGCAGAAAATAGAACACATTAGGGTGAAGATTTTTCCCCGCTACATGGTTAAGAGAGAATAAAAACTGTTCTGGTGAAAAACAATGGACGCTGTAAAAATCTGGACAAACGATTAAAAAAGTGTATTGCATGACAAAATTAAATGATAACTTAATAATTCATATAACGTAAAAAAATTAAATTTGAAATTAGTGTTAAACATTTACAAATATATTGTCACGTAGGTTGTCTAGTGTGGAACTCAACGACACACACAAGAAGTAGAGCTAAACCAATTTATTAACTCAACTCTGAACTCAGAAAACAGTGACTGACAGATCTTCTGCTTTTATACTAGCAGGGAAAGTTCCAGTATACTTTTCTGGAGACAGTAAAAAAAGTCCAGAACACTTGTCTGGTAAGTTAAAGAAAGGTCCAGAATCTGCTATAACATGAAATAAAGGAAAACATAAAATCAAGGAATTAAACATTTACACAGACTGTGAATCGCATTGTCTCTAGCGGGATTCAAACTTACGACCTCTTGATTAAGAGACCAGTGCTCTCTCAGTCGACTCTCCATTCGGTCATGAGACTCTCCATTCGGCAGTCGACTCGCCATTCGGTCATGGAGAGTCGACTGTCTCTTTTCAATGAGGCAATATATTCAGAAAATATCGCTTTGTTCAAATAAAGAAATTTCTTTTTTGAAATTCCATTTGCAGATGGATAGCAAATTCTCTTTAGCTTTTAACATTAGAAGAAAATCACGCAACTATATATTTGATGAAACAATGAAAAAAAGTTTGAATTTCATTGCAAAATGGATTATAATATTGAATATTTCCTAAATAAAATAATATTTCTTTAGACTTATCAACTCTCTAGAAAATGGAATTGCATAGTAATACAATATTAATAAAATTATTCCTTTTTTATTTTCAAAACAGTGTGATGATATTTTTTACAATAGTATTTTCGAAAGCTCGTACAGAAAAACACCGAAATCATTTTTAATCAATTAATATTCTCGGTAAAAGTTTTAGAAAATGACACCAAAATGCTTATTTTCAACCTTAAAAATATAACTTTCCCAAATTATAATATATGTCTATATTTATCCTTGTAGACTGCCAACAAGCACACACATTCTGTTTTATTATATTTGTAGAGATTAAATTGCTTTTGATTTGATCTCGCGTCTTTTTTCCTTAGTTTTTGCTTCCGGATAAAATGAATGATTATTTCCCTTATTATATCACTTAACATCTAAAATATAAGTTTAATAATGCAACGAACGTTTTCGTCAACGTCATGATAAGTCTAAGTAATCCTTCAAAATACAAAATTGTCGACAATCTGAAAAAGGAATAGGATAGTAGTTTATGAACTAATTTCAAAATGTTTTATTCTAAAAAAATATATCTGAACGTCATAAACATTCAAAATTCACCAGTTTTGAAAATTCTATCTGTAATGCAATATTTTATTTCATCAATAATGTTGCTTGATTTTTTAATCAAATTTTCTAATCAAAAAATTTGCTAACATCAGCTAGGATGAAAATAATCATTGTTTGTCTATCAGCTAGAGAATGCAGCAGGTTTGTTTGAATTGAAATTTCTAAAATATCCATTCAGATTTAGATATTCTAGTTTTTTTTTCTGATTTTTTTTTACTTTCACATTGAACATATAATCACCAGAACGTTATTTCTTAGAATAAATGATACCATTTTTTATCGGAATATAAAAAAGAATTAAACAGATATTAAGTTTCTCTATTGGGACTTTATCCTTATACGTTTTTTTACGTTTCTATTGTATTAACCTAACAGCTGTGTGTTGGTTTATACTGCCATTATATGTATTAAAAAAATCTACAAATTTTTTTAAAATACTTTTTTATTTGAGCTCTTTTTGGGAAAAAGAGTCCGGATAGAAAATGTATATTTGGTTTTTTCCTTCGAAGTAATACTCTGTGCAGCTATGTAGTTTTGTTATTCTTCATTCAAAGATATGAAAACAGATAATCCAACTTAATTTTGCTTTTATGTCCAATGAGTTCATCGCTGGTAACTGCACTTCTTCGGAACTTGAGAATCGTTGGCCAAATTCCATCTAAAGATAAGTAAAAATTTACTTAGAGCTAGATCTACATAGGTTATAAAATGTCTGTAGAAATTGTCGAATGTTACGTTTCGACAGAATGTTTATCATCAAGAGTACCTAAGAGCCAGGCGTAGTACCATGATGGAATATATAATACTTGGTTTTTCAGAGATCTGGTCGCTTGCATCTTGCAGAATCATGCACAATTTAAGTCAACAAATTCCGCAATTCTTGGTTATAGTTTTCTAAAATATATTTTTGTAATTTTTTGATATTTGTGATTTGTTCGTCCGTTGTGATATGAGTGGCCTCTCAACGTGCGTTTTTATCCATTATAAAGGACCTTTTTATAACCACATATCCAACTCACAAATTATTGTTTGGCTCATTACTTTTTACTTTTATTAAGTAGTTAATAATTTTATGTAAACTATTTATTCAGTAACATACCAAAACTTAGTGCTGGATGAAACTGGTTTCGCCAAATTGGTCCCATGATGTTTTTTGATTGTTCCCATCAATGATCCCAGGTCTTGGCGACTATTTGGCGTCTTGGTATTTGGCGATATTTGGCAACAAAATAGATAATACAGGAATTTTGCAGAATTTTGATGATAGAGCCAATAGAGAACATAGATATTCCTGATTGTTTCAGAACCTTCTCTCCCAGGCTCCGTGAACTATAAAAGTTCGACAGTCTAATCTGAAGACAGTCGTGCACAAAATCGTCGAGAGGTTTAGAGCTGCATGGCTAGTTAACGGCGAAGAGTTGTATCAGTACAGCGCAAGCGTTGTGTTGAGCTCAAGCATTTGGTGAATTGAGCTGTGTGCCGAGTTCTAGAATTTAATATAGAAGCAGCATCGAGTCGTGTGAGGAGAAGCCAGTCTTGTAGTAGCCAGTCGGCAGTTAAATACAGCTAAAGCGAGGCAACAGTGGAGAATTGCAGGCGTTTGAAGTGATTATAGAGTATAGATACGTAGAATCCTTCCTCCTGCTGAATTCTGTCTGACCACATTGTGTGTTGTAGTTGTAATTACTACCGATTACTACTTGTTATAGTGTGCTGCGGCGTATTGTGTGTGTATGTCTTGGCTCTATGTTTGTTATGTATGTAGTATTGTCTTAGTGTTAATAAAGTCGTCGTTCGTTACTAAAGGGTTGTTTCTAAATCGAATAACAAATTGAAAGAACCTCGAAGTCTCATAACAATATATATTTGGAAAATATTTTTAAAATTCCAAAAGTTTTTTAACGGGGTACAATGTTTTTGCTAAAACGTTTTACCCACTTGTAAACAAATCGATTGAAAAGAAATGATGAAATGCTAAATTTGAAAACAATAATTACAAATACTTTGACATACTGATGTATGACTCTTCCGTAATTCTTACTATTAAACCATTGAGAGAGATCTCCTCAAAAGTTACTCATATGCTTTCTAATAAATGTGTTATCTCAAAGAATACTTTAGATTAGTTTAGTTATATTAACGTCCCGTTTGAAGCAACACTAGGGCTATTTTGGGACGGACCTCGTAATTTTGAACCGCGGTCAGATGACGAGGACGACACCTGAGCTGGCACCCCCCTCTCCTCACCACACCACACCAGCGGGAGGACGTTTGGTCAGGATGGATTTAACGTGCAACAGACCCCATTACACGGCGGTTCTTTGGTGGAATCGAGTCTCGAACCTGAAACCCTCTGGTTCCGAAGTCGAGACCTTACCACCAGGCCACCGCAGCCCCAAAGAATACTTTGAATAGTATTGGTGTACAACAGATACGAAATACTAACCTCTGACGTGAATACAACATTTTTAATGAATATGTTGTATGATACGTGGCGATTGATCCCTAGTATACGGATGATAATATTCGAAAACAGAAATTTTGTTTTTAAGCGAGTTTTTTCCAACCGATCGAAACAAAACTTTGACACAAAACTACACTTGTAAGGGCAAACCAGCATACCAAATTTGATTTATTTCTGTCATTGCGTTTTTGAGAAATCGTGTTTACATGCTTTTAAAAGTTCAGAACAACAGACGTTCAATTTAAAGTTACATTTGACTTAAGATTTTATAGGTGTTTACATTATAAATGTTGAAACTGTGCACTGAATTTCATTCATATAGCTCTATTCGTTTTGTAGTTATCATGCTAATTCATTTTCAAACAGCCGAACACACAGACTTTCTCTGAATAGATTTTTTTTTCAAAACTTGATAGAAATCTACAAATTTGATCTAAAAACCATATACGAAATCTCATCCGTCTAGCTTTGTCACAGACAGACAGATATTTTCCAAACATGTGTTTTTCGAACTCAGAGAAATCAAAAACGGGGAAATTCCTGAAAATCTTATGAATTCGAATTTTTTGACTACTCCTTTTTTTTATACTTCGTATACGAGAAAGTTAAAATCCAGTATTACAGTTTTATTCCTATCACCTTCAAACAAAACTGTATATTATTTTTAAAAAATACCATGCCTTTAATGCGAAATTTTCCAAAATAATTCCAACGAAAACATTCTAACTCAGTATCCGTTTTTATGCGTTATTATCGCTGTTGTTTATTTATTTATGTGTTGTTACCACTTAGGATAATAGCTTTCCACTCTTCTATCGGCTAAGAACTTTTGCTACTTTTATGGCTAGCGCTTTCTACCATGCAAGAATATTTACTGGGAACTCATTCCTCGAAAGAAAAATCGAAATACTGCTCTTTTCTTAAATTATACACATAAACTTGCAAGAAAGAAAGAAGTAAAAAGTAGAGTTTAAAGTTGAATCGATTTGTGCTAAGATCCACAGTGCTAAGATCAAATGTTGTTGGACATTTCAAAAATGGCGAAAATGTTGCTTTTCTCAAAATTGGACGAACTTTTATGGCTCTACATAAATAACTGCATCATGAATGCCTATGCTTATGGAGTGAGCTTTTGGTAACATTTTAAAGCATTTCTTTTGCGTTTTCGAACATAAAGTACCATAATAAAATGTGAGGAATTTGAGAACATGTGGTTTCAGTAGAGTGCTTTCGATGCAGGCTGTTTTTTTAAGTATATATAAACGAGTTAAAAGAAATCTTCACTAATTATAGTTTGTCTACTTTGTAAATACATTTTTTTAAATATTTTAGGGGAAATTGAACATTATTATTATCAATGAAAATAGTCAAAATTTCAATTGTAAATAATAAGTCCCAAGTGAAACTTTTATTTAAAGATAAGTATAGCAGTCTGTCTGTCGATCTCACAGTCTATCAGTGTGTATATTCATGTGTATATGTTCCAGATCTCCTCCTAAACATATGGGCCGAATTCAACCAAAGTGTGCGCGCTTTTTATTTCAGATAAGAGAAAAAATGTTGCCCGCTACCTTCAGAGATCAAAAACCAATTGAATATTCAATTAATTAAAAACTAACCGAACTTCTGCGTTTTATATGCAATAACATTTGAATAAATTATCCTCGATAAATATTAAAATTGTATTAAATTATTAGATTATTATTTATTTTTTTAATTTATTTATTTCATTTATTTAAATAGTTATTATTCATTCATTATATTAAATTTATATATCACAATTCAAAACATTCCCTTCAATGATTAAGTTACGTACTAACATTAATTTAAATATAACTAAGTATTTGCATATTATATTGCAATTGCTTATTATACATTTAATCGATTATCCTATATTCAACTTGATATATTCAAAATAATAATTTTTAATGTTGTAATTATTTGAAGCTTAATACTTCTTTAAATTCTGACAAAATAATTAAATGGATTTTTTGTAAATAATGATACGGTTAACTCATAACCACGAAAAACTTTTCAAGAATTGTATTATTAGAGTTATTTTATACAAAACATGCATATCAGGGAAATAAACAAAAAGACATAAATTCAAAATGTTTCTAAAATAAATCATTAACATTAATCTTTGTAATGAACCATTAAATTAATTATTAAATTCATTTAATTATCAATAAGTATTTAGTTATTTATAATGCACTGGAATACTAATTATATATTTAACTGATTTCGTTATACTCCTTTCAATTTCTCCTGTACAATAATAATTTTTAATGTTATATTTATTTAAAGTTTCATTCTTCCTAAAATTCTAATAATTAAATATATTTTTTCCAAGAAGGAAAATATTAACTTATAATTCTGATTAATTTTTAAGAATTTTATCATTTCAGTTATTTTGTCCAGGACATGAATATCAAAAAAAAAAATAAAGGCCATTATAAATTCAAAATGGAATTAAAATAAAAAAGTAAATGAAATAAATTATTAACATGTAAATTAAATTATTGAATTACTGATAATTTATTAAAATGCGAAACTAAACTGAGTTAGCAAAAGAGAAGTCTAATAATGATCTCTGCCCGGGGCTAAATCAGCCTCTAATTCCTCACAGAGAAAAATAAACATCTGCTTTCTTTTCAAAATCTCCCTCATATTTAAAGTGAAGTTTTCTTTACTAAATACCGTAAAAGTCATGTTGCTCCGGGGCCACATTTTTGTTTATTTATTTTTTAATCAATTAACACTTCAGTTCTCCACGTTCTGGAAGTAATAAAAATTATTGCAAATTTTATGGCCCTCAGATTCACTCAATAACATTTATTTTCAACATATTCCTTTCAAATAAAATAGGAATATGTTTCGTTTTGTTTAATAAACTAATAAACTTGGAAGAAAGAAAAGAATGATTTTAAATAAAATCGATTCTGGGTTCGAAATGTCCCATTCTTGTTTGGGGGCATTCTTAAAATCATGGAAAAAAAATTTTCTGTTAAAAAGAGATCTAACTATCATTTCCACAGAAAACGTTTGCTCTTTGATAAATATGTTCTTGTACATCTAAGGAATCTTCAATGTCAAATTTTGTTTTGATCCCCCCCCATGTAAATATCGTAAACAGCTTTAATTATATACATATACCTCTATTAACGGTAAAGGTGGGTCAGTGTATATCCAAGAAAAAGCTTCCAAAATGCATACTCGCTTTTTCTTCTATGAAGCCCACAACTTCATGAGCAGGATTCTGAACATGAAGTTCTAGGTTCTCATGATATTTATGGGCTTGCCCAAAGTCCATTAATCAATTAAAAGACATTTAAGTTCTGAAGATAAAAAATTGTGCATTGACAATGAAAAACCGCATAATTTCACTGGTACATAAGGGAAAAATCTATTTCAAAATTTCATCGTTATAAAAATGAGATTAATCGATTTATTAAAAGTATATAAAAAATAATGAAAGGCTGCTTTCAACTTTATTAGGATACTTCAAAAGAGAATTTTTAAAAATACTTTATTCTTCTTCTGTCTTTAATGTAGTATCCATAATTATAAAAATTAGGGGGAGTATAATCATTATTTCTCAAATTGTATTCCAGATGGAGCCAGTGGTAAAGTGTCAGAATTAGCTGAAAATTATTCAGAAAGTATTAGCATAGTGTACTGTTTTCAGAACAAAATTTCACGATTATAGTACATCAGAAAATGCGTGAAAAATCTGTCACAAAATTCTGTTTTTTCAGTATGAAGTAAGTTGAGTTAAATAAAAAAAATATCATTTAATTAATTATACTAATCAACAAAGAATTTCATTATCAAAAGACAGACTGAATACATTTAAAGTACATTTAAATAACTTTCAATTGCTGATAATGTTTTCTTAATAATACCAAATTAGTTTTTTCCAAGAATTATTTTCTTACCTAATGCCAATGAAAAGTTCTTGCATTGCATCTTTGTAAAGAAATACAGAGTAAATCGAAAAAGATAAAATAAGGAGAAGTATGTAATTCCAAGAGGAAATTCTTACGAGAAAGTAATTCTTGTGATTTTATGAGCAAATGTTGCTTAAATATAATCGTGGAGGGGATTAGAATCTAGATTTGATGTTCAAAAAAAATATGATTTTATGATAATTCGCTAAATGTTGTCTTAATTCTTTTTAGGATAACAGATTTTCTTCATCAACAATTTTATTTTTATGAAGAATATTGTCACGTAGATACTCTAGTGTGGGACTAAATGATACACACAAGAAGTAGAGCTAAACCAATTTATTAACTCAACTATGAACTCAGAATACCTTGATTGAGAGATGTTCTGCTTTTATACTAGCAGTGTGAAGGTTCCAGAATACTTTTCTGGAGACAGTAAGAAAAGTCCAGAACACTTATCTGGTGAACTAAAGAAATGTCCAGAATCTTCTGGAACACGAAATAAAGGAAAACATAAATAAAGGAATTAAATATTCACACAAACTGCGAATCGCAGTGTCTCAAGCGGGATTCAAACTCGCGATCTCTTGATTATGAAACCAGTGCCATGCAATATTTATAATGACGAATATTTAAAATAAATATTTTTCATTGTTACCTTAATTTTTCTTCTTGTAATTAATTGTTAACATTATTCCCTTTATTATAAAAGATATTCTTATTGCTATTTTAGGTCTTCTTATAATAAACAATTATTTTTCATTATTGTTTTAATTATTTTTATTACAACAGATATTCTTCATTGTTACTTTAAATTCTTCTTATAACAACGGATTTTTTATTGCATTCTTAATGATTTTTATAACAGATATTTTGAATTGTTATTTTTTTTAATATACCAGTCATTCTTCATTGATACTGTGATAATTCTAATAATAACAGCTATCTTATTTATTTTTATTATAAAAATAATATGCATTGTTTTCTTAATTCCTTTTCTTATAACAGATATTCTTCATTCTTATCTCAATTCTTTTAATAGCAAAAAAATTTAAATTGCTTCCTTAATTATTTTTATTAAAGCAGATATTTTTCATTGCTACCTTAAATACTTAGGGTTTATGAAAGTGAATTCTGAACCGAAGGTTTCTTATTATAAAAAAGTAAAGAAATTTTATACATTCTCAATTTTTCTTATAAACTGCTATTTGTTCTCTCTAAAGTCTTCTATTGCAATTTCTGTTTCATACTGAAAATAAAAAATGACCAATTATTAAAACTGAAATGGTAATTCAAAGACCTTGACATTATTTTATTCGGATAATGCCTCATTTAATTAATTTCAACGAAATTGCATTCATATCAACTCAGGGTAGCAAACATTTATGCAAAACAAGCTGTGAATACATGCAAAAGTATGAAAAATTATAAGGATACAAATGCAAAAAAAATTCATTATAATATCAATCCCTCACCAATTCTAAATTATCTAATTTTGTGAAAACGGAACTTTACAGCTATAATATTCGTTATCATTGCAAACAGATATACTTTATTACTGGAATTGACTCCACAACAGAACAAAAATTTTAAAATATTTCTTCTAATTCTAACTTTTTCTTTTACGAAACAAATTATACAAACTGACCAATAATCGATAGATTCTTGTCTATATTTTGATTCAGAAGTACGACATCATTTCAGCTTTTGTGTTGTTCCCCGGAAAGATTTAAAAGCAAATATACTACAGCCAGTTTTACAGAAACAAATTATTCAGTTTCGTTCCAATAATTCAGTTCCACCATCTGACACTACCAACAGCATCAAGTTCGTTTGAAACTGTTTACCATAATAATACCTTATCTGTCTAAAACTCGTTCCTGGATGCTTTTACAGAATAAACACTTTGCCTCGCCTCATTCTATCTGCGGGTGGAAGAGAACAAACCAACATTTGCTGAATGGGAATACGTAATTAGTTCTCTTCCAATCAAAAAGAAGAAACTTGTTCATAGAGTCATTCCAATATCTCTTAATATGAGATGTGACGAGTTGGAAGAGCGGTGATTCGGACAGAATGATAGTGGTAATGACATTGTGTTGATGCCATTTCATGATGAATAATTTCGTATGAAATTTGGTTCCAGTGATTTACAGATGGTGTAAATGGGAATTTCATAGCAAAAGTTGAATTTCTTGCTCTTCACTGATTATTAAATGTACAGAGTTTTCATAAAACTGCTTTACTTGTTTTATAGGAGCCTGTAGGTAAAATTAATGAAAGTAATTAATATAAAACTTCATTTAGTGCCAGTGGATGGCAACAGGAGATGGATTTCAAAAAAAATTAGTTCCAAAAAGTCACTAACAAGTTTTTTTATTTACTTATTTATTTGCTCGCTTGTTTTTTTTCCCTGATTTCTTTTTTACTTGTTTGTGTGTCCGTTTGCTTGTTCATCTATTTCTTCGTTAGTTGTTTGATTGTTTGCTTGCTTGTTTGTGTGCATGTGTAATTGATTGTTAGGTCACTTGTTTTCTTGTTTGTTTGGTTTGTTACTTGTTAATTTTTTGCTTGCCTACTCACTCGTTCGTCTGTTTGATCTTTCATTAGAATTGTCACAAGAAGAATTCCTGGCGAAACGACGCCAAGCATATAGTTTAATCAAACACCATATGGGCCTGGATAGTCTGGTTGGTAGGGAATTGAATTGTGTCCTTTGGGTTGCGAAGTCGATCCCAGCTGGCTTAAGGTTGCACGGATAAAACTGTCGTGTTCACGAAGTCCTCCATGTCGAGAGTAATACCACTAGGGGGTACTAGATTAGGGGTGATCGTTCTCTAATTCAGGTCTAAATTATTATCTGTGGATGAGTAAATGAAATGCATGAATGAATTCTGTCCCGTAAAACGGGTTATGACGTGTGTTTAGCTAAGTCTTACACTTGGCCCTAGATGCCGCTACTGAAAAAGAGACGCTCCCTTAGCTGAAAATCAATGATTTCTAAAGTCCGTGTGCTTGTTTATGACAAGCGCCATTCGAAACAACAACAATGGCAATACAACATATGAAAGAAAATTATTAAATAAAAAGTAATAGTGAAAAAATTGAGATGAAATGCATAAAAATCACAGATGTGACTAAAAAAAGATAAAAGATAAAATTTAAACAATGTAGCTTCTAAAATAACAAAGAGTATTTGAAATAGTAGTAAAATATCGAAAACGATGAGGTATTACTCTGTTTTTTTTTAATTTTAAACAAAGAGGAAACAAAATTGGAAACTATTAAATGCAATAAAAAAAACTAATACCTTTTGAAAAGTTAATAAAATATTTGAATGACATTTCTCACCCACCAAAATATTTTTTGAATGAAAATGCCGGTGACTAAATCAATGTAACTTTAAAGTCAAAGACGGTGAATTAATCAGTGTAACCGTAAAGTCAATGATAGCAAGTAAATCAGTGTAACAGTAAAGTCAATAATGACATCAAATAAATCAATATAACTGTAAATTCAATGACGATGAATGAAATAAACGAACGCGAGAATTAAAAATAGGGCAGTGGATTAAAATGCGATGTACGCTGTTTAATTTTATGTACTATTATTTAAATTATATATATTTTTCATTATTTATTGTGCAGGAATATATGGGTACAAGTAATGAGATGAGGTGAAAACGTTGAAAATGACATGAAATGAAAGATAAACGAAGCTATTGGGTGATTCTTTTGTCGTAAGTGCCGAATTGAAGGTCAACATATGCATCTTCATTCATATACAATAAATGATTGTTTTAAATAAATGTATCGCTGTTGAAAACTTCCTTAGTGTAGAAGTTAGAAACAAAACACCTTCTTTGAGTTGAATTGGGATTGCATTTATAACTAGAAAATGGACTGCGCCTTAGGTTCCTTTGTAAAAAGTATTTATATCCTTGTTCTCTACCTCCTTTTCAAATTTTTACCTTGAGTCAAGAATCATCCTGTAGGGTAATTTGCATGTTAAACTGAGCCAAGAAATCCTTTAAAAAATCATAATTAGGAGAAATACTAAAGAGTTAAATACCTTATTTTTTTTAATCAATATCATGGTTGTCAAAGTTTCGGTAAATCTCGGTTTTGTTACAAAAATATAAAACTTTTCATAGGACCTTCTTCAAAAAACTGTTCAATAAAATCCTTCATAGTACCTTCTGGTGGACTTTAAAAGATATATTTGCATTAACTACATACAAGCAGAACTTCGTTTGGCATTTTTTTTTTGTACAAAAAGTAAGCAAAATACTATCCTATGCTCTTTTAAAGTTATAAGCGAAATCTAATTGAATTGCAAATGCGGGATAGAACATGAGAAAAATGCAAATTAATCCTAATGTCTATGCAGTTCATGCATAACCACATATCAATATTTAGTTAGAAAGAAATTGTGTAAAATCGAGTTTTTCCAGTAAAGATGCCTATATGGATAAACTTAAAAAGCAAAAACTTATCTAAATATAAAATTTGATCCAAATCGTTAGAGCAGTTTCCGAGATACACGAAATAAATTTATATATATGTATACAATAATTCCTCGTTTAAAGTTATTAGATTAAAGAAAAAGTGGTTGTGATATTGTAAACGAATTTCTGCTGCTTTCATGTTCATATTTAAAATTCCACCAACTTTCTAATTACTAGGTCCCTTTTCTTTTGATAAAAACTTTAATTTTAATCGATAAAGTGTAGTATAATCCTAGATTATGAAAAAGGATAATTTAATCCTACACCATAAAGAATGTGAATGTATAGAATAACCTACAAAAAAAAGTTTTTTAAAATAACAAACAAACAAAAAGTCTGAAATTCCTGGTCTCACGAGACCAATTACATTTATGATTAGCTAGATTCTTCAGAAAAAAGCGACGAAGCCAAGTTGAAATTTTTTTTTCCTGTAAAACAACTGGTGTTCTTTTTTTACTGACCTAAGGAACATAAACAAAACATCTCATTAAACATCTCAAAATAAA
>JAPMOR010008332.1:35560-48217 GCA_026543865.1 Argiope aurantia | reverse complement strand
ACCAAAGAAACTGTACATTCAGTGAAAATATTTTCATAATAATTGCCATTAAAACCACAATATCTCCAAGTTGCGAATTCTTCATATTTTTTATTTCTAAATTTGATAGCTCTAGGTAAAACGATCTAGTCTGTAAATCACTATCAGATAGATAGACACACACTTTCCTTCACTTCAGTTGCAACTTCGACAGAACATTGTCCCACTTGCGACTGACTTGCGCTAAAATACATAACGAAATACTAATACATAACACACTGAATTACATATACATAACTAATACATAAACTAAATACAAAATCCTTTAATATTGTTTCTTCCTTGAAGTGAAACTGCTACTTTCTTTGCATTATTCCCAAGAAAATGTACATTGAATGCGAAATTTTCCATAATAATAGCTATTAAAGTGTCAATACCTCCAAGTTTCAAATTATGCAAAGTTTTTTAATGCTTAATTTGGCGGCTCTAGGTAAAACGATCAGGCTGGTAAAGCGCTAACAGATACAAATTATTCTTTATAGCAATTGATGATAGAATTTCAGCTTCAACAGATAAGTGTGCTGACAACGACTGATAGCCGCAATGATTTACGACATTGTATAAATACTGTCAGTAAACGAAGCCTACTCATTTAATTAGAATAAACATTTCTTTTCCAACATGCACTGCACTATGTGTATTCTCTTTCCTCCTCGTAGTGCAGGTACCAATGCCTCAATGCAAATTTCATGAAAAGAAAAACTAAATAAAATATCCTATCAAATTTCTCCCCCGCCCCCTTGAAATAAAAGTTGAATTTTCCATTTCTTTGTATTATTCCCAAGAAATTGTGCATTCATGGTGAAATTTTCCATATTAATTGCCATTAAAACGTCAAAATTCCACACTCCCGCTTGTTATTTATCTGCTTTTGGCATGAAGGCACATAATAGTTCTTTATTATTCTGACTACATAAAAATTATTACAGTTTTATTGTTCCATTCTCTCTGTTAGAAAGTTTGGTGTAAAGATATTTCTTCTGAAGAGAGACATAACCTTTTCATATGATAGATACATAAAAAACCTCAAGAAAAATATTAAGAAATAAAAATATAGTTTAAAGAACAATCGATTTTTTCCTACGTAGTTAAACTTCCTTGTTTTTAGGGGCGTTTAGGAAATGACTGAAATGTTCCTTTTTCTACGATTCCGACAAACTTTTATGGTCAGCCATGAAAAATGGCTTCATGAATAGTTATGTTTATGGAGCAGAATTTCTTTAATATCCCACATATTTCTTTCGAAATTTCGATCATAAAAGGCTATAATAACAACTTTGAAGAATTTGGAAGAGAAGTTTTTTTATCACATGCTTTCTACGTATACTCTTTATATTATAAACAAATCGAATTTAATTCAAAACAATGTTGCTAATGAAACAAGAGATAAATTCAAGCCATTAATATAAATTATATTTGGTATAGTGATAAAAATGATAATAAATTCAAGACAAATGCTAAATTACAGGATACATTTAAATTCGAAAAAATGGTGAAATATCTTATAGCCCAAATGATATTATTTGCAAAATAAAAATTATTAATATCATAAAACAATAATATCATATTTAATGTGAGAACAAATTAATATAGAACTGTACAAACGAATTTCTAGAGATAATATAATTAAAAGTCATTTATATATAATATTATCTATATATATATATATATATGTGTGTGTGTGTGTGTATGGCATTTCCCTGAACAATTAATGCCATCATTTCTTTAAACAGAATCAAGAAGAAATTTAGTTTCTGCAATTGGACTCGTTTCTTCTAGTTTATTATTATTAGTTGTGCATTATTTTATTCTACTACTATGTTAAAAAAAAACAATTTGGAACTTATTTTATTAAAGGAAGGAAGAGCTCGGATAGAAAATGTTAACTTGATTTCTCCTTTGTAGTAATGCTGTATGCAACTATGCATATTTCTCATTCTTCAAAGATATGAAAGCGTATCCAATTTTTCTTATGCTATACTCCCCAAAGATTTTGTCGCTGCTTACTGCACTTCTTCGGAACATGAGAGTCGTTGCTCTTTGGAATAAAATTCATAGAATAAGTAAAAATTTACTTCGGTAGATTATGGAAATAAAACGGCTGTAGAAATTGCAGAATGTGAGATTTTGATAGATTATTTTACAGGCGTCAACGTATTATCGCTTGGTTTTATAATACTTGGTTTTTCTGGCAGATTGCATCTTGTCGAATCATGTAAAGTTTAAGAGAACAGATTCTTCAATGCTTGGTTATAGTTTTCAGACAGATATTTTTCATATTTCTTTGATATTGGTGGTTTTTCCACACATTGTAATATGAATGACCTGTCATCGTCCGTTATTGTCCATGATGAAGAACTTTTTTTTAACCACAGATACAATTTACAAATTCTTATTTCACTCATTACTCTTTCCCCGTAAGCTGACAATCATTTTATGAAAAAAGTTTTTTCTTACAGTTATGCAAAACAGTACAAAGAACGGTGCTTGAAAGTTTGCTTTTTCCGACAACGGGAAGCTTTGAATGCATGTAACACGCATGCGCGTTTTGCAATGGAGCTGGATGAAACTGGTTTTGGTAATTTGATATATTTTAACTGCTCAGCTGGAAATTATTTCATTCATACATATTTGAAAAATATTTTAAAAACTTCTGAAACATTTTAATGTGTTGAAACATCTTACCAATTTTTAAACAATTCTATTCCAAAGAAATGATGAAATACTATATTTGGAAATAGTGATTACAAATGAATGAAATATTATTGATACATCACACTTCCGTAATTCTTATTCTTAAAACCAGCGAGAGTGGTCTCCTGAAAATTTGCTCGTTTACTCTTGAATAAAGTTTTATACGAAAGAACGATTTGAAGATCAATGATGTATAATAAATATTAACCTTCGACATAAATTTAACATTTTTACTGAATCTACTACGAAATACTTAGTGAGTAATTGGCCGATTGATGCCTTGTGTAAGGGTAAAGTATTCGGAAACTGAAATTGTGTTTTAGGAGTGTTTTTTCCAGCCAATCGAAACAAAAATTTGACTCTAAACTATATTTGTAGTGGCAAAACTGCATGCTAAATCTGATATATTTAAGTCAGTGCCTTTTACACAGACTTTACATCTTCTAAAAATATAGAATGACAGATGGTAAATTTCTTGTTTGATATGGCTTAAAATTTGATAAGTGTCGACATTATAGTTGCTAATTCTGTGAATAGAATTACATCCATATAGCTCTCTTCTTTTTGTAATTGTCATGCTAATTTATTTTCGAATAGTCGAATAGACAGACTTCCTCTGAATAGATTTTCAAGGCGTTTTTAAGTTATCCTTTCATGGACAGATAGATATTTTCTAAAAATGGATTTTTCGAAAACTAAGAAAAAATTGGTAAAAATGTCGATTTAGAAATTTTTGACGATTACAATACTTTCTGTATGCTCTGTATACGGTAATGTAAAAATACAGTTCTGTAGTTTTATTTCTATCGCCTTAAAATAAAAATGTTCACTGTTTTAAAGAAATACCACGCATTTAATGCGAAATTTTTAAAAATAATTCAAACAAAAATATCTTAACTCAGTTTCCTTTTTATGCATTGTTATTGATGTTGTCGTTGTTTATTTGTTGTTACCACTTAGGATAATAGCTTTCCACTCTTCTATCGGCTAAGAACTTTTGCTACTTTTATGACTCGCGCTTTCTACCATGCAAGAATATTTACTGGGAACGCATTCCTCGAAAGAAAAATCGAAGTACTGCTCTTTTCTTAAATTATACACATAAACTTGCAAGAAAGAAAGAAGTAAAAAGTATAGTTTAAAGTTGAATCGATTTTTCCCCCACAGTGCTAAGATCAAACGTTGTTGGACATTTCAAAAATGGCGAAAATGTTTTATTTCTCAAAATTGAGCGAACGTTTATGGCTCTACGTGAATAACTGCATCATGAATACCTATGCTTATGGAGTGCGTTTTTGGTAACATTTTAAAGCATTTCTTTTGCGTTTTCGAACATAAAGTACTATAATAAAATGTGAGGAATTCGAGAACATGTGGTTTCAGTAAAGTGCTTTCTATGCAGGCTTTTTTTTAAGTAGTATATATGAACGAGTTAAGGATAACATCAATAATAACACTTTATTTACTTGATAAATATTTACACATTTTATATTTTAAGGGGGCTTTATTTTCAATAAAAGTAGCCAAAGCTTTTTTTTTATTTTTTGTAAATAATAAGATCAAAAGCCAATTAAATATTCAGTTAATTAGAAACTGACCGAATTTTTGCTATTTTCATACAATAACATCTGAAACATTTTCCCCCGAGAAATATTTTTATATTAAAATTCAAAAACTTATAATTTCAATGATTCAGTTTTATACCAACATTAACTAAGCAAATATTTGTTTATTTATAATGCTATCAATATATTACTTGTCATACATTTAATAGATTATGCCATACTCCTTTTGATATGCCTAAAATAATAATTTTGTGTGTTATATTTATTAAAAGCTCAATATTTCCTTAAATTCTGTCACAATATTTAAATGTATTTTTTATAAATATAATAAAATAAATTCCAAATTTTTAAGAATTTTATTATTTCAGTTATTTTATAAACGATAAAAAAAACGAATAAATTCAATATGATCCTAAAATAAATCATTAAGATTAACTTTTGTAAATAACTATTAAAATAATTACAAAATTAATTTAAATATAACTAAGCGTTTATTTATTTATGATTCATTGGAATACTAATCATACAGACAACTGATTATATTATACTCCTCTTTATTTATCTTGTACAATAATAATTTTTAATTTTATATTTATTTCAAATTCCATTCTTCCATGCATTCTATCCTAATGATTAAAACTATTTCTAAAATAATGAAAATATTAAATCATAATTATGGCTAACTTTTAAGAATCTTATTATTTCAGTTATTTTGTGCGTGATATGCATATAATGAAAACAAATAAATAAAAATTCATATATTCATAATGGAATTAAAATAAAAATGCAACTAAAATAAATTATTAACATGTGAATTAAATTATTGAAAATTTATTGAAGTGTGAGTGAGTAAAAGAGAGAGTAAAGAGAATTCCAATAATTATGATTGCCTGGGGCTGAAAAGTATTTAAACTTGCTTCTACTTTCCCATAAAGAAAAGTAAACATCTGCTTTCTTTTCAAAATCTACCTCATATTTAATGCGAAGTTTTCTTTAACAAATACCGTAAAAGCAATGTTGCTTCTTGGCCACATTTTTGTTTATTTATTTTTTGGTTTATGACCTCTTAACACTACTATTTTCCACATTCTGGGAATAATAAAAATTATTGCAAATTTTATGGCCACATTCATTTAATAATATTTATTTTCAACGTATTTCTTTCAAGGAAAATAGGGATCTATTTCATTTTGTTTAATAAACTTATAAACTCGCAAGGATGAAAAGAATAATTTTAAATAAAATCAATTCTCGTCTCGACATAGTACATTATGGTTTGGGGGCACTCCTAAAAGGATGGAAATGTTTCTTCTGTTAAAGAGAGAACTAACTTTCATTTAAACATGAAAAGTTGCTCCTTTGATAAATAGATTCTTGAACATCTAAGAATTTTCCTGTGCAAAATTTTCATTCAAATTTTGCTTTTATTTTCCGAATATAAATACTGGACACTATTTCATTTACATTTATAATATCTCTACAAATGTGTGTTTGTGTATGTGTATGTCCAAAACAGTTGTCAAAAATGCATATTTGCTCGTTTTACTCGTACTATGAGAACAAGAAAAATTTCTGAGTACATGGCATTTATAACCTTCCAAAGACCCCCTAGTCAAATAAATGCATTTTCAAATATTTCATTTCATTCGTTTTCATTTTGAAATAAAGGTCATTTCCATTGTCACTAAAAACGCCCTTTTACTAGTACGTCAGGGAAAATAAACCTATTATAAAATTCCATCGTTATAAATATAATAAAATAATAATAATGATGAAGTTTATATAATAATAATAATAATAAAGCTAATATAATAAAAATATATAATAATGTAGCAGTATATAATAATGTGAAGAAAAGCCGTTTTCAATTTTGTTAGTATATTTCAAAACAGAATTCTTAAAATGGTTTTACTCTACTTCTCAGTTTTTAGTTTAATATTCACAATTGAAATAATTAGGGGAATGAAATCCAGATGGAACCATACTAAAGTGTCAGAATTTAATTATTGGCAGAAAACTATTCAGAAAGTATTAAATTAGTGTATTTTTTCCAGTACAAAATTGCACGATTATAGCACATAAGAAAATGCATGAAAAACCTATTACAAAATTCCATCTTTAAAGTATGAAGTAAGTCGATTTAAATTAAAAATAACTAATCTATACTTATAAATAAAGCTGAATGTGTGTGTGTGTGTGTGTGTGTGTGTGTGTGTGTGTGTGTGTGTGTTGGCGCTCTACAGGCCAGGTCATTTGACCTACAGCTACCAAATTTGGTACATGTATACCTTAGAGGTCGGGAATGTGCACCTGGGGTCACTTTTTTTGAATTTTTAATTAGAATTTTAATTATTAATTAAAAACTAACTTTCCCGCCAAAAAAATTTTTCATTTTCCACACCACCAAAAGAGTAAGGCTTCAGTTGTTTTTTTTCCCCAACAGTAATGAGGCTAGGGTTAACATTTTTCGGCCGATTATTTCAAAGGATTCTGTTTATTTTCTTAATGTTTTATGCATTTAAAATTAAACATTGTTAATTAATCGATCTCTCAGATTCATTCTGAAGTACTTTTGAATTAAAATAACTCAGAGTAAAGGAAGTTAAAAATTTCTATTCTGCATAGCGTTACCCCAACTGGCGTAGAAAAATTCACGCATTTGCGTTACCGTAACTGGCGTTGAAAATTCACGCATGCGCATTGTGTTCTGATTGTTGACATGACAACCATTATCAATGGATGCGGTTTTGATTCAAATTATTTTTAGGTTAGTTGCATGCTTTTGTAATTAAATTGTATTTTTTTTTTTTTGTATATGCTTATAGTTTTAAGTACATAGTTAAGTGGTTTTTTAAACCTGTTTTCGACCGATTATTTTAAACGATTCATTTTATTTTCTTAGTGTTTGATGCATTTAAAATTAAACATTGTTAATTAATCGATCTGTTCATGATGATTCTGAGAAAATTTTGTTGAGAAATTCTTGAGATATTACATAAATTAAGAAAGATATTCTTTAGTGCCCATGAAGTTTAAACGCTCAGTGACTCTGTTATCAGTAATCATATTATAAAAAAATGCTTTGTTTCAGTAAAAAATATTATAATATTAATCGTAGATTCATCCTTTCCCCTTTAATTTAAACATGAATTCTACGGGAGCTAACAGAAAATTAGAGAGATACATATTACGTTATGACTGAAGGCCTTTATAATATTATGAGTGAATTATATGACTATCAAAATGGGAAGTTTTAAAATATTTTGATGAAGAATCTATTAAAGTAGGAATTGCGTAAAATATTTAATTATTAAAATTTAAACGAACATTAAGATTGGTGGAGCGGCTGGTCGCCAAAGGCGGCTAGTAGATTTTAATATATTATACTGATAAACATCATTTCCTTGGCAAAAGGCAGATTCAATATATTTAAAGTACTTTTAAAAAAATTTCGATCGCAGAAAATGTTTTCTTAATAGCACTGAATTAGTTTTTTTTTTTTTTTTCGTTTTTGTTTTCAAAAATTATTTTCTTACCTAATGCCAATGAAACCTTCTTCTATTGCATCTATGTATAGAAATAATGAATCGGAAAAAGTAAAATAAGCAGAAGTAAGTAATTGCGAAAGTGAATTCTTTTATTCTGAAAAAGAGAAATAAAATATCTGTTCCGGATTTATTTTTTTTCATTACATCAGCCATGGCACTTAAAGATAATCTTGTTGGGAGGGGAAGAGGGATTGGAAATGAGTTTTGCTGGTGAAATAAAATTATGATTTAATGACAATTCTACAAATCTCACTTAATTCTTTTTATAATAACAGATATTTTTCATCGTAATTTTAATTATTTTTACTGTAACCAGTGTTCTTTATTATTATCTTAATTTTTTTATTATATATGATTCATTATTATCTTAATTCTTTTTGTTGCATATTATTCATTGTTATCTTATTTCTTTTTATTATAAAAGTATTCTTCATTGTGTAGCGGTTACAATTACTGCCTTCTCCTTTCTTCATAGGTGGCGCTACTAGAGCCACCTATTAAGAGCCATGTTTTCCCATGATTCCTCATTTCTTGTCTCTTGTGTTGTCCTTGCTTGCCGTGTGTTTTTGTTCTATGCCTTGTTCTTCAATATGCTTGTGTTAAATGTTTGTGCCGTGGAACTTAACCCGCTAATAAAAAGTAGTTCCTGAAACTGAACTCATTCTTTCATCCATGGCATAACATATAATAAAGAGTCTCGTCCCTCTACAATTGCTAAAATAATTCCTCTTATAACAAGCAAGATTTTTCATTATTGTCATGATTATTTTTACTGTAACGGATTTTCTTCATTGTTACCTCTAATTCTTATAATAACATTTTTTATTGCCATCTTAATTATTTTTATAACTGATATTCTGCACTGTTGATTCTTTTTATCGTAACAACATTCTTTTGGCTTGAGGGTTTTGAAGCCTCAAAATGCGTAGGCAACAAATTGTAGCAGACTCAAAATAAGAAGGCATCAAATTCAGCATTTATTTATTGTCGAAATAGCCCAAAATTGATTTTTACATCATATTGAAGTTCAAAAAATAATTGTTTCAATGATACTAACTTTTCGATCTTCAAATTAATTTCTATTTTTAATGAATTTTTAAAAATATAATAAAATTATAGTTTCCAACAATTAATTTAGCACAAAATAAGAATAAAATTTAATCTGCACGAACATCGCAAAAAATTAGCTTTTATGAACTTGTTGCCATCACATTTACAAAAGCTCTGATTAAAAAATAAGTTAATTACTACTGCAAATTAATTCTAGAAAAATGCAATTTTCAGCACGTGATTGTATGAAATGAAATAAATAGAAAATGTGATATTTGATAGAAATGTGATAACAAATTGGCGATTTAGCACGAAAATAATCTGCGAAATAATGCAGAAGGTTGTCACGTTTGCCGATTTATCGCCAACTATTGTTACAACTTGATTTTAAAATCATTCATTCTCTGAATTCTTTCGAATTGTCTTAATTAATTTGTCATTAACCAGTTTAAACCGATAGAGAAGTCCCGTGATTGTTTCAAACCGGTTTAAATTGACTTAAATTAATTAAGACAAATAATGACTTAAAAAATAATAATGTTCTCACATGACAACTTGAAATTTGCGATCGTAGATTTCATTTTTATTTTGTTTTAATTGTTTTGTTTAAGTTCAATCTAATTCCTTATTATAACAGATATTTGTATAGCTTTCTTATTTATTTTTATTATAAAAATTTTCCGCATTATTTTCTTAATTCTTTTTATTATAATGGATATTCTTCATCCTTATCTCAATTTTTCTGATAGTAACAAAATTTTAAATTGCTTCGTTAATTATTTTTATTGGAGCAGATATTTTTCATCTGTACCTTAATTCTTGACGGTTTATGAAAGTAAATTCAGAACTGAGGTTTTCTTATAAAAAAAATGACGAAATTTCATAGACTCTCAGTTTGTCTTATAAGCTCCTTATTGGTTTTACTTATCATTTTGTCACATATATTAAATTAATTCATTTGAAAGCTGTCTAATTTCACTCTATTGTCTTTTATTATCCCTATCATCATGACATCTCGACTTCATATTAGAAATCAAAAACGGTCCTTTATTAAATTTAGAACAGTAATTCAAAAGCCTTGAAATTATTTTACTTAGATAATGTCCCATTTAATTAGTTTTATAAAAGTTTAATTCATAGCAATTCAAAGAAGCAAAAATTTATACAAAACAAAATGTAAATATATGCAAAAGTCGGCAAACTGTAAGCATACAAATGTGCTACAAAAATTTAATCATGATATCCGGAAAGCATCAATTCTAAATAATCATAGTTTTTTTTCAAAACGGAACTTTGTCTCTATAATACTAGTAATCAATGCAATAAATATGCTTTAGTACTGGAATTCCATCTTTTATAGAACAAAATTATTAAAATATCTAATCTTTACCCCAAACTTTTGATTTCTTTTAAACAAATTACGCAAACTGGTCAATAATCGATAGATTCTTGTCTATATTTCAGTTTGATTCACAAGTACGACATCATTTCATCTTTTACGATTTTTCCCGGAAAGATTCTAAAGCAAATTTAGTAATTCCAGTTTTGCAGAAACAAATTACTCATTTTCATTCCAATGATTTCAGCTCCACCATCTGACATTACCAAAAGCATCAAGTTCCGTTGAAAGTGTTTACCATAATAATACCTCATCTGTCTAAAACTCGTTTCTGGATGCTTTTACAGAATAAACATTTTGCCCCGCATCATTCTATCTGCGGGTCCAAGAGGACAGGCCAACATTTGCTGAAAAGGAATACGTAATTAGTTCTCCACATATCGAAAAGAAGAAACGTGTTCATAGAGTCATTCCCATATACTCTTAATATGAGATATGACGCTTTCAACGCAGAGTTGGAAGAGAAGTGATTCAGATAGAATGATAGTGGTAATAAAATTGGGTTGGTGCCAATCCACGATGAATGGTTTCGTATGGAATCTGGTTCCAGTGATTTATGGATGGTGGAAATGTGAATTTCAAAGCAATAGTTGGATTTCTTGCACTTTTACTGATAATATGTACAGAGTGCTTATAAAACTGCTTTATCTATTCGAAGCTGAAACTAGGGAAAGGAATTAAATAAAATTTCATGTATGGATGGCATGGGGATATGAATTTATAAAAAAAGAAATTAGTTCCAAGTAATCGACATGTTTTATTAATTGTTCTCTTGTTGCGTACTTGCATGTTTGGTTGCTTGTTCATTTATTTATTCATTTGCTAGCTAGCTTGTTTGTGTGCTTGTTTATTTGTTCATTTGTTTGTTTTCTTACTGGCTTTCTTGTTTCTTTATTTGTTTGTTAATTTGCTTGTTTGTGTTCTTGCTTATTTTTTTTATTGATATTTGTTTGTTTGCACTGTTATTGTTTGTTTGTTCGTTTGTTTGCATGTTCGTTTGTTTGTCTAGTTATTTGTTTGTTTGTTTGTTGTTCGGCTTAATACTTGTTTGTTTGCTTGATTGTTTGTTTTTGTTTGCTTGATTGATTGTTTGTTTTTCTTTTGTTGGTTGGTTACTTGTTTGCTTGCTTGATTGTTTGTTTTTCTTTAGTTGGTTGGTTACTTGTTTGTTTGCTTGCTTGTTTATTTATTTACTCTCTAGTTTATTTATTTGTTTGCTTGCTTGCGTGTTCACTCGTGCTTTCGTTCGTTTGAATTGATTGTCACAAGAGCCATTCCTGGTCAAACAGCACCAAGCATATAGTTTAATCAAAAACTAGATTGAAAGAAAACTATTAGATAAAAAATAGTAGAGAATAAACAGAGATAAAAAAAATCATGTATTTGCCTATGAATATATGAAATTTAAATATGGCAGCTTTTAAAATGACAAAAAAAACTATTTGAAACAGAAGTAAAATATCCAAAATTCTCTGCTTTTTAAATTTCAAACAAACGAGAATCAAATTTGGAAACTATTAAATGCAATTAAAAAAAACTAATAGCGTTTAAAAAATTAAAAATATTTGGATGATATTTCGCAACCACCAAGACCTGAAAACGCAATGACGATAAATGAGAGAAACGAACATGAAACCGTTAAAAATTAAAAATCAGGAAGCCGATTATAATGAGATGTATACTAAATTCAATGTCGCATGTAAAATGATACTTTCTCATCGAAAATGATTGATTTATGAATAATTATTTCTAAGACTTGTGCGTCCTTTGCAGAGTCGCTCGAGTCAATTTAACATCGAATTCCCGCAAATGATGCATGGCCACGAACTACTGAAAAAGTTGAATGGATTTCAATTTATTATTTACCTGCAAATACTAACAAAAGATATTTTAATACAGTCAGAATGGAAAAGGATGAAAATAATGAAGAACAAAGAAATGAAAATGAATTGTGCAAAAATGTATTAATTTTAGAGAGATAAAAAAATTAACACACAGAAAGGAATGAAGTACAGTATAAAATTCTCGGAATTCCTTTCATTCAATATTATGGCATCCTGCTCATGTCAAACATTTTCAGCGTGCTAATCTTTTCTATTATAAGATATGATACATTTTCTCAACTTTTTTTCTCTCTTATCATCTACAGTCTGTCTTAAAAATAAGAGAAAATATTGGCTAAAATCACTGATAGAAATAAATTTTTTTTTCAATTTGAAGATGGAGCAAAACTCATTTTTGTGGCATACTGTTTTCGAAAATTACCCATGAAAAAGGAAAAGTTTTTACATTTTCGACTAAATAAACAAAAATATAATTTAAATTCTGATAAAATCGCTTCAAGGTTCTCGTTATCATCCTC
>JAPMOR010008332.1:22928-35550 GCA_026543865.1 Argiope aurantia | reverse complement strand
AAAGGCGTTCTCTGATGGAATGAACTGTACCAGAATTAGTCAACTGCCTCTTTAACTAAATTATTTTTCTTCACAATCTCTCAAAGGTTAAATAACAAGCATTTCTTCAATAATTTTCACTTAACAAAATTTCTTACTGGTCACGGTAATTTCAATTACTATCTCAAGAAATTTGAATTATCAGACACTGATTTGTACTCTTGCAGCGTGGGTAGAGGTCAAAATATCGAACACTTGCTTTTTGACAGCTCCAAACTTATTGAAGGAAGAAGGGATTTTATTGTGGATCTTGATGCCTGTAATATTAAGTTTCCACCTTCGCTTCATGTTTTGATCGACTACAAAATGACTTTTTTCTCATTCTGTAAATTTATTGCCTTTGCTGCTTCAATTTTTAATTAGTCTTGTTGTTTATTTTTTTCCTGTTGCTTTTATCCTTATTTTTATCTGTTTCTATCTATGTATGTAGATGTTTCTACTTACTTCTGTAAGCCTTGTGCTGTACTTTGCACAAGGATTGACTTATTATGGATTTTTGAAAAAAAAGGCGCTATCTTTCGCAACAGCACCATCTCTTGATCTGAAGGGAAGTTAAAATGCCACTTATGCTTTTCCCATCTACATGGATTCTCTGATCAAATGTGTTAAAAGAAAAAAGAAAAGAAACAACTTAAAAACCTCCACTAGCTAGTCCGCTGGCAGCTAGCAATTCTCCATTAAAGCATTTATTTGTCTTCCAATTTTTGAATAATGCTGGTTAAGATTAAAGATCACAGATAAAAAGAGATCCAAAATTGCTTTTTGTACTATTCAAGATGCTTAACTAATTTTTCACTGGCAAAGGTATCGGTTAGTGTAATTATATGTCATAAATAAAGAGAAAAAAAGAATTTATTTATGAAATGATATTTTGGTAGTATTCAAAAAATCTGATTTTATTTGGAAGAAATTTTTCACAGCTTTTTTTTAAATTAAAGATATTGAACAAGCTTATTCCGAGGAAGGACAAATTACGCTAAAACTATAAATACACTATAAAAATGCTTTTAAAAGGTTTTAAATCAGGAAACTATTAGTGAAATATATATTATTTCTGTAAATGTACAAATCTTCTTTCAAAACCTTGATAATAACGATATTTTAAATAGTAAAATGTCACTTTTTTTAACCCAAGGGAAATTTAATTACTTATTTAGTGTGTAAGTTTCTCAAGATATCGTAAATTACTATTTCTGATATTATGAACAATAACTCTTTTCACAAGAAACGAAAGTATCCTCTAGCGAATTAAAACTCTTGAGTGGGAAACAAGATTTAAAGAAAATTAAGAATATAAAATGTGGGAAAGATACCCAGATGTGAATATTTATATACATTTTAAACTATCTATGGAATAGTTTTCATATGAAACATTCATAATAATTTCTCCGAAGATTTATTTCAGCAAAGATTGTAATATGTAAAAAAAATGCATCTAATATAATTGTCTGCTGTACTAATAGAGAAATTTTCGGAGAAATAATTTTTTGAGGGCTTCTAATTCAATTGTAAATAATACTGCATAAATCGAAATATTTCTGTTATTTTAAGTTACAGCTAATCCTCGTATGAGAATTTTAGTTTGGGACTCATGTTAGAATTGGTTTATTTTAAATATCCAGGGAAATTTCTCACTAAATTATAAAGAATGTTAAAGTAAGGAAATTCTAGAATTTTTACTCTGGCATGAGAAAATATACTTACGGAAATTGCGAGCTCTTATTTTAAATTTATGACATTCACAAAATACAAAGAAAATGCATTGTAATCGTCAAAAAAATTCCAATTTAGATTTTGTTGAATCTTTACGAAGCAGACTTTTTTGAATCCAAACAAAAAATGTTTTTGAAATTGCATCTGTCTATCTATGAACATGATATATCAAAAGCGCTAGAAAATTTGAGCTAGAAGAAAAAAATTTATATGTAATTTTTACGTTAAATTTGTAGATTTTTATCAAATTTTGAGTGAAACCTATTTTTAGGAATTCTATCTGTCCGAATACAATTAATTGATTTCACAAGGTAAATTAAGCAAAAATTAATCAAGAGTTCACTCTGAAACAAAACCTTACTGCTCATAAAACAGTCATCAAAACTCCTCTGTGGCAAAATTTTTTTGCTAAAATGATGCTCATTTTTCAAAGGCTAGTTTCAGATAGCCTTTCGGAAAAATTCTCGGAAGGAGAAATGTCTAACATATGAATCGGTTCATCGGTTCAAAATCAAAAATGAATCGGTTCATAATATAATTTGGGAACTTTGTCAAAATAGTACGAACTATTCTAAAGTAAGTGTAAATATCCTTGTTTTTAGAAGTATATCAGATTTTAATAATGGAATAAGAGTGTCAACTATAATTCCCCCCCCCCACATACACACATGCCAATAATCTTAATAATAGCATGTTATGAAAATGGCGAATAAGTTATTTGCGAAGTAGCAATTCAAGTTAAAACAGAATTTAACATTATACAGAAAAAATGTGGAACTGGCAAAAATCAAACTGAATCTAATAATTCTAATGAAATAAGGAATTTATCTTTTCTAGTTACTTCTAAAATAGTAATTAAACATTTTATTTGCTATAAATCTGACTTTATAATTTTAAATGTGCTTTCTTTCCCTGAGGCATTTTTTTCCAAGATTGTTTGTATACAATATGATGTAAGTCGAGAACCGCTGAAGATAAAAAGTTGAAATTTGGAACATGTCTTTTTCAAACATTTTACTTTAACATTAAAGCGGCAAATTTGAAAAAAAAATTACTTTTTAAACTTTTATTGTACTTTTAATGATTTTTTAAAGCAATTATTTTAGAATTTTTTCAAACTTCCATTTAAATATTTTTTTTAATTTTTTTAAATGAATTAATATTTTTTTAATTGTTGAATAAAAATTAAAACTTATATATTTATCTGTAGTTTAGTGAAAAAATTTGAGAAAATGCGAAGAATATTTTGAATTATAGTGATTTAAAGTAAACTCACTTTTCTTTAAAAAATAATTTTAAATTTTTAAAAGACTTTTTAAAAGCTTTTATGCAGTGCTTTTTCTTAATAGAATTTTTAACTAATTTTAATAGCCTTTTAAAATTTGCAATCAATGACTTATTCAATATTTTTGCAATCCGTTTGTTACTGAAATACTTTAAAGTTCATTTATTTGTAAAGTCAGTTTTTATAGCATAACCTTAAATTCAAAAGGAATTAAATTTGCAATTTAAAAATATTTAATTTTCTAAATTTACATGCGTGTTTTCGTATGAAATTTACTATAAGAATTTCCTATTTTGTATTATCTTTCTAGCAAAAACAAAATACTGTTATAAAGGGGCAAACGATAAAATATATTTATTCCTTGCATTTATTTATTTTCGTTTGCTTAAAACGTTTGTTGGTTTGAAGATATTTTAGTTTCAAATTTTAATGTTTTTAATAATTGAATGAAATTAATCTAATTTTCTTTTACATTTTTTCTCAAAAATTTTCACAATAACGTGTTTAGAAACATGAACTTATCGCCTTTAACATAACTAATCGTTTAAAATAGATTCAAAAATTGGACAAATCCAAATTGAAATAAAAATCTTAAGACATCAAATTAGAAAAGTAGATATAAAAAGAAAGATTATTTAAGCCAAATAAAAATAATACAAGAGGCATCAAATAAGGGAAAATAAATCAAAAAGAATCTCAGATGATTAATCTTATTAATTAACATCCAAGCGCTCAAAATGCAACAATGTTTCTCTTTATTATACTATTGTTAGAAAAAAAAGTGAATGTAGGAAATGTCAATATTGTCAAGTCTCAGCTAATTAAATCTACATTATTAAAATAAATCGATAATAATAATGATCTAATTAAAAACTGTCTGCTACAATCTGAGATTAATGAGCAAATAAACTCGACTTTAATGAATAGTGGTTTAATAAACAAAGGCGTCTACCATTTCAGAAGTATGTTAGACGATTTGCTGTTTTTGTTATAATTTTAAGAAATTTTTATTGCTGAGTTTTGATTTTGTATCTGAATATAAATATTTATAATATAACTATATATATATATATTTATTAATATATATATTTATTTAATTTAAATATATTAATGTTTATATAAATATATTCATTATTAATTTAAATATATATATTTATAATATAAATACAATTTTATCAAATTTGTCCACAATTATTTAATTCTTTCTTTAAAAACTTTTAAAATTATTCAGATATCTTTCCTGCTTTTCGAAATTGCTCACATTACAAGTTTTCTGTAATTTACAGATAAGAATTTTTAATTTTTTTTCTGTTTTATTTAGTTTGATTAATATGCTAAATTATTAATATATTAAAATTAAAACAAATAAACATGTTTATTTTTTTTGTAACAGCTTGCATTAAATTTGCAGCAATGGCAATAAAAATGCATCCACCTAACTTGTTTTCATATTTTCTAATAATGATGATGTAATCATTTATAGAATGTGGTAATAATAAAAATTATGGTTCCATCATGCTTTCGCACATCAAACCGAGCAAAGTTTCTTTCTTCGGCAATTATACTTTTTCAATTTAAGCAATTTACAATGCCAATTTATAAAAAAGTAAATTAGCAATTTATTTAAAAAAAATGGTGAGTTTCTATAATGGTGAGTTTCTATTAATATAATGTTATTTTTATATAATATAATTCTATTAATATAAATTTCTATTAATATAAATGGTGAGTTTCTCTTTACATTAAAATAAATTTTTTACTTCCTTTTGTGCAAAGTTTAAAAGAATTGTAATCATTGATATTGACATTTTATAATTAGAATACTTTTCCTATTTGAAATCTAAGCAAAATTGAATATTTTCATGAATTCTCTCGTTTTTGAACTCTGTATTTTGTAGTGTTCACATTTCAAACGTAATTAATTTTTAAGACACCATTTCTGGAATTGCATCCTATTATATCTAAAAGTGATAAGTTATATACAGAAGGCCATAGATGGAAGAAATGAGAAGTGATGCCTTTACACCAAAATTATAGGTCCAATCTCATGAGGCTTAATTTGTACAACCTTTCACAATTTTCTTTCTTTTTTTAAAATATTTATTTATTTGTTTTCACTAGTATGCTTTTAAATTTAAATAAATTTTCCTTATTCATTTTTTTCTGAAATTGTAAATTTTCTGTTATCCGTTTCAGGTAAATAACGTTTCGGATTTTCAACTCGGACACTTTCTTTTATTTATTTTTGTTATAATGTGTACGAAAATTTGGTTTCTTTATTTTTAAAGATGGAATTTTTAAAAATCTTCTTATCAAAGTCTTCAGAATTAGAAGTCTTCTAGTCAGAATGATGCAGACATCAGTACCTTGGTAAGATGTGTGATGACCACAGATACTAATGTACATTTTGCATCTGTTCTCCATGCTCTCCACTAAACTATCGAGGAGTTCTTGGGGGATATTGTCCCACTCCTCTCTCAATGCAATTTTGAGCTCTTGCACTGTTCGGGGAGGAGTGTTTATTTGTGAAACACGTCTGCCAAGAGCATCCCAGGCATGTTCAACGAGATGTAGGTCGGGAGAGTAAGCAGGCCATTGCCCCAACGCTTTTGTGTGGCCACGCATTATCATCCTTAAACAAAAAGTTTGGACCTACAGCACCCCTAAAAAGACGAACATGATCCAGAATAATCTCTCTACAATACCGTTGAGATGTAACGCTTATTCGCACAAAGATGTGAAGCGGTGCTCTGCCATTGTGCATGATGCCTGCCCACACCATCACGCCTGGGCCGTACCTATCCAGTTCACTAACAAGCTATTGGGCATAACATGTTCCACGCTCTCTCCACAGTAATTGGTGGCAAGACTGAAACGAGATTCGTCTGAGAACATCACTCTAGACCAATTTTTGGATATCCCAACAAACATGTTCCTTACACCAGCGTAATCTTTCATGACGATGGCGTGGTTGAAGTGGGATGCAACGAACGGGCTTCCGTGCATACAAACCAACTTGATTTAATCGCCGTGAGATGGTTCTTGCAGAAGCATGCGTACCGGTAGCGGTTGCAAAGTTTGCAGTTATCTGTCCAGGAGTTAAATTTCCTTTTTACCACTAGGGCTACATAGGGCCTCTAAAGGTGTGGTGTTCCTACCCCCGGAATGCTTTTGCAAAGCATTTTCACCTTCAGCGGTCTTCTTTAATACGAGATGACACTCTTTGATACACCCATTGCAGCAACAACAGTGTTGACACTTTGACCTGCTTCCAGTCGTCCAACTGCTCATCCATGATCGTAGGCTCTCAAATAATATCATGCTGAGATTTTGCTCTTAATTATTGCAAGAACCGAACAGAATTTCAGAGAAAAAACTTTTATAACATCCTGCACTACTTTGGATCAAACATCAAAAACAAAATTTTCGTATGAATCATGAGCTTGTATGCAATGTCTTTTATACAGATAACGAGTCCTGGTCTACCACGCCCTCTCAATTTGAATGTACTTTGATTGGTCAGTTGTCTCACAAACAACACATTTCAAAACTTATTGGCTAAAACTCAATGCATCATTATCAGTGTTATTATTACGATTTTTTAATCTAATCAAAGCACAAATAAATTTCAAGATTTTCTTTTAGAAACAAGATTTCTTTTTGTTATTGTATAAAATAAAAAAAATTCTATAAAAATTACTTTTATTTTTAAATCGTAATTTACAAAGCTTTATTTTAAAGGTTATGATATCCTGAAATCAATGTTTCCTAAATTCAATTTTATGGGGCGCCGTTAATATGGAATCAAAATTTAATTATGTTTCTTGATTAACTGCTTGGGAAATTCAGAAAATACTAGGATAATAGCCAAAAATAAACATGATTTTTGGACCAAATTTTAAAAATCTAATATGTCAGAAAGAGTCTAAAAAAATTCGATTGCGAAATTCCATCTTTACAAGTATGGAATACATCAAATGAAATAAAATCGCTTAAATTTAAGAACAATTAATTTTTCAAAAACAAATTTTCATAATTTTCATTTGTAAAGGCAATTACAATCTTTCCTGTAAGCAAAACCAACGATTTTTTTGTTAACTTCTGATTTTAAAATGAGTTTTAAATTTTAAGAACATTAGCAAACATAATGACAGAATGCTAGTTCACATTTTTTGTATTGGTTAGAATAATGCCATCTGTGAATATGACTGGAAATTTGACCCAATTCAAACTTGCACAATTCTTGATCCCTTAAAATTAAAAATTAGAAAGAACTCGTAAAATCTTATAATTTAAATTTTTTGGAAGTTCAAACCCTAGTTGGTAGTGCCAGATGAAATTGAATGAAATAAAATATCATAAATAATGTGTAAGAAATAGCACTAACTTGGCAGAAAAAAAATACTCTTACCAAAATATTAGCAAATTGTTTATATTTTAAATTAATAGCTTTTTGTTACATAGTGAGTATAATCTTTCCACCAATCGTGTTCAATTGATTTAATACATCATAATAATTGATAGTCATTTTTCTACTAATTTAATATGATGCGTTGATAATGAATAAAGCGTTTTAATTTTAAAATATACAACTCAAGTTTATTATTTGTAATTTTTTATATATATCTCAACGATTTTAAGAGGAAAATTATGAAATTTAAAGTTTTGCTTGACTGAATCATCATGCAAAGTTATTAATATCTGCTTAGTAAAGAAAAGAAAAATAACTTTAATCATTACTGCCGTTTATTCATATATTTCATATTTTATAATTCTAAACACTTCAAAAATAGTTTATATTCAACATAGAATTTTATTCGTTTCTTCTCAAGTGGGTAAAAATTGTAGAATATGGTGTAAGTGTTGCGCAGAAATTTTCAAATAATTCTTTTTAATTCACTTGGCTAATTGTTATAAATAATAAAAATCAAATAAAATCCGAACATTTATGTTTTTGATTTTATTACACTATTTACTAATTTAGATATTTTAAAGTAAAGAAAATAAATAAATGTACAATTCGCAGTAAAACTGAAATAAAATTCATAAAAAAAAACCTCCATAAAAAGTCATTTGGAATGTCTAAAGTGAAAAAAAAAATATGAATACCTCAAGGGAATTTATCTTTGGTACTGTCTATCATTGCTTAATAAAAAGAAAAATTGAAGAAACATTGGTCCAGCTTGCAAATTTTAATTATTATCCATATATATATATATATAGTAAAAATACTAAATATTTTTCACTGCACTGACATTCTTATCTTAAATAATCTATATTTAATATATTATTGATGAAATCAAGCACATTTCAAATATTATTTAGTGAGGTTTTCCACACCATGAAATATTAAAATTTTGAATGTATATAAATTAAGTATGCTCATATTTTATAATATTCATCTACATATCGACATATCCAGTTCAAAATGAAATATTGTGATTAATACGAAACAATAGCATGAATTCAAAACGTTATTAAATATTTTTTTGTTCAATTCTTTATAATTTTCGTACGTTTAAGGGAAAATATTGATTAAATTATTTTGAAAGGTTCCATATATTGTTGGTTTTATACATTGTTTTTTTAAAATCTTCATTCCTTTTTATTTTTAAGTTTTAAGAAAGCAATTAAAAATTATTGATTGCTTTATTTAAATAAACGTTTAAACAAATTATTTTTCTTAATGTAACAAACAGATGGCACCACGGAGCTGAAAGTATCAAAACAAATGCTCTGAATATTTATAATTTTGTAACTAAACATCAGATGTCGCCACTACCGTAAACTTCATCATTTGGCACCCCTATCCTTTATATTATTTACATGTTTTAGTACAATACACTCCTTTAAAAAAAATTATGGAACAAAATTTATTTTTCATTGAGATTCTAAAATGTTCATGGAAAAAAATAATTTTGAAGTAAATTCAATTAGCATTTAGCACTTTCAATGCTTAAATTTCAGTATCAAAGATATTCAAATGAAAAAAAATTGTGCCCTGTAACCTAATCTATCAGAAGCAGCCCAATATGCAACTGAATATGAAATTATAAGAGATTTCATACCTTGCTGATTTTGATTTTTTATGTGGTGACTTTTCACTTTAGGAGATTCCTGATTCACCGAATCTCTGGTCTTTAAAAATTCATTGGCGGAATACGATATAATTCTGATCACATTTTTAGACCTTATAATTCTTAAAAAGAATATAAACAGCAAAAGGTGTTTAAATAAAAAATGTACACTATTAAATTGAAAATTTTAGTATTTTCTAATTTATAAAAATATAATTTCTATCTGCATAGTTATCAAGGAACTGATGGGCTTATTTGATAGAGCAGTTTTGATCATCTGGATTAATTATAATGAAAATCAAAATGATATACGAGGTACAATAATTAATTTCTTAATCTTAATAATAATAACAATTCATTTATTTCCTGTAAAATTGTGTGAAGAATAATATTTTTTTTAGTCAAGAAATGAACCACTGAAAAAAATTCGAAACAAATATTTTTACACATCCCCCTGCCCTAATAGTTCTAGTATCTTGTTCAAACTATCATTTCAAATTTAAAAAATATTTCTCAATTCAGGCTACCAAAATTAACCGACTGAGGTAGTTCTGAGTTTCATTATTTTAGACTAATCAACGACTATCTCCGGAAAACGCTGCGATTCGATCGATCTGAAATCGTCTAAAATAGTGATTTTTAGACCGTATATCGTTCTTTTTTTTTGCTTAACATTTTAATACATTAAAAGTATTATATTAAATAGGTCGAATCGGGAGGGAAACTGTATAAAAATTGAAATACATAATATTTTTGAAAATATAAAAAAATTTAAAGCATAATTTTTTAACTCCATGTAAAGCATTTTTTCGTTTGGAAGTATGCACCAATTTCTAAGGATTTAAAAATTAGCTATTAAATTCTTTTTGCATGCATGTCACCGGCATCTTTACGTCTCTCTCTTTCTCTTCACTTTATTTCTTATTTGCTATATACTCCATTTTCGAGTCGTCATCGAGTAGAAAAATTTTTTTAATATATATCTCCTTTTTTGGAATTAAATGTACGCTTTAAAAGCGTCATAATTTTGATATTGATAGTTAAATGTAATTCAAATGAGATATTTTATTATACTATTTTACTTTATAGTGCAAAAATTACCAATTTTTCTTTATTAATAAAAATGAAGAATGCATATGTGCTTGCGTGTACGTGTGTGTTTGTCTGTGTGTGAAAGTGTGCGTGCGCGTGCATGTGTGAGTGTGTTAGCGTATGAGCCTGTCGAACTCTCTACATATCAGATCGTTTGACCTAAAGATACCAAAATAGGCATCAGCTGAATCATTTTTTATTCTATTAAAATCTAAATTTATTCGGTTATTGCTTTATCAACAAAAAAATTTTATATATATATATATATATATATATATATATATATATATATATATATATAATTATGTTTTGTAATTGTTGTGGATTTTGGATTTCGGGATTTTGATAATTTCTGAAACAACATTTTGCGTAATAATCAACAAAGAATTTCATCGTTACAATGAAATCTGAAATGTTTTCATTGTTTCATCAAATATTTAATCACATGAATTCAATTCATCATTAAAAATTAAAGAACAGAAATTATCTTTATTTTCTGAGTAACTCACATTTGCATGAGATAAATAAAATGGAAAATTATATCAATGAATAAAATGAAATTAATTTCATTGAATAAAATTTCAGTATGAATCGAATGAAATGAAATGTATTTCAAAATATAAAATGCCTTTAGATGTTGTATTACCCAGACAAATATGTTTTTGAAGGCACTATGATATTATGTGACTCGACTTACTCCACTAAATAAAATACATATAGTGCTATTTAAATAAAGCAGTTATAATATTTACTACAATTCCATGCTTAAAAGGGTTATGGGTATTATTAACGACATGCATAAAAGGTTAAATTAAAACTAATCATAGCTAACATTCCTAGTGACCAGTTGGTCACCAAAAGTAGCTATTAAATGAAAGGATGCCTACTACATTTACATCCAAAAGCATACGTGACAGACGTACGATGTGAGTCTTCTTTGTGATACTTCACTTCCTTCCCTTTAGTCCGTAATAATAATGCAACATAATCCACAATTATAATAGCATCATATGCAGGATATTTTTCGGTAAATTATATAATGCATGATATGAAGGATTTTATCTGTAAATTATATAATTCAACATATTCAGGTTGCTATCTATAAATTAAATTGTATGTAAATTATGGTATATAACATGAATGAAAAACTTATACAAAGCACATTACAAGACAGACCATTAGGTCAAATCTGGTTCTTAATAGGTGCTCAGTAAGAAAGAGTTATTTTATAAGTTTAATTAGTTTTTATTTAATTGAAAATTAACTTGATGTTCCTTTGCAGTAATTCATGAATGTATTTTTATGCAAACGTTATTTTTTTTTACCTCTTTAAAACTTTTTATTAAAAAAAAAATAACTTTTCTTGAACTTTTCCTGGATTTTAGTCAAAGCGTTTTCTCTCTAGACTAATTAAATATTGTCACTTAGAACTATAGTATAGAACTCAATGACACATACAAGAGGTAGAGCTAAACCAATTTATTAACTAAACTCAGAACTGAGAATGCCGTAACTGACAAATCTTCTGCTTTTATTCAAGCAGATTAAGTTCCAGAATACTCTTCTGGAGACAGTAAGAAAAGTCCAGAACACTTGTCTGGTAAACTAAAGAAATGTCCAGTATCTTCTGGAACATGAAATTAAGGAAAACTTAAAAGCATGGAATTAAGTATTTACATATACTATTAATCGCATTGTCTCTAGCGGGATTCGAACCCAGGTCTCTTGATCACGAGACCAGTGCCATGACCATTCGGCCATGGCGATTCAACTGTCTTTCTTCAATGCGGCAATATATTATCTATATTTTACAATAAAATTTTAATTCTTTTAATAACCAAATTTATACATTCATGCGCTGCAGAAATAATATTTTCATATCATTTTTGTGATAGTAGATGAATATTTTTTACTTTCTCGTATGCGTAGTATAGAGAAAGTATAGTAATCATCAAAAAATTTGAACTCGAGATTTTGACAAATCTCTAAGTTTTATATCTCTCTGAATTCAAAAAACACATTTTTTTATAAATCCATCAATATGTCAGTAATAGACATAATAAAAAAAGCTTTGATCAACGCAGATGAAATTTGGCATACGGTTTTTATACCAAATGTTTAGATTTGTATCAAATTTTCAACAAACTCCACTAAGAGGGAGACTGTCCTGCTGTTTGAATATAATTTAGTACTATAACTTCAAAATAAATAAAGCTACATAGATAATATTCGATGCACAGAATTAATATCTATAGTCTAGACACCCTTCAACTTTTGAAACTAGTCCAAAAGGGGATAACCTCCTGTTGCTCCGTAAGTTTAAAAACATGTGAAAGAGATAACTCAAAGACACAATGAATTAGATATACCAATTATGATATGTGATTTTTGTAGCTACAAGTGAGAAACAACTTCA
>JAPMOR010008332.1:0-22918 GCA_026543865.1 Argiope aurantia | reverse complement strand
GTCTAGACACCCTTCAAATTTTGAGACAAGTCCAAAGAGGGATTACCGCCTATTTCTCTGTACATTTAGAAACATGTGAAAGAGATAACTCAAAGATACAGTGAATTAGATCTATCAATTATGATATGTGATTTTTGTAAGTACAAGTGTAGTTTTGTGTCAAATTTCAAATTTTCGTTTCAATCTGTTGGCAAAAACGCATCAAAAGCACAGATTCTCATTTTCCGATACTATTTGCTGCATGTCAACCGCAAATCGTCAAATAACTCGCGAAAAATGACACGACAGATTCAATTAAAAATGCTAAATTCACTTCAAATGTTAATATTTCAGAACTATTATATGTCATTGCCATGCAAGGCGTTTTCTGAAATAATACCTTTTTCGGAGAGTAAGCGAGAAAGTTTTGGAGAAATCATTACCGCTTGTTTGATTTGTAAACTACGCAGATAATAAACAGAATCCTTCATCCTTTGCGATCATCAATGGAGGAAAATCCCTCGATGCAATATTTTGTGAAACAATGAAAGCGATTTGAATTTCAGAGCAACATTGTAAAACATATGTTAAAAATTAACTTAAAAAATATTTTTAATTGCTATAATTCATACTAAAAATAAATTGATATAATTAAAAAGACAGATTTTTAAATTTCAAAACGGTGTAAAATTTACATTTGTGCAATGAAATTTTTCGCATTTATTCCGGAAAAATGTCGAAATTCAATTTAATATTTAATTTATTAAAAATTTAGAAGAAATCGCACAGAAGTGAACATTTCCACCCTCCAAGGAATATATGTGACAAATTTAGTAGTTGTAGGTCAAGCAGTCTGCCTAGAGTGTCAACACACAAACACACATACATTTTACAAATTCATCTTTATTTTTAGTATAGATAATGAGCTATTGTTTTAAGACAGAAAAAAACCGAGAATAATTAAATTTTTTTTAAAAAAATTTACTTCCATTAAAATGTATTTTTAAAACTCAGTTTGTTAAATTTTATCAGAAAGGAATTAGATTTATATATATATAAATATATGTTCAAATCCTGTTAGTAATAATTATCTTATTTGCTCTAAACAAAATGACGTCACCGTGCAGTGTAAGACAAAAATGTTAGATAGTATGTGCATTTGCGTTTTCCGAGAACTGTTGCGTGATAAGAATTGTTTTTATTGTCTCATTTTCGGATTAGCTTGAAGAGAAGACTTATTAGTTTAAAAATCCTCAAAATCAATGAACAATTCTAAGATATATCTAGGGCCGGGATATACTGGTTGGTAGGGCGTTGGTTTCGCGTTCTTTGGGTTGCGAGTTCAAACCGCGCCGGCCGAAGACTCTCCGTGTGTATGGTGGCTGGTGCACGTATAAATCTGCCGTGGTCACAAAGTCTTCCAAGTCGAGAGTAATACCACTGGGGGTACTGTATCAGGGATGGTAGTTCTCAGATTCAGACCTAAATTACGATCTGTGGTTGAGTGAATGAAATGCATGAATGAAGTCCGCCGCGTAAAAAGGGTTGTGACGTGTGTGTAGTTAAGTCATACTCTTGGCCCTAGAGGGCGCTACTGAACAAACAAGAGACGTACCAATGGCTTAAAATCACTGACTTCCAAAGTCAGTGGGCTTGTCTATGACACGTGCCATTAGAAACAAAAACAATAAGATACATCTAATGACAAAAATTCAGGTTTCAAAGGTTTTCATGATTTTCTCTTTTAGAGAAAAGTTCTTAGTAAATAAATAAAATGATTTTCTGTCTTAAGAAAGTAATAAATAAATAAAACAATTTCCTTTGATAAATATATAGTAAATATGTTAGAAAAAATGCTAAAAGAAGAGAAAGTTTTAATTTCAATTGCAAATCTAAAATTATTTTCCAACAATTTAGAATGCGATTAATTTCTATCAATAATTTTCCTCTTGACAGATTTTACAATAAGCATACTTCCACACGAGCTCATAGATTTAAAGAATCTGCTTATTGATTTCTTGTCAAGAGAAATTTTACCAAAAGCAATATATTCTAATAAAAAAGTCAATTGAATCGGATAATACAGCTTTATTTATTTTATTTCCTTATTTTGGAAAGTTATCCCTAAGAAATGGAAGAATCTCTATTTGGAAAATAATAAAACTAATTCTATGTTTTCAAGGAAAGTATTCAGTATGTTTACAGAATATTTTCTTCGAAAACATTTCTATGAATTAATCAATAAATGTAAGAAATGCATTAGCGGAAGAGAAGACATTTTAGAAAGTGATTCGAAATTCTTACAATAATGACAGATAAAAAGATCTGTTAAAACATTTACATTTGTGTTTAGTATAATTATCTTTCGTAAATGTTTTTGGAATCAAACTAATTTTAGATATTTTAACACTTTTTGAAAAGTTTAACTAAAAAGATTTTCTTTGATCGTAAAAGCATTAATGATCTTTTCTAGTATCTACAATTTGTCAAATTATGGTTTAAAATTAAATCTAATTCTTTTATAAGTTTTTGATATTATTCTAGGGGACTAGTTCTAATTATTTGGTTTAACCCTGTAAAAGGTCTTTTTTTTCTAGTCGTGATATATTAGAATATTTTTAGGATTGAGATTGGCTTAAGAAAAATTATTCATTTAGCTTAATTAATTAATTTTGTTAATTAATAATTAAAAATAAATCAAGACTTACCAGTTTGTGGGGAAAAAGGAAAGGAAACATCTAAGTTTCTGTCTTATTGAAAGATTTGAGAAAACGTTATGCCAACCTACATAACTCCATGCAAAAACAAATCAAGACATACCAATAAAACAAATCAAGACATACCAATTTGTGGGAAATAAGGAAAGTAAACATCTAAGTTTCTGTCTTATTGAAAAATTTGAGAGAACGCATGCCAACCTACATAACTCCATGCAAAGATTGAGGAATTTGGTGTGAAGCATATTTTCCATGGCCTTAGAAAGGGTTCATTTACACTAGACGATATCTATTGATAAAACAATTTTGGAGTAAATGACTCTGTTTCAATGCATCAATAGTATGTTGTTTTCCTTAAAGACGTTCAGAGGAAATTCAGTGCCATTTTTAATCCGATAATTAATAAAATAAGAAAAGTCCTTAAGTCTCATCGGACTACACCAAGCAGTACTAGAGCGTATATTGGTCTACAAGCATTTCAATGTTAATTAAAAACATATCAAGAGAGTAGAGATCGTTATCTTCTCCTACAATTTATTCCACTCCAAGTTACCAATGGACTGAAATTATACTCTACAAAAGATCAATGCTCAATTTTCTATTCATGCAGTTGCTGATAGGAAAGGTTTCTAGCTAGATCTACAAAGTTTCTGTCCTCTCTGCTCAGATTAATTCTCTCGAATGAATCCTGTTTACGTTTGCAAATCTTACAAAGTTATTAAAAGCGTCCTCAGAAGGAGACAGTCGCTTCTCTTTTGTCTTATAGTTCCATGTATCAAACAATCCCACTGAAACAGTCCAATTTCCATGAAAAATGGCTTGCTGTTGGGATTTCATTTTGTTAGAATGGGAAATTAAGTAGATGATATAAATTGTTTCGGCATTTCTTTGTACTTCTCGAGCTTTCTTCCGTCACAGCAAATTTCTTGTAGTCTTTGAAAGAAAGCACTAGGGATTATTATAATTAGGATATATCTTCAAAATAATATTTTGGAAACATGATTATTTGCATACAAAAAATGCTTATGCTGCTTTCTATCATAATTAATTATTGAATTACAAGCGGCCTCTTCTGGAGCGAATCGCGGTTGGTTCTATATTTTCATGAATTAGACGCATTAGTAAGGAGCTAAGTAGTAGGTTTACTAGAAAAACTATTCTACTTGCTTGTTTAAATTACCATATTGACGACGACAGATCAAACAATCTGTCAAAAATAACACTAACTAACAGTCGTCCACACACATACTGCATTAGTATTGAATATTACTAAACTAGCTATCTATTAGCCATTATAAAATGGTCTATTATTTAAAGATTATTAAATATACGGCGATGCAAAAAAACAAATTGTAAGATCCCATTGTGTGATACGTTGATTTGTTCAATGTTTATTTCAAATTAAAACTCTTAACCCCTATACAAGTTACCAATGGTCACTTGTTTTTCATCAACCTATATTTTCAAGAGAAATCTCAAAAATGCTACTTCACGGTGCATTCTCTATGAAAATCCCCAAAAAAAATCCCAGTCTCGACCACTATACAGACTCTTCCAGATATATATTCTTTATATAAAACATTATATCCCCTATATATGCCATCAATGTTCACCTGCCACCCACCCCTCCCATATTTTCGGAACATACTGCAATATATTGCCTTGACACAGATACCAATATCGGTAACTTAAATGATTTAATTTTGCTATTTAGTAAGCATTTCTAACCAATTAAAAGGTACCATATTTATTTTACAAATTTGAATTAAAGAATTTTATTGTTATGAAATGATTTAAATAATTAAAACAATTAATATGGTGAGCGAACAACTGTTGATCAGAATCGGTTAGTAAAAATTTAACAAAAAAACAAGAGTTTCGATTAGTTCGTATGTTTAAGTTTGAGATTATTCTGTTAATCCTATATTCAAAATAGTCAACCTTATAAATGGGAGTTTAGCTTATGTCAGAAAATAACAGATAAGGATCATTCCACAAAGATTCATTTAATACTACTTCGTTTATAACGTATAATGTTTTAATACAAAATTAAATTTCCATTTTTATAAAGAAAATTATATTTAATTCGATAAGTTGGGATTAAGGTGATAATGTAAAAATAATTGAAAAAATTGTAGAAATCGTGATTGTTTTTTAGGGAGAAGGAATCAAAAAATATACAGAAGCATATCATTTCAGCATAAGTTCTTAAACAAGCGTTTGTATAATTAATCAAACCAAAGGGAATATTCTCATCGAAACTTTTTCGAACTTCTCTAGTTTAGTTTAGTTTAGCTTAGTTATAATAACGTCCCGTTTGAAGCAACGCTAGGGCATGGGATGGACCTCGTAATTTTGATCCTCGGTCAGGTGACGAGGACGATACCTGAGCTGGCACTCCCCTCTCCACACCACACCACATGGTCATGACGGATTTAACGTACAACAGACCCCCTTACACGACGGTCCTTCGGTGGAATCGGGTCTCCAACCTGAAACCCTCCGGTTCCGAAGTCGAGACCTTACCATCAGGCCACCGTGGCCCACGAACTTCTCTCATAAATGCATTTATGCATTATTAACCGCTTGCCATGGACGAACAGTAGTTACTAAAGATCTAATTAAACATGCAATCTTTGACGATTAGTACACGCTCATCGCTGAGCTGCGGTTAATACACAAGCACCAGAACACCCAATGTGTATTTTAGACCTTTTTTACCAACCGTTTGAAACGAAATCTTACACAGAACTACTTTTATAGTCACAAAATCACATACCAAATTTCATATATTTATGTTATCGCGTTTACATGCTTGTGGAAGAACATATTGACAGAAAGGTCAATTCTTCAAAAGATTGGTTCCAAGTCTGACTTTAGATATATGTGTTTCATATTTTATCCTTTTAGCTTTTTTCGTTAGGTAGTAATCGTGCTACCTTGAATTCGAACAACCGAACAGTTTTGTATTAATGAACTTTTTTTAAGGGAGTCAAGTCCTTAGGTAACTAAAAAATCTCATTATTCCAGAAAAACTTTAGTGTCTAGATAATCTATATAAACAGCACACTATCTTTTGCTGTAACGTATCTGTACTTTTTAATTCTTCATGTAAAATAGGTTTGGTAAGAAGTATTCTGATCAAAATATTTCTTCTTTAGTTTTCAATATTAGGAAAGCATTCTGAGCTTAAATACTTTATTAAGCAATTAGTCTCAAGTGGCGAGCAGTTGGCTCACGGGAATTAATCCTCGCTAAAATTTCTTAATAGCTAATTCAGAAAAACATTTTTAAGCTTCAATTCACAATAGTTTTAAGCCCATACTATTTTAGAAGCTTTAAACTGTTCTATATAATGTACTATTGGCTTAGAAATTTGCTGTTGAGCTGTGTATAAAGTATATATCTAGTGCATATTTAACCATGGTTGCCTTAAATACTATAAAATATAACTTTATTAAAATATTTTTTTTAAAGTTTACAGAAACCTTTTTTTTATACTTATTTTCTTATAATAAATCAAATGTATTTCATTTCTTACAAACGCATTGAAAATTACACTTTTCTCGGTCTTTTCGAATTCTACATTTTATAAAGACCTTTGGTCCTATGATTCTTATTTAGTAAAATTGTTTGAGATGCTAACATTTTAAATAAAAAATAAGATCCATTCTATTGCTACTAAAGCTGAGTGAGTTGTGAACATTTTAAATATCATTATTTTACAAAAACATGGATTTTAGACGACTCCATTGGCAGTTTCAAAGATAAGACACACAACACCAGGATTTTCACCAAAATGTTTTAGTCTAATTGTTGATTGTTCCAAAATATTTATATGCAGAACTTCGAATATTATATGAAAATCGAAATATTACTTTAATTTTAAAATTAGAGTGTCAAGAATATTTTACTGAATATTATTCCTTAGGACAAAATATTTGTATAAAATGTAGACTTTATAATTTTTTGAAAAGTCCATCTAATAACTGAAACAAAAGTAAATATTATTATTTAAGTCATTTAAATCAGCACGAAAGTAAAACTTAGAATTTAATTTTATGATTAATCAGAGAAATTTTAATGAGATAATTCTTTGAGATGCTACATAAATTATAAAAATTATTCTATAGTGTATATGAAACCTCAATGCTGAATGCTTCTGTTTCCTAGACTCATATTTTTTTAAATTATTAGTGTCATCAAAAAGACTTGTTTTAATTTCTTAATTGCTTTAATTGTTTAATTAAAGTTTAATCGCTTTCTCTTCAATTTATAGTTCAAATTTTGCGGGAGCTGATAGAAAATGAAAGCGATACATAGCACTCATAACATAACGATATAAGACTTCACTGATATTATTAAGTATATGGCTATCCAAATTTGAAGCTTAAAAATAATTTTCTGTATAAGCTATTAAAAGATTATCTTGCCTAAAATATTTAATTGAAAACTTTAGCGAGCATTAATACCAGTGAACCAGATGGTAGCCAAAAGCGGCTAGTCTTTAATACAAGTAACTATAAGGAAGACAACAATTTGAATTTCTTCTCAACAATGTCATTTTTATTGGAAAATTCCAAAAAAATAATTTTTTCTCAAAAAAAGTTCCAAATATAGCAAACATTTGCACAAGAACTAAATTGGTAACATTAAAAAAACACCTTCTCTTTTTCTTTTTTTTAAATTTTAAAATAGTTTCAAAATCAGTTTTTATGCCATAATATATTCAGGAACTACCACGGAAAACGCCAAAATCGTACTTATAATTTTATTTCATTAAAATTTTGAGAAGTGCACATTTCCACCCTCCAGAATTTATCTATGTCAAGTGTTTTATCTCTAGACTAAACAGTCACCCTTCTACAAAGCCAATAAAAGAAAACACATACACATTCTCCCATATTTAGAAACCTTGATGCATACTTAATAATACTTAAATAATGAAATCAAAACAGATTATAAATTGATCAAAGAGGATTTATTTGAAATATGGATGAAAATAGAACAGCATCTTTATTTAAAAACGTAATGCACCATAAAAAAAACATTCCACAAAATTAACAAAAGTCGTCACTCAAAAAGTCCATTAGAGCTGTTTATATTTGAACCCCTTGAGACGTGAAGTGCTGCTTTCACCCTCCTTCTACAAAAAGAGATTTCAAGAGTATTTATTTTAGAAGCAGTAAGATTGCAAGATTGCCTTTTATATTCTGGCAACAGAACTTCATAAATAGCAGAGTGAAAGCGAGACAGAATATTCGAGTCGATAAACTCATACATAAAGCATTCCCATTAAAATTGTTGTAGAAAAAACTTGTACTAGTAATAACCTTATAAAGATGGTATGTATTAATAGTAATTACTTACTTTCTTTCTCGTATGCCACGTGAACGTAGACAATATCATAATAGCCCAACGGTGGTGGTCTCCTCAAAATATTCTCCTACACTTTCTAATAAAGGTACTACTGTACAAGAGAATGCCTTGCATGGCACTGGCGTATAGGTGCAGGACTGGCCATCTGGGGGGGAGTGTGCGGTGGGTGCTATGCACCGGGACCTCGCGATTGAGGGGGACCCCACTGAGATTAAGAAAATATTATTCTGAACAATAATAATGATTATACGAATTGAAAGTATACAAATTTGTTTCCACGTAGCTGGCCGAGCGTCGACTGACGCCGTTATTAGGCAATGATCGCAGTGATGCCTATAAAAAGGGGGGGGGGGGGTCCGTGTATGAATAAGGAAATCCCCTTCAGATATGTTAAGACAGAGTGGTGCAACCGGCGGCCAGAAGGCGATGCTGAGGCTAGGTTCAAATGGACTTGTAAATCATCAAATGCTTAGTTTTTCTACATCTAATCTTATATTTTTTTATGCTTGCATCTGTGTATTTTTTATGCTTGCATATGTATATTAAGTTGTCCAAACAAAAAGTAAAGCGAAGATAAATTAAACGATCAACTCCCAGAAATGCACGTTGAATTACTCCTCCACCGGCCACAGTTGGAATGAAAAGTATTAAAGTAGACGTTTAAATGCAGCAATCGACGGATTTGGAAATAATTTACAGCATATATTATAGTCTAGTGTAAGTGTGCAAAATATTATAAGGTAAATAGATTTACTGTCACTTACCTCACCTACTAGTTGATAGCGTATAGTATAGCATATAGTAATTTGATCATTCATTCTATAAACTGCTTAACACTGTTAGATATAACCATGTCCATGCTAGGGAAATATCCCTCTTTGTGTCAAAAAAGAAAATTATCAGAAAAGAAAAAAGAAGAAAAGCGAAACTTCAAGAAGTCACAAGTAAGTCTGTTTTCTTGGCTACAAAGTAATTCTGTCAAAGAAATTGCTTCTTCTTCAGAAGTTACAATTCGAACTTCAACTGGGGAAGAAATTTCTACCCCAACTACACAGTCTTGTAATAAAAATGCTGAACTGGTGAAATTTGTTGAAGAACATTATGTTTAAATAAATATGACCGAATCAGAAAATAATGACAAAAATGACTATAACAAATATGATCAAGAGAATAAAAATGATCCTGGTTTAAGGTCAAGTATTATAACGGATACATTTAAAATGTTTTATGTTAAAATCGGACCTGTACAACACAAAGGAGTTTTTATTAAAATTGCTGACGGTAGATCATTTTCCACTATGTACTACTTTAAAAAAAAAATGCCAAATCGTATTACCCAACTTCGCAGCTGGTTAATTTATTCAAAAACGGAAGACTCCGTATTTTGCTTTTGTTGTATATTGTTTTCGAAAAGAGGAGGAAATGACCAAATTACACGATTTATAGGTTGCTATAATAACTGGAGAAAACTATCAACTGTAATCCAAGATCATGAGCATTCTAGTTGTCATTTTAATTCGTTTATTGCTTGGGAAGAATTACTAAAACGAATATATTTATATTCGACTATTGATAAAACAAATCAAGTTAATATAAGTATGGAAACGGCACAACTTAAATTTCTATTTCAAAGAATTGTAGATGTGATTCTATTTTTAGCGTGTAATAATCCATTTCGCCTTCCACTTCGAGAAACCCATAAAATAATAGATACACCTAATAATGGAATTTTTTTAAGTTTAGCCGAATTAATAAGTAAATTCGGCCCTGTGATAATGGATCATATAAACAAAGTAATCAATTCTAAAAAAAGAATTCTGAATCATTTAGCACATAGGTCACAAGAACAAATTATTTCTCCGTTACGAAATGAAGTCCTTAATAAACTTATGCCCGATACAAAAATAGCCATGTACTAGATTATCCAAATAGATTGTACTCCTGATATTTCCCATAAAGAAAAAACTTCAGTCATTATTAGGTATGTAAATTTTGAGAGAAAAAAGTAACTATAAATGAATTATTTATAGAGTTTATAGAAGAAACTGATATGACTGAAGAAGGACAAGCAAAAACTCTATTTAAATTATTTACTGAGCGTGATTTATATATTATGAATTGTAGAGGGCAAGCATGCGACAACGGTAGCAACATGAAAGAGAAATATAAAGGTGTACAGTTTAGAATATTTTCTCTAAAGCCGCATGCAATTTATGTGCCTTGACTATCACACTCCGTAAATTTATTAATTTGTGATGCCGCTTCCAGACCTATATATTGTTAAAAAAAATTGGGGGATATTGCAACGCTTATATTGCTTATTTTCTTCATCTACACAAAGAAGGGAAATTCTACAAAAGCATTTAAACATTTCTCTTAAATCATTATGTCTCTCGTTGGGAAGCCAAAATAGATTCTGTTAAAGGAGTGTGTACACATTTTGAACAAACCTGTAATGCCCTAGAAGAATTTATTGATACAAATAGCAATACTACAGAGGTATCTGAAGCTAAAAGTTTATTGTATTCAATACAAGAAGTGACATTTATTTTAGGTTTACAATAGTGTCCAAAATTAACATTATTAATAAACTATTTCAAGCAAAAACAATTGCTCTTGACCCGTCTTTCAATTTAGTCAATAAAATTTTAACTGAAATCCAAATTTTAGGAACTAAATTTAACACATTTTTAGACGAAGCAAAAGTGCATGCATGTAATTTGAACATTTTCCTTCAAAACGAATTCAAAAACGGAAAAAAATTATATTTCGAATTAGCAGAAGAGGAAGTTATAAAAAACCCAGTGGAGGAATTTAGGTGTCATTTTCTTAACACTGTAATTGATACTGTTACTGTACAAATAGAAAATTGATTTAGAAGTATGCTAAATATTATTTCTGATTTCAAATGAATCACTCATATATCAATTAGAGAAATGTTTCAAAAACGTAGTAAAGTTTTATAACAAAGATGTAGATGAAACCTAATCCAGGAAATTTGCTTGCTACGGGATTTCATTTTGAATGAAAGAGATGTAAATAATGCACAAGACATATTGCAATTAGGGATTGCAATATCGGATCAAAATTTCAATACCGGTATTCGGTATTTTTTAAATCTTAATGCCGGGATACCGGTTTTAATACCGGTATTAGAAATTTTAGAAAAAGAAAGAAAGCACAGATGTTTTTTTTATTTGCCAGTTTTATTAGAGAGTGTAAATATCACAAAAAATAATTTGTAAATTATAAATTATAACAGTATATAAAAAATCACAAAAAGTAAAGGAACATCTTATTTATTTAAATCACTAAAAAGTTTAAATGTCACTATTCAGTCTGTGGTACAAATTTTTGAAATGTGATCATAAAAAACATAATGCATCAATTGTACCATCATTAAGCCTGAAAAGTAATTTTGTGCAAAAATGACTAGCTGTCGAAAACGCTCTTTCGGCATCTACGCTAGTTGGTGGTACTGTTAGCAATGCGCGATATACTTTTTCCAAGTATTTACCTCTAAATCCCTTATCTTCAAATAAATCAATTTCTCGTCAGATGGTTTTGGATATAGTTGATTTCTGTATTGTATTTTGGTTTGTTGAAATTTTTCTATTTATCGCTAATTCTAATTTTTGTTCTAGAGGCAATTCCTTTTCACTATCGACATTAGTGTTATCATAATCTTCGATAACTGAACCGAATTCTTCTGAATGTGTATAGGTTTGTGGGTAAAATATTTTAAGAAAATTTACTATAAACTTGATCAGATTTGAATTGGTTATTTTCTTTAAATCATTATAATTATGTAAATACCATAAGACATTTTCTATTTCGGTATGCCTTTGTTCTGTGCGATTTTTCAATGTAATATATAATTCTTCAGATAAGGATGTGTGCTGTTCTTTCAGTGACTGCAACATAAAATTTATTGTTGCATTAGCTGTTAATAAATTAGAATTTATCCGACATAATGCCCCAATAGTCAGTTTTATTGGAAGTAGAGCTGATGCAGTTCTGGATATTAAGTCGAATTCACTATCTGAAAAATTAATTCACAGGTTTAAGTTGATTATTGGTAGGATTGGATTTCTCAGTTTCAAAAACCTCTCCATCATTAGGAGCAAACTGTTCCAACATGTTTTAGAATCTAATATTAATATATATTCTGTTTTATTTTCAGTTAGTATGTATTTTAATAATATGTCATCTTTTATAGAGGAACGTTTAAATATCTTAACACTTTTTCGAACTTTATAAATTATAGGAAACAATTCTTGATGGGTTAATATTTCATCCTCATTAGCAATATCTTCTTCAACAATTACATTGTCATTATCTTCATTGTCAATTTCACTTTCACTCTTATTCTCTTCGAAGTTGGAATCCGAAGTTTCTATATCTACAGTATTTCGATTCTTCTGTTCTTTATTTTTTTTTTTGGCATAATACATCTATTACTCCTATTAACCTCTGCCGCGACATGAGCATCTTTACTGAATCAATCGTGTAATTCTTGGCGAGATTTTTAAAATATTAATGGATAGCGGTTAAAAGTATCCTAAAATCGAATTTGTGTTTTAAACACGTTTTTCGCAACCGATTAAAGCAAAAATTGACATAGATTGACACTTATATTCACAAAATCACGAATAAAATTTGAAATATCTAAGTTATTGGGTTCTTTTAATTATCGCGTTTACACGTTTCTGAAAGTATAGACCAATAAAACGACAGAGAATTAATTCCTTGTACGATGTATTTCAAAAATTGATAGGTGTCTATTACGTAAATGTTGAATATGTGTATTTATTTTCATACATTTCATTTATTTGTTAGACTGTAATCGAATCCCCTGATAGATAGACTTCCTCTGTACAAATTTGATGTAAAAACCAATACTACCTCTATATATAGTATACGAAAAAATAATTTAAAAAATTGAACTAATATTTTTATGAATCTCTAAGCTCCAAAACTTTCTGAATCCAAAAAAAAACAACATATTTTTACTTTACATAGTGTAGTGAAAGTATAGTAAACGTCAAAAATTTCGAATTCCAGATTTTGACGAATCTCCACGTTTTAGACTTTCCTAAGTTCGAAAAACACATTTTTGGAAAATGCCTGCGTAAAAAGCATAAGTCAAAAAATGTTTTGAGCTAGGTCGGATGAAATTTTGTCTGGGGTCTTCACACCATAATTGCAGATTTCTATCAAATTTTGAGTAATATATATTCAAAGGAAGTCCGTCTATCCGGCTGTTCGAATATATTTGAATAAGATAACTACAAAACAAAGAGAGCTAAATAGATAAAATTCGATATATGGAATTAACATCTACAGTCTAAACACCCATCAAATTTTTATATCGACTTTTACGGTTTGTACTTTTAGAAACGTATAAGAAGGGCCGGGATAGTCTTTTATTGTCCCATTTTCGGATTAGCTTGAAGAGAAAACTCATTAGTTTCAAAATTCTCAAAATCAATGCACAATTCTAAGATATATCTAGCGCCGAGTTGATTTCGCGTCCTTTGGGTTGCGAGTTCGAACCCCGCCGGCTGAAGACTCTCCGTGTGTGTGGTGGCTGGCGCACATATAAATCTATCGTGGTCACAAAATCCTCTATGTTGAGAGCAATACCACTGGGGGTACTGGATCAGGGGTGATTGTTCTCTGATTCAGGTCTTAATTACGATCTGTGAATGAAATGAATGATTTAAGTCCGCCCCGTAAAAAGGGTTGCGACGTGTGTAGATAAATCGTAATCTTAGCCCTCGATGACGCTACTGAAAAGCACCCTTGGCTTAAAATTCCTGTCTTCTAAAGTCAGTGGGCTTGTCTATGACATGTGCCATTACAAACCACAACAACAGAAACGGGATAACTCAAAGTCGTAATGACTTAAATATATCAAATTGGGTATGTGAATTTTGACTACAAAAGTAGTTTTGCTAAGAAAATTTTTATTTTAACTGTTTGGGAAAAACGCGTCTAAAATTCAAATTCGATTTTTGGATACTATTAATCGCATGCCAGGGATTAATCGCAAACTAACTGAACAAGGATGACGAGATTAATTCAGTAAAAATGCTAAATTCACGTGCAAAATTAATATTGCGTAACTATTGTATGCCAATGTTTTGCAAAGTGTTCTCTCGAATAACACCTTTATTAGAAAGTATGGGGAAAAGTTTTGGGGCGACCACACCCTCTGGTTGTGTTTATGCCTATTTGTCTATTTGTTACCACGATAGGTCATAAAATCAATGATCTACAGGCATGAAATTTGGTATGAAAAGAGCTCTAATAATATGGCCCGTTCACTATATCAATAAAGTTCTTAAACTTTTGGAACAAAATTCTTTAAGAAAAATTTACTTGTTCCTTGTCCTCGTGAATATAATAATTTGAAAGTGCAATTAACTAGATGGATTTATCGTTATAATTTTAGTTTTTATCACATTTTGAGCCCAATTCATTAACAACTTAAACATGGCAGATTTGTATAACTGTGTATATTGTTACGGATTTCGCCGATGTATTAGCTTGATAGTGGATGCATGGTGTGAGAACACAATCAGCAGACCTTAGTAGAAAACAACGACGCTTATTTACACGAAGAACACGAGTACACAGACGACAAATATTTAAAGATGGGACGAACACAGGACAGAACACAGCACCACTCTACAACAAACAGTAGCCCACAAGTAGTAATCCACCACAGCACACAAAGCAGCCAGAGAGAATCCAGCATTAGAGGGGATCCTTCTTCCCTCTACGGTCTCTCCAATGGCTGAACTTCTCACCTCGCTTTAACTGCCGACTCACTACTTCTCACAACTGGCCACTACACACGCGACACGACGCCGTTTCCACAGCAGACAACAGGACTCGGCACACAGCAATTCAGCTTCGCTCCACACAACGCAGGCACTCCGCCGTTGCTTCGCCATCCTCTCGAAGACTCGTTACTTGTCTACGACTCCACTTCCGATCACGATTCAATTCACGACGACCTGCAGCTTGAGCATGCCGTTCTTTTACAGTTCCCGGGAGGAGTATCAGGAGTATCTGGACGTATCTCAGTTCCTATTGGATGAATCGTGAAAATTCTCGAATTTCCAGCATTATCCATTTTGTCGTCAAAGTCGCCAAATTCATCGCCATATGGTCGCCAAGTTCTAAGATCACTAACGCACCCGATCAGCATCCACAGGGCTGATCGCAAAAAGGTCTTTCTTACGATGACATTATTCGTACTGGGAGGCAAAATTACAGGTTCGTAACAATATGTAATAGCGATAACTGTATAAAGCAATGTTTTAGATAAATGAAATTTAGTATGTGGTCTTGTCACTAATGTTGTAGTTATGTTTCAAATTCTGGACTCCATCTGTAAATATCTCTACATACCAGAATGGTATCCATATATCCCAAAATCCAAACATACTTAGTTGATTTCCTTGCATCATCAAATGCAAAAAGTGCCATATTATTGATATACGAAAACACTGAAAGGTGAATACTCCGCTATTGACCTTCTAATAATACAAAAATAAACTGTATTAAAATAATTAATGAAACCTTGAAACTGGTTTGAATTTAATTGCATTAATATTAAATACTGCTATAAATTAAGTTTAAAAATTATAAATTTCATAAAAAATAAAAGGACTAAATTGCTATCGTTAAAAATATAATTTTTTGAGTATTAAAATGGTATAAAAATCATTTTTGCGGATAATATTTTTGAAAGTTATCACAGAAAAATCCCAAAATGTCAATTAATATTTAATTAATGAAAATCAACAAAAAATATCACTCCGAGATTCAGCTGCAAATTTATTTTGTGCCGTTTTTGGTAGTTCCAGGTCAAACGATTTGCCTTATAAAATTCCAACAAACACAAATGCTCATTCATAGACATAGAAAGACATACACATACCTGGAGAAATACAGAAAGAAATCATACACATAAACAACTGCAAAAAGATAAGCATACATGAGCCTAGCCCATTCCATACTAATTTTGATTAATATGGAATTCCATCGTTTAAAAAAATTCACCATTTTATTTTATATGAGTAAAAGAATGAATTCCATTAAATCACTTTATTGCAAATTAAAATGCATGTATTAAGAAATAAAAGGAGAAATGAAAATCCTATTACAGATTTAATGATCGTTAAAAACGGGCGATTGAATTTTTGAAGGGGAGATTTGAATTCCATCATAGTGCCAAAAACACTTTTTACAGATAGTGTATCAGAATGAATTTAAAAAAATTATTAAAATTAAGGGAAAATTTGTGCACAAATGAAATTTATATCATTAAAAAGTGATTTTTTGGGTCTTAAGATGATACAAATACTATTTTTGTAACATAGTTGCTTTGGAAGATATGAATAATAATTTCATAGTCAAATCATATCGATTGCTCATCTGGCGATGAATAAACGTATTTTTGGTCTTAATTAAATTTTTTTTTGTCTGCAGGATATTTCTTGATTTCATTTATATCATCTTTTATCTGATGGAATTTAATTTTTAGTGATACGGCGAACCTTCTCAAGAGCATTTCTAATTATATTTTGTCATTACATTAATTAGATAAGTTGCAGCAATTTGCAATTTAGTGGAATAAAATCCCCTGATTTCCCATTCTTAAGGGTTCAAATGATACATTTCTATCCCAATCAGACTTTTTTTATTGATTCGGTCTGATTTTACAGATTTACTGATCTATGAGTTATGTTTGGGACATGAGATATATCCAGTATGCTATTTCCAACACAATTTACCAGACATTGTGTGGTTTCATAAGTCAGTGTGTAATTAGCATGAACGCTAAGAAAGCGGTAATTCAGATATAAGACAAATTTGATAAATAAAGTTTGTTATAAGGTATTTTCCCCAAAATTGTAAAACTGAAGTTAAAATTTAAACTGCCTATGTTGAAAAGAAAAAGTTTTCAAAGGGATACTCAAATTTGTTCCCAAATTACGATTTAAATACAAACATAAGAATATCAGAAACATGGTATATTGATACTGATTATCAAGGGCCTCAGTAATAAAATTGCAATAAAATAAGTTCAGAACCTAACCATTTCTAGTACTGAAATAATTAGGAATAATTGAGGATTAATCATTTATCAAGGTTCTTCATTAAAACGTTATAAAACGTATGCTTGCAATACAATATAATGTACTTATTTATATGCAAGATGCTATTCCCAATGATATTTACCAGACAAGTGGTCTTGTAACTCAGTATAATCAAAAATAAATAAATAACGTTGTGTCTAGTGGTAAGATCAATAATAAGGCATGTGATAAGGGGATTAGTAGTGATTGAAGGTGTTGTAGCTCTTGAAAGGTTTTATAAATTTATGATATTCAGTATAAAACGAATGGATGTAGTATCTTTTATACGATATATTTTTTTTTCTTTCATCATACCATAGCTTTAAAACAGGCTTATTGCATATTACTATACAGGGTGTCTCAAAAACGACCGCGGCTTTTATTCCCTAAATATTGATCATAATATACTGTAAGTTACAAAGTTGCGTAAAAAAAAGGTGTAAAATGTTATGAAATCGATCAAAATTTTCTGAGAATTAAACTTCAAAAAATACAAAATTTAAATTTTTATACGGACCCCACACAAACAAATTCCCAATGAGTAAAATGTGCCCCATCCTCAAATAAGGTCATGTACAAAATTTCAGCAATTTATCACAAAAATTCTCAAAGATATGAAACTACAAAAATGCTGACTTAAACCACTTTTCGATGCTTGGATATGAGGTCACAAAGAGGAAAAAGCATGTCGGATGTTCGTGTTTTAGGGGTCGTACACAAAGTAACAAAGGAAGTAATGATTGAATAAATAAATAATAATTTTGCTATTTATTGGTTCAAAAGTATTAAAAATTTGTGTAAATAACAATTTAAAGGAAAGATTACATAAAAGAAAGATTGGGAAGATTACTTAAAGGAAAGATTACTAAAAGGAAAGATTACTAAAAGGAAAGATTACATAAGTTATTTTACAAGTTCATAACTGTGTTATTTTTAAATTATATTCTGTAATTCATGATATAAAATTTTAAAGTATTTTTCAGGAAGATAGATTTTAACATTTTTTTTTAAAACTAAAGATATAAAGCATACATAATTTCCTTATGGTGCATTTCTGCGTCGCGTCACCTGCACTGAAGCTGTAAACATTTGCATTTTAATTTGTATTGACCTTTCACCAAATTTTTTTTAACATATATTTGAAAGTTATCATGACTGCAATTTTGTACATGACCTTATAATACGATGGGGCACATTTTACTCATGGGAGTTTTTTTGAGCGGGGTCCGTATAAAAATTTTAATTTTGAATTTTTTTAAAGTTTAATCCCTTGAAAATTTTAATCGAATTCACAATATTTTATGCACCTTTTTTTACGCAACTTTGTAATGTACATTATATGTCTATGATCAATATTTAAGGAATAAAAGCCGCGGTCAAGATTTTGAGACGCCCTGTATATTCCTTTGTATAGAAAATATTTTATCACATAATATTCATTGCGATCAATGCTTGTAATTCAAATTTTTTTATATATTATAAAGTTTATCAATCGGTATACTATTTTCAAAATTCACGCATTGATGAAAAAATCGTTACTAAATATTCTTCTGGCCAGACTATTGAACCTACAGCTATCGAATTTCGTATAATTCAGGTTTTGAATTATAGGGACACTAAAAAAGATCGGTTTAATTTTAACTAGATTTTTAATCAAAATCTATTAAAGAATTTGTTTTTTAATATTATAATACTTATAAGACAACGAACTATTTGCAAAATGCGCTTGCATGATGAAAAAAATCGATGCAAAATGCTCTTGTATCGATACTGTTAGATCTACAGTAATCAGATTTAATAAATAATTAGTTTTGAATAATAAGTAGCCACTAAAAAGGTCGTTTTAATTTTATTTAGGTTTTTGAATAAAAATTTTTAAAAACATTTTTGAAATATCATAAAATTTGTAAGATAGTATACCATTTACAAATATTCCATCCATGATGAAAAATAAGTGTCACTAAATAAATGGCCACTAAATACCATGACCGTTAATAAATTACCACTAAAAACGTCGTTTTAATTTTAATTAGGATTTTGAATCCAAATTTAGGAAAGCACTTATTTTCATGACATTTATGACCTGGCATATTATACGTAAATCGCGTCATGGGAAACGAAAACTCAAAACAAAACATTCTGCTAACCAGCTGTTTTTTGACGTATTGTTAATTTTGAAGGATAAGATTTCCAATAAAAAGGTATTTTAATTTTGATTATATTTTTGAATTAAAATTAATAAAATGTCGATGTTTCTTCTCAATGTCATTGCAGGATATTATTTTAGAAAAATCATTTTTATATCAACTTAAAATTCGAAAATTATCCTCCCCCCCCCCCCAATTTTTATAATTGCTTTCAAAATGCGATTTAATATATTTTACAACAATACGCTTCATTGTTTTAGTTATTTAGTTTATATTCCCACATGTAGGAAAAGTATTAAATATACCTTTTTAAATTGTAAATTCTTGTTATAATAAAAAATAACTGTAAATTTCAAAAATAAAATGAAGAGAGAAAAATAAGGCCTCAATTACTATCATGATACGATGTTGAGAATCAGAGATTCTTGTCAATTTTGTAAATTGAATGAAAAATCATATTAACAAGTTATTTGAATAACATTATTAAGATCATTTACTTATTTATTTCATTTGCATAGAAAACTTTCTTTTCAGTAATTTTCCTTTATATTATAAAGAATTTTTTTTATTACAAAACCTTTGTCACGGGAATTGTCAAAGTTGATTTCCGGAATACGCTAAACAAACATATTAATACTTAACTGTAATATCAAAGCAAAACTTTAGTAACACTTTCAATTAGATAATAATTTCTAAACTTTGTTGGTTAAAAATTTTTTTTAATTATTGCTCTCTATGAAAATCATCATTTAAATCAAATCAAAACCAAAACAGCGATTTTTTTTAAATTATATTTAGAAAATAAAAGCCGCTTTGATAGCTCATTTTATTATATTTATAAAATATAAATACAAGAGTTAGGCCATGTAATAAAGGTTTAAATTGCGCTTTCTAATAAATTGGTGCTTCTATAATTTAGAATCGCTCATTTCAATTGTCATGCATTATGTCATCCCGAAAATATCATTATCCAAAAACAGTATTATCTTATTTACCCTCTTAAAAGAGAATTAATTTAATATCTTAGTTTTAATGTCTTAAAAAGAATGCAATTAAACAAAATACTTCAAAATTTCTTGAAAGCAAATTAAACGTGTACAAATTTTTTCTATAAAAATGAAATTTAAAAAAGAATTTAATGTTAAAAAGAATTTATTTGTTAAATTTTGTATCCATATGATGGTTATTTTGGGATGAACCACAACAATTTGACAATGGACGTATAATGAAAACGAAGCCTAATTTAACAGAAGAGTGAACAAATGCGATGTTCAGAAATCTTTTCGCCCATTATTTTGCTTTGAATTTAAAAAATAAATTTATTTCATATGTAAGAAACTGTAAAAATACCCAATTATTTTATTGTACCCTCATTCTTTAACATCACAAAACAACTTTATAGAGTTTAGAAATTTTGCGTTATGTATTTTTATTTTTAATGAAAATTATTTCTGGTTATTATTCTTTTTCTTTCGCTTACATAAAGCAATTTCAAATAATCAATTCACTTTTTAAGAATACTTTTTTATGTTATTTAATACAATTTTTTTTCCATGAAGGAAAATAAAAAATATATTTTGAGATTTATGTATATCCGTAATTTTTTTTTTTTCGTTTTCTTTTCTTTTTTGGATTTCAGACTAAAAAGCGAGAAATTTAATTTAATTATGGATATTTTTCGCTTAGTTTAATACTAAGAAAGTTATTTGAATGTTACGGAGAGATTTTTGAGTTTTCCTATGTTTCCTTAAACTAAAGATTATGAAACAATTCATTTTAGAGTCAAGTAATGTAATAATACGAAACATTTTAACATTTAAGCATTAGCATTTAAGCTGAGACTCCACTTCAAGATAATTCGAAATTGATTTTAAAGAGGCTCTCAAAATTAGTTTATTTCTTTTGTTAGTTCGATGAAGTTAGAGAAACACTGTTATTTAAACAAATAAATATCGCTAGTAAATTATTCTTCATCATTCTGCTTCTTAATAATTGTCCGCTGTTTGAATTAGAAATAATTTTTTTAAAAATTTTTAGAAAATATTTCATCATTTCTTACATAGAAATATGTCAGAATGCCAGACAATGAAATATTATTCTAATTTCCTATTAAATATTCCAAATCTTTATTTTCATAATGTGTGTGTCTTTCAGACATTTCAAGAAAATAAAATATGGCTTAGTAAAAGTTTTTTAATGGCTAAAAGAGTTTTTAGTAATTCATTTATTCCTTAACGTAGCTTTAGTACGAAGAAGTGTAACCTTACTACCTTACTACTACTTACTACTTTCTCTACCTACTACTTGACTCTACCTTACTACTTTCAAATAACTCTGTATTTAAACACCTTAATCCCCAAGTTACCACATCTGACTGCTGCAAAAACGTTTGATGCTCGGGGCTGAATATTCATGGAATCGGGTATTGAACCTGCAAACCTCTCATAGGGGCGCCTAGGTCAACCATTCTACTATTTCAAATCTCATGTGCAATCAGGGAAATGTTGCGTCATTCCAATATTTAAATATTCGAAAAGTTATAAATAACGTGTAAAATCTTTTGCATTGATATATTCTTAATTCAGTTTCATTTCTTCATTATTATCAGTAGTAACAATTAGCACCAAACAGAATTCGATCTGCTGGAAGGCACACGAAAAAATCTGAATGACCAGACGGCCGCAAGTGGTCATTCAGATTTTTCAGGAGGGAACTGTGGTTTAGTCCTTAGGACCATCATCGGCCACGGTACAGCCCTTCCCTAAGGAAGTACGCCCCGCCATCAATGGGAGGAGACAGAGCCCACCTTTTTATGTACCCGCATGGCTAGCGAGAACCAACCACCATTCCGGAAGTTTCTCATCCTCAATTATGAGGTGCCCCCGTGGGATGTTTATTGCTGTAATAAGCATGTTCACTTAATAATAAATACACAGATAATTTTTTTTGAAACTATCCTCAATTTTCTAATGGCATACCAAGTTTAGCAACCTATTGTAGCAGGTTTGATATATAATTCAGAATTGTTCATCAATTTTCTTTTTTGACACTCGAAAAACTGTAAATATCATTAAGTATGAAACAATTTCTTCTGATCTACTCATTCTTTGATCAGTATTTTTTCTGAAATAATATCATGCTATGGTAAATGTCAGACAGAAATTATCTTGCTGTAACAAACAAACCTAAAAATAAATTTCCTCTTTAATGCCCTTAATCTCAAAATAACTTTAAACAATTTACGCTTTAGTCGAATGTATTTGCATAGAAATGTATTATGCTGTCAGTAGAAAATTCAGTTGTTTAAAAATTAATGAGTCATTAAGCTAATTATATTTTGTTATACTTTATTTAAGTCGTCTTTCAATATATTTTCCTTTATTACTCTTTAATTAAGGATGCTATTTCTCTTTTTATATGCATGTGAAAACATGAATAAAGCGATAAAAAGAATCGAGAGCTAAGATTTATATCAGTTAATTATTAGCTTTTTTAATTTGTTTATTGTTTTAAGTTTGTCATTAAATTAGAGAAAATGGAT
>JAPMOR010008329.1:13598-60262 GCA_026543865.1 Argiope aurantia | reverse complement strand
CCATTTAGGGCTCTAATTTTTTTTAAATAAAAAAATACAAACAAGAATTTATATTATAAATGCATATTTATTTAATGCATGATTTTTTTTGTTAATACATCAATTACTTCAGAAAAATTAGAATTTTTTGCAATTTCTTTTTCGATGCTTAATATAGCAAGTCCATTTAACAGTTCTGAACACCTGCTTGACCGATGATATATCTTAATTAATTTTAATGTGCTGAAAGAGCACTCAGCACTTGGTATAACGAGTAACTGGCAACATAAGGAAAAACTTTAACACAGTTAATGCATTTAGAAATAACTCTATATAATTATTATTTAGTATGTATTGCAATATGTCTTGTGCGATATTTATATCTCTTTCGTTCAAAATCAAATCCCATAGCAAACAAATTTCCCGTATTATATTTTCATCTACATCCTTGTTATAAAACTTTACAAAGTTTTTGGAACATTTCTCTAATTCATGTTTTTCTAAAGTTTTTATATCAGTGATTAATTTGAAATCAGAAAGAATATTAGGTATACTTTTAAATCTATCTTTTATTTGCACAATAACAATATGAATTCAGTTTTTTTTTTAACTTCGTCTTCTGCTAATTCGAAATATAATCTTATTCGAATTCGTTTTGTAGGAAAATGTTCTGAAATGCTCAAATTATGTGTTAGCACTTTTACCTCGTCTAAAAATGTGTTAAATTTTGGATTTCAACTAAACGCTATTATTGTTTAGAACACTATTTTAATTCTTAATCACGGTGGGGTCCCTCTCAGTTGCGGGGCCCCGGTGAATATTATATATAATTTGTATACTTTCAATACGCGTAAACGCTATTATTGTTCAAAACACTATTCTAATTCTTAATCACGGTTGAGCCCTTCTCGTTCATGTGGACCCCGGTGCATAGCACCCTCCCCTCCCAGATGGCCGACCCTGCGTATAGTTTCTTATCTGATAGCTGTGTCCTTGAATGAAGGTCAAGGAATTGAAATTAAATACTTAATAACCATGGAGCCACGGAAACTGATGATAAGATTCCGGTTGTGGGATCAGAGTGTTCAAGATTCGAAACCCGATTCGTCTTCAAATCTGAAGTCGAAGGTCAAACATCTTTCAACTGTTAGGCGAAAAAGGATGATAAGGGGGCTTTGAATTGTAAGTATCTACTCACTCATCAAAATTAGGAGATCCTTCACAAAATAGCATCCGTATTTCTTCAGTAAACGGATTATTAATAAAAATTATATCAATAAATTAAGCCGCGCGTTCTCTTATCTTATGTGACACATCACGTAACCATTTTTTGATTAATCACTTGTGCAGAACCATCCAGTTGGTTAAATAACGTATTATGCTCGGAATAAATTTTAGTTTTATAATAATAAAAAAACATGGGGTCCATTTTTTTATCTGCATTCTTTTTAAGAATTTTTTTCTATCTTTGAATTTCTCCCGAGTTTATAAATTACTCTGCATTCAAGATGAATACTGATGTCATGTTTTCAAATATACTTATTCCATTTTTTTACAATGTGGTTATGGTGCATGTATCAAGCGTTTCAGAAATGTGAAAAGACAGCCCAAAAAAAGTTTTAAAAAATCATATGTATGGAAATGTAAAGGAATAACTAGCAATGCAATATTATACAGGGTGTTTCTAAAACTATGAGAAAAACTTTAAGCGTTGGTCAGGCATGCAAAATAAGTCTTTTTTTCCTATCTCTTTTTTTATTTCCTCGTATATGAAGCAGTTTGAGTTAAACAGATGAAATTCGTACATGGTCTTTACATCATATTTGTAATTTTCTATCAAATTTTGTACTAAATCTGTTCAGAGAAAATCTGCATGACCTGCCGTCTGAATACAAGTGAACACAAAGATGTCAGAATCTAAAGAGTTGAATAAATAGAATTTGATTTGCAGTTTTAGTATTTAAGGTGTAGGTACCTGTCATGTTTTGAACCAAATCTATCAAAGGGCTGACCGTCTGTCGATCGATACTTTCACACTCATGCAAATCAATAATTCAAAAATTTTTAAAAATGAAATTGATATGTGATCTCGTGTATAAAATTGTAGTTCTATGGTAAAATTTGATTTAAATGGCTAGGAGAAAAACCACCTAAAATACAAAATTGTTTTTTGGAACTAGTATATTAACCGCATTTTGGGGATTAATCGCCATAAAAAAAATCTCTTTAGATCGCACAAAACATTAAGCAAAAACTTTAAGCCTTTAGCGACTAACTTGTTCGACCATATTATTGACATTTAGGTAGTGAAACAATTAATACGGAATACGATGAAAAAAAGTCAACATGTTGCATAATACGATATAAAGACGTGAATTTAAGTAAGTTAGACTACAACAAATTAATGGACTGAAAACTTCAAAAAAATGTATTTACTTCGAAATAAAAGCAGAAGTGCAAATCGAGGTCTTATCCAGGGTCCACAGTTATATGCGGTGAAAGGGGGATAACACGTTTACTAGAGAGTATATCCCCCTGGGGGGAGGCTCCTCAGATATAAGGATGAGGAGCTTGTGATGATGACTGGTTCGCCACCCAAGTGGGTACAGAAATGGTGGGGGTCAGCTACCTCCTACCGATGATGGGACGTGCTTTCCACGGGGAGGTTTGTACCATGACTGGTGGACTCTTACCCTTAGGACTCAACTTTAGTTCCCACCAATGCTGTAGCGGTGGTCCAGCCATTCAAATTTAATCCGAATGCCTTTAATTAGGAGGGGAAGTGTTGCCTTGTGTGGGTACTAAAGAGTATGCGAAAATGTTTTGAGAAGACCTGTTCCGCTAGTTTACATTTGATCATAGAGTATCAAATTCAAAGAAAGTATGAATCAATTCTTGTGGCAGAAAGTTTATCTAGTAATCAACTAGAAGCAAAAAAAAAATTAAAAAGTCATTTATAAAGTAACCCGTAAAATTTACCACGAAATTCCAAACAAAATAGTTCCGGATGACACTATTTTAAAGGTATGCTGTTAAAATTTCATTTTAGTTTGTAATAATTTGACTTGAATTTTCATCAAAAATACCAAAATGCAGAAAGAAAAGAAAAATAACAGCATTTTTATTGATTTATCCAAACCAGGCGTCTAAGTTTGCATCCAGATATGTTATTGGATACAAAAGTGATAGGGTGGAAGTTGATTCCCCAATTTTTCGAGTTTAAATAAAAATTATTGAAATGAGATGATAAGTTGAATATAATAAATAAGTTGTATGTAGATATGAAAAAGGCTTATAAAATAAACGGTTTGATCATTGTCTTAGCTTAAAAATATTAGAAATAATTTTTTAATTGGAATTTGAGTATTTTATTTATATATAATAAATATTTTTATAGTAAATATTTTTTACTTTTTTTAATTGGGTGAAATAAATACATTGTATATAGAGGGAAATGATTGATAAACATTGCAAATGATATCTGCAATATTTTTTGAAAAATTTCTCCACTGAAAAAAAAACTATATCAGAGAATTTTTGTATTCAGGATAGATAAGTACTTTTCTATCAAATTAAATTCGTAGATCAAAAAATAATCCTACTCTAAAAGTGTTCTTCGATTTCAAATTTTATCATAATGATAGTATACAGCTTATTTTAAATAGATAATTCGACAAATTAAATGGATCAAATTGCTGCAATATAGGTTTTCCCATGTCAAAGTACAATTCGATTAGATTATATTGTGTTGTTGTATAATTTGTATTCCATTAAATCCATACTGTATATTTTATATAGAGTATTGTTTTCTTTCACTTAATTCATTGACAAAAAAATCACCTGTTACGATTCTCTTTTATATTTGCTATCCCATATTGTATTGTAAAAACGACTTCTTTCTCTATAACTGATCAACCCTTAAGATTTGTTTCTATTTGATTTCTATTACTTTTTAAACACCCTGTATAATATACCTGATCCAATCGTAGCCGTGACTCTTATTAATTACAGATTCTAAGGAAATCTAAGAACGGCATAGGAATATTATAAACAATTATTAACACATTAATATGAAATTAATTGATTTATATTATATACTGTAAAATAATGAGAACAATCCTAAGATTTAAAAAAAAATAGCCACCTCTACCATAAGTGACTTCCCCCCCCCCCTCTCCTTTTCTTTTCTTTTTTTCTTGCGACATATTCCGAAACCACCGAGATTGGAAGTTTTTACGACCACTAATGTTATTTCTCAAGTCTCCACAGCTTCGAACAAGGATTCTTTTTTCTGATCACTTGGTAGATTGTAATTATATTAGTCAGATTTGTGAAGATGTCCGTTTCGTTCGAAAGCGTCTGCATCCCCCTCCTCCTCCTTTTTGCAATGGGCGGATCAGGAAATAAATTTCGTTTTCCCTCTTTTAATCGTTAGAGTTCGAGATAACACAATCTGCGAACTTTCTTTTTCATATACTTTTTTTTTTGCTGTTGCTTAGATATTGTTGTTTTTTAATGTTAGGTTTAAGTTTTGTGTATTTTATAAAATCATGGGGGAGACTAAATATCTAAATTTATAAATTACTGTGTTTAAATAATTAAGCCATTCAAGTATTTCGCTTTTAATCAATAATTTGCATATCATTTTATCTTAATTTGCTTCAAAAAAAGAAAGTTTAACTGTTTTTACACAAGCACAAGGTAAAATTCTTTGTTAGAATCGAAATCTATACGTGGCTGAACACTGCGATTTGATATCTTTTTTTTTTTTATCCCTCTCCAGTTTGTAACCAACCTATTCGCACCTTTGTAAATTGTGCTTATGAAAAAAAGATTTATTAACGACGGTAATATAATCACAACATAATTTTTAATACTAACTTATTTCCTTGTAATTCTTTGCAATTCTGAAAACAGATTCGTCGGACGAATTAAGAGCGCCATCTGTCGGGAATGTTACAACCCTTTTATTTGATTTCTCCCACGAATATCATGCCGAAATTTCATCCTTTTCCAAACAGAAGAGAAACAAATGAATTAAATTAAGAAATAAATAAAATAAAAATTAACACTTCTTAAAATTTTGAATAAGATAACAAAATAAGTTTCTTTTTTATTTCAAACTAATTTTCATTTCATTTAATTATTCATTATACATAGACTTCATCAGACACCATTTTCTCGATGAAGTATATAGTGTCCCGACTACTTTTCGTTTTACTTTTTCAACTGCTACGTCACAGAGTACTCTTCTTCCAAATGAAGTTGCCTACTATTTGATAAATGCTATACAATAAAAATTCAATATATATAGATATAGATAAATAGAGAGATAGATAGAGAGATATAAACATTTTTATATATTTAATTTTATTTTATGTTAATCACCTTTGGCGATCAGCTGGTTCGTCGGAATAAATGCTCGCTAAAAATTTCGATTAAATATTTAATGCAACTTGATCTCTTAATAGCATCTTTAGCAAGAAATTTTTAAGCTTCAAATTTTGACAGCCATGCAAATTGTACTATTAGAAGCCTAGGCTGTTCTATACGTTGTACTATATGTCTTTTTCTCTCCCAGCTCAAATAAAATTACAACCTTAAATTGAATAATATAAAATATAAAATAACATAAAAACTTCTTCACTGCAGCTAAACAAGTTTTTTTCAGTAGAAAGTTATCTAATTCATCATAAAATTCCGTTTCTAGAGTTACTTTCTAGTGGAATTAAATTATATAAATTATAATATTTCATTTTGTTACTATAAATATGCGTACTTCTGAAAAAATTATTAAGTTTAAATTTTATAAATTCTTTTGGCCTAATGATTCATATTCAATGAATTATTCTAGACATTCCAATTTTTAAATTAAAAACAAAACGTTTTTATTTTCTGCGACCAAATCTGATCGAGTTATTAAGTTTTGGAATATCGTTATTTTAGAGTAATCAACAATTTCATGATTTTAAGTTGATCAGCCTTAGAGAAACTCTAGGTGCTGATTGGTATATCTTCTTTGGGGCAATCAATGGAGTAATCTAAAATCGCTCATTTTTATAAGATAGTAATATTCAAATTTTCATAACTCACTCAATTTTAGTCACGATAGAGTGGAACGTTCTTTTTATTTAAAATAGTGTCTCAAGAAAATTTTACTAAATATGACTCACAGGACAGTTGGTTATAAAAAGTTGGTTGGTTATAAAAATATAAAATTCTTTATGTTTCGTGACATTTATTGACTCAAATTGCATAAAATAGTATTCTTTACTTCATTTAGATTATTTTTTCGGCTAGATATATGCATATTTAAAAATTAGAAGTTAGGACCTGATTAAAATAAATGTATATAAATATATCATATTTGTCTTAAATATTGCAGAATTTTTGAATTAATAAAATAGATATTTTGAAAGTTCATGGTAACCTTTTCCTTGCACACATCCTTGTAGCAAATATCATGTCTCATGTTTATTTCATATCTTACAGACACCTGCTGAAAATTGCAGTTTCCTGGGTATAATTTGTAGTAAGAATTTATTTAATCTTTTATTTGAGCTTTTATCAACGTGATGGTAACCCATTAATAAACTAAAGGGTTACCATTAATTTTTCTCATTCACGGATAAAATTTCATTTAAAAGATAATTTTTGTAATTTTAAGATGACGTATAAATATTATGAATTTTATATCTATTAATATTTTAAATTAGTAATATATTATAGCAAATAAATAATGAGTGAATTTAATGTATTGATAGTAATTTTAATTTTAAAAAATTAATAATTTTAAAATAAGTATATCAATAAATAAATAGCATACGAAATTATGGGTGCAAAATTCTATTAAAAGACACCAAAATAAGCAGTGTAATTCACATCTAATGTGTCAATGCTTTTAATAAATAGTAAGACAATCTATTCATTCATTTTCTTGCCGCCTTTCACGAACAACTGGTTCGCCAGAAATATCGATTGCGCTTACTTTCATTTAAACCTTTTATACATGACTTAATATAGATTTTCAAATTTTTTTTCAACATCTAATTGAGACGAACCATGTTATTTTAATAACCTTGCACCTTTTCTATTCATTGTGTGTATGAATCCTTCGAATAGGGTCCCCGTGATAGTTTTTTACTATCAAAAACGTAACTCCCCAGCTTATTTCATTTTTTTATCCGTTGTATGAACTGCACAGATATTAAATAGAATACTTCTTCCTAAACTTTCAACAATGGAAAAAAATCACGTCATTAAACATTTGATTAAACAATGAAAATAATACGAATTTCATTGCAACAGTTAAATCTATTGTTAAAAATTAAGCACAAATTTGAATTCCATTGCAACAATGAAATATATTGTTAAAAATTAAACAAGTATTTTTTTAAATAATTGCCAGATTCGGAAAAATTTGCATGATAATTGAATTGGTATCATTGGAAAACCGATTTTTTCAATTTTAAATGGAGTAAAGTCAATTTTGTGCAATGATATTTTCAGAAATTTTCACTGGAAAATGCCAAAATGTAGCTTAACATTGAATTAATTAAAATTCGAATAAAAATTTCAAAAAAATTGCTTTAATTTGTATTTTTCCTAAGAATATGCGTACCAAATTTGGCAGCTCTAAATTAAACAATCTTTTCTGTACAATGTCAATACATACACAGAGACATAATTCACACATTCTCCTTTATATTAGGAATGTTTAGGTTTTAATTTATTTTATTTAATTATTTATTATAAATATTAGGATTTATTATAATTGTTTGACAGTAAAATCTCAATTGACTTAAAGTGACGACTGTTCTAAGCTCACTGAGGTCATATTTCATTAGCTAAAACAGAACAAAAATAAATATATATATATATATATTATTATTTTCCTTTTTCTATTTTTACTTCTGTTTAATCAAATTGAATCTAAAAAATTTTACATTGTAACATTACATTAATGAAAAATGCAAAGGACTAGAGAGAAAATGTAAATTAAAAGGATTCAAATTAGCCGATTTTCATTTATTTCAAGAATGACTGATGCGGAGTCACAAGAGATGTTTGTGAGTGGCAGATTTGCAAAGAGCAAGAATATATTTCACATTCTGTGCAATACGTGAATTAAAGCACGTTTCCTTTTGGCGGAAGTAGTAAAGTGATTACAAGGTGAACGGAAGTGGAAAATACATTGACTTTCATTTGCATTTCATATCCACTTTTTGTAGATTCACGTTTCACTTTTCAACTTCGCGTGACGTGGTGGACTTTTGTTAAAAGGTTGATGACTCCAAAGTTTTACTTCTTATGAAATACGAATTACATACAAAGAAATACATAAGAAAGTTTGTGCTCTTTAAAAGTTATGTGCTGTGAAAGAGGAGAAGTAAATATTGAGATAGTACTGTAAGCATCAAAACATTTGATCTTGGGATTTTGATAAATATCGATCAGACTTCACTAAATTCAGCGGGTGGCATAGTGGTAAGATCTCGACTTCTGAACCGGAAGGTTTCAATTGAATAGGGTCTCGAGCTTAAGTTCGAGACCCAATTTCACCGAAGAACCGTCGTGTAAGCGGGTGTAGTGCACTTTAAATCCATTGGGTCCAAACATCCTCCTACTGGTGCGATGTAGAAATTTGGAGAGGGGATGTTAGCTCAGATGCCGTCCTCGTCATCTGACCGCGGTTCAAAATTACGGAGTCCGTCTCAAAATAACCCTAGTGTTGCTTTAAAAACGGGACATTAATATAACTAAACCAAACTAGATCAAACCACTAAGTTCAGTAGAAGGAGGTGGAATTATGTCTGTTTCTCCGTCCATATGTATGAGAATACAATAATTCAAAAACGCTGTGAAAAACTGCAAAAGCAAACCATTAGTGGAAAAAATAATTTGAATGCTTTTAGACATTTTTATTGTAAACTAAATGAAATGTCTGGATGTGTTTTTACTATATATTATTTTATGGTATTCTGTAACAGTAATATATCAGAAAGATAAGAGAATACATTCTTCGATTTTTCTCGATTATATTTTTGAAGTCTATTTGTCCAGAATTGTATGATATTCGCTCTCAAAATATTGTTAGTTTATTAGCTTTAATTTAATACAGCCTTTCATAGCACGGAATCAGAAAAAAATCACAGCTGGAGTATTTTAAATAAAATATTTTGATTTGTTGTACATTTTCAAGACAAATTCTATTAGGGATGAACTCAGGGATAAGTTTTATTGTTCAACAGCGAAGAAAATATGTTCTTTTGCTAATGTATAACAGATATAAGAGATATTTATGATATTTCAAAAAAACCTTTTATATTTTTAACTTTTTTTGGAAACTTTCATAGAATGTTAGGTTTCAATTATTTTATACTATCCGCCTTTGGCGACCAGCTGGTTCGTCGGGAATACAAACAGTATTTACTTTCAATGAAATCTCTTATGCTTAGCTTTATGATTCCTTGAAGCAAAGAATTTTAAGCATTAAATTATGATAAATATTAAAACTAACCTTCTTATTTTTTTAATAATCTTATATATTTCCTATTCATCGTGTATAACTTCCATGGCATCAAAGTGCTAATAGAAACGCAGCTATCTCGTTCATATAATTTTCATGACACTGTCGTTTCCCTTTCTTATTCCTTACTAGTCGCCTTTGGTAGCCAGTCGTATCGCCAGGTATACTGATTATATTCAATTTCATTTAAATCATTTCGATAAAACATTGTGTGCATGATTTCATCAAATTGTCAAATATTAAAGCCTTGTTATGTAAATAATTTTACATATGATTTATTCATTGTATACATCCATCTTTTTCATGGATATTAAACTATGGCATCATAACACTGCTAAAAATAGAAATTCGCGGTTCATCTACAATCTGTATCTTCTAACTTCACGGTAATGTAATTGTTTTGTTCATCTTACAAACTTTATAGATATTATATTATCCTTCTTTAGTTTTCGACAATGGAAGAAAATCATGCTACGAAATATTGATGAGACAATGAAAACAATTGGAATGTTAGACAATAAAATATTTTTTAAAAATTGCCAAAATTCAGAAAAAATTTGCCCAACTATTAAATTAACATCGTAAAAAAGATCATTTTAAAATTTTGTAACGGTTCAAAATTTATTTTTGTTCAATAATATTTTCGGAAATTATCGTAGAAAACGCCAAAATTTTGCTTAATTTTTAATTTAAATTTTAATTAATTAAATTAAATTAAATTAAAATTTAATTAATTTAATTTTAATTAAATTAAATTAAATTTTAAATTTAATTAATTTGAATTTTAATTAATTTAATTTTAATTAATTTTAATTTTAATTTTACTTTAATTTTAATTTTACTTTAATTTTAATTTTAATAATTAATTAAAAATAATTAATTAAAAATTGCTCTGAAGTGTATATTCGCATCTCCATTGTATATATGTATCAAATTTGGTAATTTTTGGACAAATGATCTGGTCTACACAACACAAACACAGACACACATAGAGACAGAGATAGAAATAGAGATAGACTGTATTTTGTTAAATTCCTTTTCATCCATCCAAACTGGTAAAGAGCCATATTACTCTATAAATGGGAATGGAGATGATGTAACATAATATTATGTAATTACGTAATTCATATAGTATATGGATTGAATCACAAAAACACATGAGGTAACTTGCTGGTAAGTAAAAGGTAGCAAGTGCAGTAACATTTTATCATGTAAAAGTTGCATCATAGAAGCTGACTTCACTTGACTATGTTCAAAAAGTTCAGAAGATATATCTTCAGTCCTCTTTGCTACTTAATTTTTAACACATTTGCTTGACTTCAGATATCGTTCTGGCGAACATCTAATCAGAATTAATTCTGTATTACAATTAGTTTTTATTTTACTAAACCTACTCTTCAACGATTCAAATTGAAATGAATAGAAATTCTATTGCTGAACTGATCTCTGAATATAGTGAGACGAGGGGGAAAAAATCATATCGAAGAATTCCCGTTTGAATTTACAGATTATAGTGGCATCAAAAGGAAGTCATAAATTAGTAAAAAGAAAACACCTGTTGCGAATACCCTTTTATACAATCAATGTATCTTTTGACACATAACAAAACGTTACTTTGATTTTTTTTTAAACACTGTGGTGGTAACTTCATAAGTCAGAAAACAACTTCCGGGCACGAGTGAGCACTTTTGTTTAGTGGTTATGTTACTCGGCTATGAACCCTAACGTTGTGAGTTCGAACCTCAGCTTGCACATTGGTGACCCTGGTTCTGAACATCCGCATCCTTCGTTCAGCTGTCGTGGCTCCATCTACCGGCAGCAACCACTCACACACGCTCTCCGTCGCCCGCCATAATGCTTGGCGCGATAACAACGTTCGTCGCTCGCCATACTGGAGCAAAAAACTCCACCGACTCACTGGTGGGGGAGTATTATGGTGGTAACTTCATAAGTCAGAAAACAACTTCCGGACACGAGTGTACACTTTTGTCTAGTGGCTATGTTACTCGGCTATGAACCCTAACGTTGGGAGTTCGAACCTTAAACTTGCACAACACGTTAGTTCAGATATTTTCTTATTAGAAACAGAACTATTTCTGTTATAAGGCAATTAAGGGTTTATTCACATATAAATACTTATTAATAGAAAAACCGGTTCCTTTTTTTTCTAAAAGCGTGGGTGCTTTACATCCGCTTTCATCCAACATATTTTATCAATATGCCCAAATCATGAACGAAAACAAATACTTCATTCGGAATCTAGTTCAATCACCTTCCTTGATCTGCTTCAGAAGAATCATATATTTTCTCATCAAACCTCTGGCTTTTAAGAGATAGTGGCTTTTTTCTTCTACCTCAACAATCGATATTTATATTTAGAATCGATATTTTTATTCTTTTTTTGCTTTCTCGCGTATATAAATAATTAGCACAATGAGGATGTCATCTTACTCTCGTATTAATGTAATATACGTTTCCTTATTCCATCCGAATTTTGAGTTGTTTTTGATATTTCCATGCTTTATATAAAATAATAGAATATTTTCTGAGAATGCCAGATACAATTGTTCTTATCGTGAATAGCTTTTGTTCTTTCACCTTCTAATGCAGTTCAACCCAAATGGCTGTTCTATCAAATACATCGAACCATTTTCTAGAACATTAATATGCACTTTGTTTCAAAATTTTTAAAAGTCTTCTTTGAATATGGTAATAAGTAATTTTTTTTCTAAAATTAATTTAATACAACACAAACTGAAACACCAGAAATTAATATAAAACAGCTTAGACAAACTCGGCAACATTTCAAACTCATTAAAAAAATGCAATTATTTTTATGTAAAAAAGAAAGAAAAACCTTTTAATTTTCTTCGTATACGTAGTATAGAGAAAGTATAGTGATCGTCAAGAAATTCGAACTCCTTATTTTAGACCTCCCTGAGTTCGAAAAACACATTTTTGGAAAATATCTGTCATCTGTCTGACTGCGACAAAAATGTCTCAAAAATGCTGTGATCTAGACGGATGTAATTTGGTATAAGTTCTTTACACCAAATTTGTATATTTCTATTGAATTTTGAGTAAACTCTTCTCAGATAAAGTATGTTTGACTGGCTGTTCGAATACAATTTAACATAACTATAAAACGAAGAGAGGTAGATGGATAAATTTCGATATACGGAATCAACATCTATAGACTACTTTCAAATTTTGATCCAAATCCACTATAGACTACTTTCAAATTTTGATCCAAATCCAATAAGAAATTGGCCGTCTGCCAGTCTGTATTTTCAAAAACATGTAAACGTAGTGACTCAAAGACGCCATGACTCAAATATATCAAATATGAGATGGAATTTAGTGACTATAATTACAGTTCTGTGTTAAATTTTTATTTCAATGGTTTTGGAAAAAAGTGTTTAAAACGGAAATTCGATTTTCAGATATTATTCATCACATGCCAGGAATTAATCGCCAAATAACTTGCCAAGGATTGCAAGATAGAATCAGTAAAAATGCTATATTCATGCCAAAGATTAATATGTAATAATGTTAAAAAGGTTAATTCGTAATTGACGTAAATACTTTACATCAATGCCTTGCAAAGCGTTCTCCAGGATAACACCTTTATTCAGAGATTATGTTGGCGCAGCATGATCAAGTATGGTTCTTGCGCCAAAAAACACTAACCAACGAACCAATCAGAGAGTATGAGGGAAAGTTTTGGCGAGAATACTCTCACTAGTTAGAAATATAATGTTACAAACCTGCAATTCGACTGCCCAGCATAGTTTGTTCCATCGTCGGAAAGAAAGTTTTAATGTCATCGGTACTGGACGGCGTCCAGGTGGCGCGTCGAAGGTCCCAGAGCTTGGCGACAAACTTGGCGACCATTTGGCGACTTGGCGACTTTGGCGCCAAAATAGATAATACCCGAAACTTCGAGAATTTTCCCGATCCGTCCAGTAGGAACTGAGATACGCCTCGAACGTTCCTGATTGGTTGAGAGGCTTCTAGCCCCGCCTCCTGAGACCTATAAAAGGGGCTGCGGCTGCCAGAAGGAAGCCAGTATTTTTTTTTTTTTTTCATTTTCTCATTTGATTCCGTCTCTAGCCATGGAAGGAGACGGACGTTCCGATGACTCCAGCAGTTGCAGGAGTATGAGCAGTTTTAGGAGTTCGTATTTTAGTAAGGATCTAAATGCCAGAGATTTTCTTAAGAAAATACAAGATCATTGTATCTTTCTAAAACAGAAATACGATGAGTTTAAAGACCATGAACGGTTCTTAGAAGCAGGCTGTCCTCTAAGTGTACGTGCAACCCCTCAGGAAAAACTGGAAATAAAAAACAGGTACGAAAAATTACTAAAGAAGGCGGAGGAAGAATTAAATCAAGCAAAGCCATGCATTAAAAGAGGATGCAATCTACATGATGGGGACAAAAACCTGTGTGCACGTTTACAATATGTACAAAATAGGGTAGAACAACGTAAATCAATAGCTAAAACTTTTCTAGACACCCTACAACAGATGAAGGAAAATGGACTTGAACATACGACACAATATTTAGACGACTATGCCAAATATCATGAAATATTAACTGATTATTATAACATGGAAGAGGAGATAGGAATGATTAGCCCATGCCCTATCATAAATTGCAGTAAACATACTCTTGGAAAAATCGAACAGCCCCCTCAGACTGTAGCGGAAGAACGCGCACCTGATAACAAAATGGATGTTGAAGAAAAGCCCTTTCAACCGGTTGACAAAAGACACACAGCTAAGAGAAAAAACTCAATGGAAAACTCTGATCTAGCAGTAAGAAATAAATTCCAAATTCTAGAAGAAATTCCACCAACTAAGAAGGAAATTCCCCCCATCCACATGAAGTTAATAGATGGATATAACTTAATCCTACAGCAAATACATCGAGGCCACCCGAACACGGAAAATATCTACAATAATGGATTTATCAAAATTATCCCAGACTCAGCAGAAGCAAGGAAAGAAATTCTAGATCTGCTAACTAAAAAGAACGTCGAACATGTAATCTCTGAAGACCCCATCGACAGACCATTAAAAATCATCATCAAAGGACTGCCATTAGATCAGGACAAGAATGAATTAAAGCAAGAATTAGAAGCCCTAAATTTCAACATCGGAAGGATTTCCCAACTCAAAAATTTTAGAGCAAAGACTTTTTACCCCATTTTCCTGGTGGAAGTAAAGAAAATAGGCAACTACAATAATATCCATAACATCAAGCAACTCTCCTACATAAGAGTAAAAATAGAAACCTACAGAAAACCAGCAAAAGCTACTATGTGTTACAGATGCGCAGGATTTCACCATAGTGCCAGGAACTGCAGATGCAAACCGAGATGTATCAAATGCGATGGAGAACATACTACTGCTGAATGCCCCCAGAAAGAAAAAATCCCGGAGCCCACCTGTATAAACTGCAAGAATACCGGACACCTAGCCTCATGGAAAGGATGCCCTGCCTACCCTACCACAGCCCCAACAGCAGGTAATAGGAAAACATATGCGGATTCCCTCAAATTTAAGAAAAATTATCCTGCAAGAGCCCAAGAAATAGCTCAGAATCCACCCGCTCCAAGACAGAGACCCCAGTACCAGCATCGAACACCTGATGTCACCCCAACTTTAGAAGACCATAGCCCAATAACCAACATCAACGAATTAAAAGAATTAATAGAAGCGTGTAGAGAAATAAGAAATCTGCTGAAAGAATTCCCTGGTCTATTAACTGCAGCAGCGAAATTAAAAGAAGCGAAATCCAAAGAGGAAAGAAAACTCATCCTTCTCAACGCCCTGCTAGAGTAAGCTCCAACTCTACCGCCCACCTGAAAGAAGCAAGCCTCTGATTCGCCGCACAGAAACAATAGTTTATCCACCACCTTGACTGTCCCTTGGATCCAAACCAGCCTGCATCACCCCCTCCTACTCCCATGACGATCTGCTCTCCTATTGGTAGAGACTCTACACCCACTCTCCCTCACCTGCCATGCGGACTTTTCTCCTTAGAGGACTCTTCTCAGTTCTCCTGCGAACTTCACCATGACCACAACAGTTCAGGTCAGATCATTTGTCGCCAGGTTTTATCATTTTTGCAAGGAAGGAGGTAGCCCATCTCGGGCGGGTACTCCTTTAATCGTTGTCATCTCAGAAGGAAGCCAGTAGTCAGTGGACGGAGTGGTCGAAGAAGAGTAAGCGGAATCGACGGAGTCAAGTCAGTAATCCAAGTAGAAGACGGAGTAGTCGGAAGCGACTGAGTCAAGCTAGTGCTGAACTGAGCTGTGCGCTACTGTCTGCAGTAGGTTCAGGTTGTATGCTGCTGTGTATGCTGTTGTATACTACACGTCTCGGGTGAAGATAATCGTCTTCTGTGCTGTATATAGTTGTCGCTTTTGTGCTGTCCTGTGTGTCTTCGTGTAAATAAAGGTCGTTGTATTTATTCTACTCCTGCCTGCTGATTGAGCTTTCTTTACACCATATCACTCCCACTATCCAAACGAATCCCGGCAGAAAATTTCGTAACAATAAGTAATGCAACTAGTACAGAGAATAAGAAATAAAAATGCTGAGTAAAAAAGAATAAATACACTAAGTAAATGGCATACTTCCTGACATTTAGCATCTTTTTTATATAACCATATTTCTTAACTCGAAAGAATTCGTGGTTGCAGGTAATTACTTTTAAATCTGGCTGAAAGAAGATATCAATAAATATAGACAAAAAGAGACTAGTTTGCTTTCCTAAATCATCAAAATAATTTTACATGCAATATTTCGAGTGCACATAAATGTTCCGGGGAAATGCTTGAAAGATTCGGACCTAAATTGTGTCTGAATTTTGCTTTTAAAACGAAAACCATTGGGTTTCAGATTTGAATCTACCTGTTGGCGATAACTTCTTTTATTATATCAATAAGTACTGGTTATATGCTAATCAAGAAAATCAAAGATAATCTTCTTTTATAACACGATTTTCCATACTTTTAAACATTGAGACTTATTTTTTAATTAGACACACACAACAAAAAAGAAAAAAGGAAATAAAATTTTTGAATAAAAAAAATAAATACTATAATTGAATAGATTTTTTTTCCTTGACATTTAACAGTTCAGCTTATACAACATATCAGCCTCAGAGCATAGATTTTTCTTTTCAAAAGTCAACAGCACACGTTCTTAACGAAAGAGATTTAATGGCTAAAAATTAACTTTTGTAAAGAAAAAATCTTAAATATTTATCTTAATAATTAATAAAATCCATGTGATTATGTATAAATGTATATTCTACATTTCTTCCTAAACCATTGGATCGATTTAGATGAAGTTTTACACATTTATTCTTTAGGACAAGATAAAGAATACCATCGATTTTTCAAAGTCTAAAAGATTCTATTCAACTAATTAAAAATAAATGAAATTTTATCATTTTTCTACAGTAATTTCAGAGTAAATTATTTAACTGAGAATATTTTAATACCATCGCCAAATTTAAAATTTTACCTCCCCAGTGATGCCAAATTCATTTCTGTGTAATTTTTTTTCCTTCGATTTTTATTAATTGTTTTAAAATTTGGCTCAGACAATTTGTAAATGCGGTAAGACACTGAACTACTTCACTGCATTTTTTTAATTTAAATTTCTATTTCATATTTTTTGAATTTTTCATTGGTTTAAATTAGTTATTTTATGTGGCCTAAAAGAACTGAGAAAAAGAATTCATATATCTTTTATTTTCAAGCAATTTCAAGCTACCAAAACCCAAGACCAATCAATCAAGTAGTATAGAATATTAAAAGAATTGTATGCAGCATAATGATTTATACAAAATTATATTATACATTATAAGAGAGAAAAATGCATTATAGATGAAAATAAATTCTGAGCAACGTCGGATATATCAACTGGTTATTAAATATAGTTTTACAAAAAAATATTTCTAGCATGGGCTTTGATGAAGATTTTAAGTCCACGTCACATTTTTGAAAATTGCGAAAAGATTTTTTTAAAAAAAATTGAAGCTGTGTCGCGACCAACAATTCGTGAACCAACCTTTCAAGAAAATTTCAAATATTCTCTTACATCCAGTTTTGAGTTTAAGATTTTTTTTCAAACGTTTTTGTTTCGTATCAGTACATCCTAAATTGAATTGATAATTTTATATAATTATAAATGTTTAAATTTGAGCTTAATTTTTCACAATCCTTGTTACAAACGATCATTCGTTTCTTTAAGTTGCTGTGAGTGTCAAATTTCACTTTATTCATACAAATTAGAGTTCCCAAAGCCCCATTCCGTACCCCTTAATTTTTCGTTTTATTTTTGAATATTCCTTAATGTCATAACTCATTCTACACCATCTCACCCCTGAAATCATTCTTTTTCAAAAAGAAGTTTTTGATAATAATAATTAGGATTCAGATTACTTTAAGAATCAAAAGATTCGAATCAAGTTAAAATTATTTTTAGAATTCAGTTTTGATTTTACATTTATTTCTTTTCTATAATTATATTAGCTCAATTCCAAAACAGAGAAAAACAGCAAATAAACAATTTCGTATGAGATAATGATGAAAACTAATAATTATTCGTCGGAATAATCACCCTTCAGATGTAAAAAAAAAACTATCTTTGGGTTTTGTTTTATATAATTAAATTTGTTAATTAATTTCGAATGAAGATAAATATAATTTCTTGTTTGAAGCTACATCAAGTTTGTTGCAATTTTTGTTCTTAAGGACATAGGACAAGAAAGCTCTTACCTTAAGCTCCATGTGTTCGTGAATGTTATTACATATTTTATTTTACATCGCTTTGATGCTTTTCTTTCACTGCTGTAGTTAGGTTTTCTTATGTAACTTCCAACACTTTGCGCGCAAACTTAAAGAAGTGTGTGTGTGTGTGTGTGTGTGTGTGTGTGTGTGTGTGTGTGTGTGTGTGTGCGTGTGTGTGTGTGTGTGTGTGTGTGTGTGTGTGTGTGCGTGTGTGTGTGTGTGAAATTCCATATATACACATGCATGCCTTTAGATAATGAAGGGTTGTTATTGTTTTCAGCTTAAACAGTTTTATGGAAATTCCATGCAGATAGATGATTTCGTATCTATAAGTATCCACAATTTTTGCTTAAAATCGAATGCAAAAATTCTTATTTCTCTAGTTCACTCTATTTTTTTAATTATAGTATTTAGACATATAATGCCCCCATAAAAATCGGCTCAAGAAAGATTAAAATACAGAGATATATCGAAATCTCTAGGCCGATTATAATAGTTTTTCTTTATATATGTCATTCACACACAAAAAAAAATTAAAATTTTGGATTACAATTTTGGAACAATTGTATATTTTGAACCAGTTGGAAACACCACATGTTGGAAATATAGCTCAATACTTTTTGAGAAAATATTATATTCGGCATGATTTTTTAATGTAGTAAAAACCTGTACATTTTTAAATATATCAGGTAAATGTAAAAAGAATGTTTTTTGAAAATGAATACTCATGTTTTATTTATGATTTATTGTCTTATGTATATATTAAAAATATATAAGTGTACATTTATTTATTTTATTGAAAAGAGGTATAAATAAAATCTTTTTCAGTTTAAAATTTATTAATAATTTGTTCAAACTTTTGCTGATAAGATTGTCTAATTTCTGAGCCAAGAAAGGACCTCTATTTCTATAAATTCTGTAAATATTGGAGATTGGCTGTTAAATAGCATTTACTTTCATTTTTTCGTACTTTAAAATATTAAAACAAATGTAAATTATCTTAATTGAGCATACTGCTTATTCTGTACTTCTGTGACTTCAGAGCATATAAAGATATTATAACGAATTTGGAGCAAAACTACGCATTAGATTTTAGTTTATGTTCATAAAAAGATAATTAAAGGAAATTTCATGTGGATTTCTTCAAAATAAAACTTTACTAAAGAGAAAAATTTTAACTAGATTCATAAAGAAAATTTGACAAAAGAAAGAAGAATTTACTAAAACTAAAGACAAGGAAAAAAAATTGAACGAAAATCCTTACTAAGTAAAATAGCATTTAAAGATGAAAAGTAGCCTTAAAATGTAAATATAACAAGCAAGAAAATAAATATTACTTTTTGAAGCCTGAAAGTAAAAGCAAAATTTAAATGGCATTATAAAGAAAAATTTTCAGAAATTACGAATATCGAATAAATATATTCGATACTTCCGCCAAAAATCAGCTTTTTAACTTAGTCACTTACCTTAAGGCATTCTAACAAAAAGGCAGTATCTTAAATTCAAACGGAATCATCTGTCCCAAATGGAATGAAGTGAAAGAAACAGAAATATAAACAGAAGCTTTTATTACATGGTAAAAATTATCAAACTATAATGAAATAGTTACAGCTGTTTATGGAAACCACATATAGATACATTTTTCCTCCTCAATTTATATCTGAAAATATAACCAATTTTGCGTTTAGCTTCATAATACATCTGAAGGGAACGAAGTATACATTTTGGACTATTTTATTTATTTATTTTATTTCATTCTTTAAACCAAATGAGTGTAAAATTGGGTATCAAGACCCCATACAAAATTACATTTATAAAAGTAATTTCGTATCATGATTCAAACTTTCAGATTAAAATCTGGAGTCAAGATCTTCAAATTTGGTGTCAAGACCACATAATATTCAACTTATAAAGCCATTGCATTTTTGAATGATTGTGTTTGCAAAGACAGGCAATTTAATCTTTGATGCATTAATGCAAAATTAAATATATATCTCAAGTTTTGTTGTAAAATTTGGAGACATTGAAGTTCACACATCTATCCAGCTTGTAATATTTTCAAGTTACTCTGTTCATTTATATAAGAATGGGCGAAGTGACACACAATCAAGTAGAAAAATAGAACCAAAGCTTAGTTGTAGGTCCATAATTTTAATAATTAAACCATATACTAACCTATATTCATCTGGTTCGCTGTATGCTGGAAGTGTTCTATTCACAGGAACAGATAGACACTACTTAATTTGTCCAATTTCGTCCAACATTCTGTCTATATCTATAACATTTGTATAAAAATTACATACTAAATTTTATCTTTCTATATCTAATTCTAATTTTCATTTGTTGTATTCATAGATCTAATTCTAAAATTGCATTTTTTTTTTTTTTTCGAACTTAGGAAATCTGAAATGTAGACGTTTAGTCGTCAAAATCTTAATTAACCGCAGGACTGAACTAGGCATTCTAAACAAGTTTCCGCGAGGATGAGTTTTTTTTTCTCTTTCCTAATTTCCAAAAATATTTTTTAATTAATTGTTAAGTTCATCTCTAAATAACTAAAGCAAATTTTGGCAAAATTCAAACAAAAGAAAATTAAGCTTTTTGTTACTTTCAAAAGAATCAATTTCAGTACATCTCATATCAAAAAACGCAAATTAGAATTTAAAAGTTATTTTAGACAGAATAATAAAAAAATATGAAAAAACTTTTAATACACTATAATATTAAATTATAAGATTGGGATTTTAATTTATATAACAACATATTTTTTTAGTTAGAATTATAAAGTAATATAATATAAAACTTACAAAAGATAATTAATTAGGAAAGCTATCGGAATGAGGCTCGAAAATTTAAAAGATTAAATACAAATTATATATTTAAAAATTTAATATGTCATTATTAAAATAAATAAAAAATATTATTATAATTTAAATGCGCGGCTTTTGTAAATTCATTAAAATTTCAAAATTAAATTTCTCTGAAGATACCACTTAAAAACCTTGAGGCTTCGCTATGTTCTGTACATACGGGGGCTGTAAACAGCTTATTTAATAACTAGCCGCCTTTGGCGACCAGCTGGTTTGCCAATCTTAATATTCGTTTAAATTTTAATAATTAAATATTTTACGCAATTCCTACTTTAATAGATTCTTTATCAAAATATTTTAAAACTTCAAATTTTGATAGTCATATAATTTACTCATAATATTATAAAAGCCTTCAGTCATAACGTAATATGTACCTCTCTAACTTTATGTTAGCTCCCGTAGAATTTATGCTTTAAAGTGGAAAGAATTAATCTGCAATTAATATAATAATATTTTTTACTGAAACAAAGCACTTTATTATAATATGATTACTGATAAGAATCACTGAGCGTTTAAACTTTATGGGCACTAAAGAATATCTTTCTTAATTTATGTAATATCTCAAGAATTTATCAACAAAATTTTCTCAGATTCATCATGAACAGATCAATTAATTAACAATGTTTAATTTTAAATGCATCAAACACTAAGAAAATAAACAGAATCGTTTAAAATAATCGGTCGAAAACAGGTTTAAAAAAACTACTTAAAAATGGTGTACTTAAAACTATAAGCATATACAAAAAATATATAACTAACATAAATACAATTTAATTACAAAAGCATGCAACTAACTAAAAATAATTTAAATCAAGAAACATCCGTTGATAATATTGTCAACAATCAGAACACAATGCGCATGCGTGAATTTTCAAAGCCAGTTACGGTAACGCAAATACGTGAATTTCTCTACGCTAGTTGGAGTAACGCTATGCAGATTAGACATTTTTAGTTATTCTGTGTTATTTTAATTCAAAAGTACTTCAGAATGAATCTGAAAGATCGATTAATTAACAATGTTTAATTTTAAATGCATAAAACATTAAGATGATGTATATGATGACACCAACACACACACACATTGAGCTTTATTTATATAGGCCAAGACATGAATTTTAGTACACTTCTTACAGAAGAAATTAAAAATTTTGAATAATTATTGAATTGTAAGTTATCTGTTGAGCAACGAATTAATTGAGTTGAATTTTGTGTGTTTATATATCAAGTATTAACAAAATTTAAGTAGAGTTTTGAATGGGACTTAAAATCTACAAAATGGGAATTTCCGTTTGTATCTTTATATAAAACTCAAAAAAAGTTTTGATTTTATAGTTTTTGTTAAAAATTTACAGACAAATTTATTTTTTCATCAAAACTGAATTTTTTTATCTTGTTTCCTTATGTAAAAATAAATATGATATTAGAATTTTTTTTAATGAAAATTCGTAGCTCTAATCCGAAGCATCACAGTATAATGATGTTTGCGCTCGCTTTATCTGTTTTTAAACCATTTTTAAAAATTTACTTTAAATTGATTTAACGATATTGTGAACACAATAATATCTTTAATCGCATTGCAATACGCGCGTGCATAAAACAGTGATACATATTGTTATTAAATAATTTTTAGTGTCAAAAATGGATTAAAACAACAGAAAAATTTTACGGATATAAAATAAATCACTCATAAAAACAGCATATATGTGATTTTGATAGAAAATAATATACTTCGAAGTTATTGAACAAAAATGTTAAAATTTGATTCATTTTAATTAAAAATCTAATTAAATTTCGGAAGCCGTTTCTTTATAAGTAACATCTACTCAAAAAAGAATTACATACCAAGTTCAGTTTTCTAGATCTGAAGGTCTGCCCTGTAGAGCGTTTTGAAGATATTTGCATCATACATGTCACATGAAGCATCACATAATTTAAATACAGTATTCAACATAAAAACATAATCATATTAGTGGTAAACGAGAAAGTAAAAAAAATTCAATAAATTTTAACTTTAAGATAATTTTCCCATTTTGCTCCCTCATCTAGACTGTCAGAAAAATGAATTCAGTATTTAAAGCACATTTGATGAACTGAAAATTCCCTAAAACGATTTCACAGAATTGTCCATAATTTTCAAAGATATTATTGTAAATGCAGCAATTATTACACGAATTAAAAAATAAAAATATTTTGAAGCAAAGAGGGAAAATAATCTTGTAAACGTTTCAATATAATTTTCTAATTCTAATTTAAGATTATATGACTGAAGTTTAGTGTATAATGATGCTAAAGGCAGCTAAAAATATTCACAATTAAATTATTTTATCTTGCTGTAACAAACAAGTTTTCGACTGTAAATAGTTTCAATAAACAACCTCCCTTTTCCCGAAAAAACTTTTTAATCTTCATAGCATCTTAGGGATATTACAATGAAATAATTCTTTAAGAGTCTTTATAACTTCATAACTCATTTGGCCAAATATAGTGACAAACTGCTGTAAGATATTCAATACTTAAACCTAACCACAAATTTTGAGTCTTTTACCGAAATTTATTTTAATAGGAATGTATCATTAATTAGATTTTCATCAAATATTAGTCATACTAGAGCTTTGTAAAGATGGAAGTTTGTGGTTATTCCACAAGAAAAGCAACTTCTTTAACGGACCACTTTTTTAAAGCTGTGGTGTTTCCTAAAGCTTTTGTTTTAATTTGATCTTTTAGAAGCATGAAAATAATTATACTTTCTATTTGATATTCTGTACCCACAACATATATTTTCAAGGACTTCCTTTAGCTAACTTGAAATCGGAATTTCCCTCGCTACCGGCATTACCTAAAGTTGGAATTTTTTAAAAATCGAAAATATGATGCATATTTAGGTTAATTTTATTTTTTTATTGATTGTGTATGCCAATAAATTTCTGTCGATAGTTAAAAAATCTATTACGTATCAAAAGTTTAAGGGGACAAAAACTTTTTTTACAGAAAAACCCAAGTTTTGACGTAACAGTTTCTCCGACCAATTGAAACTTTGGCTCCACGCTGGTCGCACGAAATTTCGGGGAATCTGAACTTCTAAAATTGTAATCATGACTCATATGGAGTAAAACTGAGATCGCTTTATTTATTTTGTGTTCATAATTTTGTGAATGGGTTGTGGAATTTACGCTCTCCAGCGAAATGTAGATTGAGTGAACTTTTTTAGTCCCCGTAAGTTATATGATATATATTTGTTCGATTTATGCATAAATTTTGACGTATGATGCTACTGTTTATCAGTTTAAAAAATCTTATGGTCGTTTTTAAAAATGTATGTCCAAATTTAATACAAAATATTATTAACCAAATCAAACTTCTCTGTGTATTAGTGTATTTATTCTTTGCTATGATAAAATTTTTAAAATATTATTAAATCTCATGAAATATTTTTAATTTGAATGACCATTGTGACGGCCAAACCAATAAAAAAGAATGAAAAAAGCTAGTTTAATTAATGTAATCGTTTGACATTTGAAAAACTTTCTAATGTTATTAATTATGAAGTTTGTTAAAAGTACTTTCAAAATTGCTATTGCGAAACCAAAATAATTTCAGTCAGCCAAAACTTGCTGAATTTTTTATATTTATCTAAGATTTTACGAATTTTTGATAAATAAACTGTTTCTAGTAAGAAAAGCAGAGTAATAGTTGCTATTATTGTCTTCAGTTCTTTTTTTATGTCATTTTTCATTGAATATGTTGTATTGAAATGCATTAATATAAAGTGAGTACTTATTTATTGACTAAACTTTTGAAATTAATAATATAACTGTATTTGGCAAATCTTATTGATTGTTTCAATGAAGACCTTTACTGATGTAAATTTATTTAAGTAAAGAGTTGTAATATTTACACTTTATTAAAAAGTTTTGTTCTTTTAAAAACCAGGTGTCAACAAACATTGTTTTTTTCCTTCTTCTTGTGTATCTTGTCTTGTGCTTTTCAATACTTAGGTAATTTGGCTGGTGCAAAGTGTAAAAATCATTTAGTTATAAATATCTACTTTATTTTCAAAGGTAATTGGAATCAGTTAAATTGGAAGCATTCATTCATAATCTTTAAATACATTTTATTTAAACTTTTAATATAATTTTGAGAAAGCTTCATTTTATAATGAATATATATTGCCAGTTAGTCTTGGAAAATTAATTATCGTTGTATTTAAATTGTCTGTAATTTCACTGAAAATGAATCCTATAATTTTAATTTTTCTGAAAATAATTGGCGCAAAATAATTTAATTTTTCTGAGACAATATTTCCTATAATTGGTTTATTCTAATATGTATATTTGTTTTGAAGTTTAATTAGAAAAGAGTTTCAAAGATAGTAAAAGCTGTTCTTGTGCTTCAGTTGATAATAATAATAATAAAAGATTCATGTATTTGATTATCATAAAAATGAAATTATTTATTTATTATAAAAGTCTGCTTGTATTAATTTGGAAAATGTAAAATTTTATTTTAAAAATTAGCATTAAATTTATCTTGTTAACCTTATTTTATGTACAACTATAACATTTGAGAATATTTTTTTTAAATGCATTTCTATGTTTTCAGCTGTACTTTTTCCCATTAAAATTTTTTGTGGGATTTAACTTTCGGGGAATTTTTAGGGCTTGGAAAACGAAGGGCAATATATTTAAAAATAATTTTTTAAACTACATTTAACTGTTACCTAAATAATGCTTACCATTAAAATAACTTGATATAAAATTATTATTTGTATATCTCATTGATACAGTGTATTGTAAATTTTGGAATTAATTTGTATGATGTGACAGTTACTTAAGAAATAAAATTAATTTTTAAAAAATGTAGAGAACTTAAAAGACCCAAACAATAAATCAGTTAGCCTGATAATTGTACAGGACTTTTTATATTTTATTTGCTTTTCATTGTAAAACTCTGTTGAAAGCATCATCATCTTTTAAAAAACACAAATTCCAAGTTAAAAGTTTATTATTTTTAAACCGAAAAAAATTCTGCTTCGTTTTCATTTCAAATGTATAATTCATTACACTCTTATTTGTACTTTATTTTAATTTTATCATATTATTTATATTATTTAATTTCTATTATTAATTATATATATATATATACCTATATATATATATAATATTAGTTTGTAATAATTTAATAATTTATACATAAATATTATTTGAACTATATTATTTTTCTTTTTGTGTCATTTTTATAAAATTAAAAGTGCATAGAAATTTAAGTGCTGTTTTAAAATCCTTGTCCTTCAAAACTAACATTTTTTTCCACTTCCTATTGCAATTTCCCCCTTTCCTCTTCCTTCCATTTTTTGTGATTTTAAAAGTTTAAGATAATTTTACTTAAAAATAAATATTAAGTTATTTCAGGCCATTATTATAATGCTGTATGCAAAGTGACCTTCAAAAAATTATATTTATCAAATTTTATAGCCCTAATTATGTAAACAAATACTGAATTTTATTAACTGTCAGATATATTCGATTTATTGACTGATTCGGTCAACATTGTGAATATATCTGACTCGTAACAGTTGTCTCAGTTTGAGCATATCAACTCGGTATTTCTTATAAAATTTTAAGCTTTGCTAATCATGCCACTTGACATTTAGGCACACTATTTTCATTAGATACTTTTCACATTTATTGATTAAATCATTATTTATTCTTTAATGTTTATTTATGTTTATATATATTTATAATCTTTTTGAATCTCTTGATATCTAGCAGGATTAATTTTATTTTTATATTTATTAATTTGAGTTCAGGATCTTTAAAGCATTCTTTTTAATGACCACTATTTGATCAGAGATTTCACATCATGATGGATTTTTGAAATTGTTAAGTTCTAGTATAATGTTCTAGAATTTGGATTATATGACAGTTTCAGTTTTCATTTAATTTCTTTTCCTTAACTGTAATTTGATAATGTTACATTTATTTAAATTGGAAAAATAAGAACTCGTGCATTGTACTGTTCGATTCAGTATTCTGAGACAACCACTTTTCAATGATTCTGTCTCAATAAGGGGAGAGATGCGAAAGGATGAGTACATTTCTGAAATACTTTGTCATTCTTTGACCTTGATTTTTGCCATATTAGATACTTTTTTTTTTCAATTTTTTTCATGTGTATTTGAGTATTCTCTCGTTTCTGGCAGTATTATTTTAATTCAAACCACAAATAATCCAATTTTATTTTATTGTTAAATGTAAACGTCTCCTCTTTTCATCTTTCCTCTCACCCCTATTTTGACAAATTAAACCCATCCTAATGCATGTGCAAAAGCGCAGAGGGTTTCAGAATCCGTTTTCAAACAATATCTATATATCTAATTTCATTATATATTCTATATTAAGGAAATACAGACTTAAAACATTTTTGTTCAGGAAAGCTGATACAATTTAGGCAGACATTAATAAATGTGTAATCAAATTTAATTAAAAATTGATCTAGTGTATGCTTAATTTATGAATATGCATAGAAAAATTACCGCACATAAAGCAATCAAATTATATATGTTTTTCAATATTAAAGTTGTATGGTTTCCTGAAATTGTTTATAATAAAAATTGGGGGAGAGGGTATTTGCTTTAAATTTCCTATTCATAAATTTTATTTATTAGCGTATAAATGGTTTTATTTTATCGCACTGATACATGAGGTACTTTTCACAAGACTCTGAGGGGAGAAATAAAATCTGTTGGATGCACATCACATTATCTAAGTCAAAATTTGTGATAGTATTAAACATATAAAATTCTGGTTATTGAATTTAAGACAAAGAGTAGAAGGAATGGCTACAAGACAATTGTATAGCTGTTTCATTCTATTAAAATCTGTCATTATATGTTTTAAAAAATGTAATTATTTTATTTTATAAAAAAGAAAAGTATAATTCTTCCAGGAAAACTTTTATTTTTTATAAAAAACAGAAATAGAAAATTTCATTGGAAGATGAGAATGCTGATTTTTTTTTTTTTCAGTGGGTATTCATCATGCAAATATAGAATGACTTAATGATTACTTAACATTTTTGTGTATAAACATCTATTTAGTTTAAACAGAATCAGAATTTCATACTTCTTACAAAATAATTAGTCCTGCATTATTTTTACATTGCAAAAATGTAAGGGAAAAAAACTGATTGTAGAATTATTAAATTTTAACTGTAAATATATTCATAATTTGTTACTTTGATGAATTCCTCATTATCTTTTTATGATATATTAGTTTGTGTGCAAATGTTTTAATGCAAAATGTAATTACAACATTACAAATTTTTAACTCTGTGTCAATTTTAACCATTCATCAGAAAACATATTTCTAAGGAGAGTATTTTTTTTTATAAGGAATTCACCTCTTGATAGCTAATGTTTTTTTTTTAATCTTTCATTGGATTCTTTTCCTCCCTTGCTAATGATTCCTCCACCCCTTCCCATTTTCATAAAATATCTGTAAATCTGAAAGGCAATTCATCTGATATTGGAATTAGCCAATGATAGATTTGGATTATATTTGAATATGAGATTATTAATGTAAGTGTGAATTAATCTTAATATAATTTAATTGAGAAATTTGAATTAATTGCTTTCTAAGTTAATTAATTTCAAGAATATTTAAATAATTTTATTCTATTTTATTTAGCCAAAATTCAGTACTTGAAATTAATTCAAATTATTGTTTATTCATTTTGGTATCCAATGATTATAATTTCAATTTCTTAAGATATTCACTAATAATGGTCTTGAAATGATTCTATTAATCTCCCTTTTTCTGTTTTTGTATACGACTTGGAAGTTTGTATCAATCAGATCAAATAGACTAATTAATTGTATTTTCTCTAGGCTGTTTCTTAAATTCTAGAAATTTAAATTTGATTTGTTAAAAAATATAAACTAAATTTTTAATTTCAAATAATGCTGATTTAAATGAGCTATTCAGAAATTTTATGATTAAGTAAAATATCTATTATGATTTCTTTCTGTGCATTTTATACATTTTTGAAATAGTACAGGTTTTTTTTAAAAAAATATTTAGTTTTTAAAGAAATTATGGTAGTTTTTTTTTCCCAGCAATGTATGTGTGAATTTAACTTTGAATAATTTTTGATACCATACTTTCTTTTGATTACATAGTGCCTTTTTGAAGATACAAAAAAAAAAAATAACGTACATAATTATTATTATAAATTGTGGAAACTATATAGGTTGTGATGTATTTCCAATTAATATTTCACTTCTTTTTCAATCATTTTCATATATCCTGTTAAAATAAATCATTATTTTCTGTCGTGATAATTTTTCTTTTAATTTCTGTATTTTCATTCTAGATTATGATTATTATATGATTTTTATAAAAAGCATAAAAGTTGTTGATGAAAAGAATCTGAATGAACTTTCTTAATTCTGGCAGTTTTAATTATTAATGATTTCCGTGCAAAATCTTGTCAAAAAATTCATATTGTAGCATTGCTGATGTTTATAAGGCTTTAAAAAGTTCCTAATATAGATTGTTATAGATATTTTTTAATCAAAACTGAACAGACTTATTGGAATCTTTCTTGAGTATGATCAAAAATGAAAGTATGAGCACTTTTAAAAGTTTTTGTTTTTATTAAATCGAAAGAAAAATTTATTAAATATTTTCAAAGTATGAACCAGTCACTTTCAGTGTCAAGTGCTTTTTTTTTGTAATTATTCAATAAGAATTTTTTATTTCTTATTAATATGAAACGCTTTTATTTAAACATTTTTAAATTAATAACTTTACAACTGAATTCGTTCAAAAAAAGAAAACTTCAGGAAGAAAGAAACGCCAAACATTATGTTAAGTTATGCCTTCAAATTAAAATAATTTTTCAAAAGTTCATTAGAATATTAATGATTTGATTTTTAGTAAGGAAATAGCAATGAATGAACAGTAGATTGTAATTTAAAAAGTATTGTTTTTAAAGTTTTGTATAGAAAGAAGCTATAACAAATCGCAGCATTTAACTTTTTTTTTGTGTTGTCATCACATTTTGCGGGAAATCTCATGCCGTCTGGCGATGCTTTCCGCAGTTGTGACGTCCAATCCGGAAAGAAAAGAAAGTTACCCTACTTCTATGCAAATACATTTCGTTTAGGAAAATTCTGAGCACGTGACATATTTATAATTCGCGCCTTTAGAACGTTCGTGAATTTTATTAAAAAATTTATTGATTTATACCTATTCGCTGTCTGTGTATATAAAAAAATAAAATGTTAAGTTGTGGAATCGTGGATTGAATATATTGAAGGCTGTGATCTTGAAAAATGAAAGTGCGATTAGTTAATAGATTGTTGTTGAATCGTCAGAGACTAGATTCCACAGTATACAGGCAGAGTAAGTATTATCGTCAATATTAATAATGGTAGAGATTGGTTCGATATTTTATTATGTTTCCAAAAGAAAAATTGAACGAATGTTTTATTTATTGTTGATTCTCTAAATTAGGAGACTTGTAAAAATATGTCTTTCATTGATTTCATTATAATATTTGAAATCTTTACCAGGGATTTAGTGGAGCAAAATGCCTCCCCGATATAGCTTTTTTTTTAATAAATAAGATGAAAAATTGTGCAGTTTGTTTTATCCACACCGTCGAAAATATCATGATATTTCCAATTAATAAAAGTAATGAAACACATTTATTTTTTAGCATTTTCCATTGTAACCATGTTTTCGACTATATTGTTAATTGCTTGATCAAAAAGTACGATATAAAGTAATAACAGCGAACTATCCAACATAATATTATATTCATAATTTCAATACCTCATAAAATAAACATAAATTTTAAATGTTAAAAAAATATGTAAATATATTTTTCTTATTGGCCTTAAATGCTAGTTTCAGAAAGGAATCGACTGATGCAGCGTTTTCGTCGGTGTTTGTTAAAAAAATAATGGTGGCAAGATAAAAGCCCATTGAAAAAATTAATGAAATTGGAGTTTGAGTGTTTAAAGAATAATTATTTTTAGAACGTACATAAATTGAGATTATATTTACATATATTATGATGTAAGGAAAAGTTTGTCATGCACTTTGATTTGTGAGCAAGTCACCAACTGTCAGCCATATGATCTGAAAGAAATTTGAAAACATGAAGAAAAAAAATCCTAAAAATAATATTTCGAGATTTAAACTATTCTCGAACTTTGATTTGAATAAGTGCACCTACACGGTTTTAGTAAATAAAATAAAAATCTCAAAATTAAATTTTTATTAAAATACTCGCACAATATTAAGGCCCTTGTTGTGGGCCTTAGTTGCGTATTTAATAATTCTGCCCTAAATACCAGGGCAAGATTATCAAAGGACTGTGCCATGGTGGCTTTTACATAAAACCTGTTCGAAATTGAACGGAATGAGGTTAGGGGCGATTCTCGGGGTTTTCTTTTTCCCAGCAAATTAGAAATTCTTGAAGATTATTGATGAGCTATCCATAGTTTAGAATTGCAAAATTAACACACATTATTAAAATTCTGTGAGTTTCTTTATTTCTTAAATTCATTTTTAAACATATTTTATAAAAATCATGGACGACAATAGGATAAGTGACTGATCATATCTAAACTTTTTCCTATATATTTCTCGATTAATCTTAATCAATTTTCTTTTATCTAAAATAAAACGTTAGGATGTTTTTTCCTTGTTTTTTTATTCAAAATTTTTCCTAATATTTTATTGATTAATTTTAATTTATTGCCTTTTACCTAAATTAAAGAGGCTTTTTCCTTTTGGGGCAGAAGGGAAACTCAGAATTGGCGATCGTGTCGTGTAAAGATGAATTTCGTGCAGAGAAAAGAAAAATAATTAATCTATGGTGTGTATAAATATAAAATTAATACTTTTTTAATGTTGTTAATTGCACTGCTTGCCTGTAAAAAAAATCGGGGATTTTGTATTTGAAAGCTTTAGCAAAAGTCTTTAAAAATTGTGTATCACCTCTAGTTGACATTTATTTATTTCAGCTTAGAAAACACGTTGAATTTGTGCGAAACAGGATTTTCAAGAAGTTATATTATTTCATTGCAAAGGAAATTGCTGTTGAAATATATCGATTGTTATCGGGCATTTATGGTGAATATGCCCCCCATCGATTATAATCTGCAAAGAATGACTTTGGGTATTTAGAAATGATAATTTCAATACACATGAAAAAATGCAAAATTTTGTTTTACAACACAATCAAACCATCAGTGATGAACGATACAAGCAAAAGTTGATCAGTTACAACAAAGCATTGAAGAAAGAACCTCCTGAATATGCCGAAATACATGGCAAAGTTATTTTTCATTTCGAATATTTTTTGCCCACTTGCCACGCCAATGGAAATAATTTTAGAATCATTACTTCATCGCTTTATTCATTAAATGCTATTCCTTTGGATTACTATTTATTTCTTTCCTTACAGAGTGGCTTTTTTGAAGAGAGGTTCAATTCCCATTTAGATGTCAAAAATTGGTGTGATAACTGAGTTGCATCTAAACAACTATCTTTTTTTCTTCGTTTCTTTTGGAATTCGTTTGTTGCCTGAGAGGCATACAAATGTAGTTTTTGTGGGAAAATATTTTGAATAAATCTGTCTTTAATTTTATAACAAACAAGTATTCATTTTTATTTTTAATTAAGTTTCGCAAAGCTGGAAGGCAAAGACAAATTCCTTATCTAAATATATTTTCGAATTCCTTTCAATTCTTAAGCAAGAGCAATGAAATATTGCATATTAAAGCGACCGTAGATAATAATTTTATTGGTATCGCACAATGTAATATTTATTGCAAAATATTTTTTATTGTTATTTGTATTACCACTTTTAAATAAATAAATAATCAAATACTTTCAAAAGAATTAAGGCAGGCGCAACTTCTTTCTAAAGCTAACCATTTGTACACTATGTTGCCAATAAATATTTCTGTTCCTTTTTTACTCATCCTTTCTACTTACTTAACTCGGTTCACTGCTTTACTCTACTTATGGCTTGGACAAAGAAATCTTGACTAAAGTTAAAAATTGGACTGTACCATGAAATTATGAAGAATAAAAAAATGTAAATAAAGAATACAAAATTTAACGACTGCTTTTTCAATCCAAGTTATATATATGAATGGAGAGCGTTTTTGTGTTCTAGGGGCCATGATCAGTGAAGATTTGCACAAATTTTCCAAGTCGTGTCATGAAAACTATTGTAATAAGTAGTCTTTCTATAAGAAATCTTTCTAAAAGTATTGAGCCATATCTATATACACCCAATACATTTTTCTCCCTTGCCACAGTATGATACATAAAAGATATGTAAGTATAATGCGGAAACTTGGAAATATCACCCCTTTTTCCTTTTGTGTATAATAATTTCAGACTAATAATAATAAACCATAAGCGAAGCAGTGCCTTTCAAATTTATTTCCTGAAAAATACTTTCAGCAGTTTGCTTTGGCTATTAAAATCCCATTCGATATCGAAAAGGTTATTTTTAATAAGTGAATGTAAATTAAACTCAACTACTTTTATATTTTAATTAAAGCGGGATATTTCTTAAAATATGTTTTAAAAAATATATCGCCATAGTATGCCGGTTAAAAGTTAAATTCTTTGTTGTAGCGAAACCATAATCTGAGAATTCAGAGTGAATATTTTGTTTCAAATCATTTACGATTCCCTCTGACTTTTTTTTTAGCCTTTTTCTACCCGTATACCATTAAATCGCTTGTACGGCGCCGTATTTCTGTTAGAAATAGACACGCTATCCGCACTGAATCACCAGATATGTTTTCATTGATCTGGAGGTGGAGTAGCCCATACATTTGGCGCCAAATCCTTGGCGACCCATCGGGGGGATATTGTCTCCTGGCTTTTGTAATCTCAACTGAATCATCTCAGTGTGTGATTAAGTATGACCGACCGATGGGGGGAAAAATCTATTAGTTTTGGAGTGATGTTTAAGCGCGAAGTGAGGAGTGAACTACATTTTGTGATCATGTGTTAAATGGGCAGACAGCATTTTCATAATTTGTAGTTGTAAAACGTTCGATTTATCTTAAAATAAAATTTTATAGTAATGAATTTATAAAGAAAAAGTATAAATTACGAATAATGCGATTTTTTCTATTATGGTATTAGTTTTATTTCATATTGAAAAAAGTAACTTTGGATCTTAAATATTCGAATATTCAACATTCGAAATATAAAAAAAAAATGTCCTTTTTTATTATTATTATTTTCTCCCCATCTATGTCGTATCTAGGGCAAAAATATGTTATCTATTTAAGTGATGAAAGTAAGGTTCCTTTTAATATCATTAATAAAACTTTTTAATATGTTTATGAGCCATTATTTAGTTTTTTGCTTTTATACTAAATTCCTCTTGTTTTATTCTTTCTTCAAAAATTTTATTTTAAAAAACGGTAAAAATATCTATTTTATTTTATTTATTTTTAATTCTTCTAATTTTTATATATTTAAATGAATGAATTAAATATGAAAAATATTTTTATAGTTAAACTTTGTTGGTCTTTAGCCCTCCAAATGGCCACTTATTTTGATTTTTTTTTTTTTTTTTTTTTTTTTTTCTAATGTGAGTGAACCATGCTTTGGGTAAAGTAATTAAATCTTTAGAATTCGGATTTTTTTATCACAACATTTTTTTAAAAAAAAATGCTTTAAAAAGTTAGCTACTTTATTGCTAAATATGATTGTTTAAAAAAAATCCGTCTTGATCATTTGGAGAGTTACATTTTAATTTTGAGGCATTATATCTACATATAAATTGGCATTCACTTAATTTTCTTTATATTTACACTTTGAAATTAATAAAAAAAATTAAAAATTATATTTACATCAATTTTTTTAGTTTGTCATTTATTAAAAAAACTTATGATGATTTTAATCAGTATCATATTCTACTTATAGCAATTATTAGGCTGTGAAGTTTCTGACTTGAATTTCTCATCCTCTTCCTTATCTATCTGAATCTCTAAAATGCTGTATTCCTTCCTTACTGACTCACTAACCATCTCTGATGTAGGTGAGTTCTATATCCTCTTTTTTCTGTGTTGCTGAACTTTACCCTTCTGTTGATAAATTTCTTAAGGAAGTGTATTGTAAACTTATTAGAGTAGTGTTGATTAATTTGTTTTCCTTCCTTATTTTTAGATGTTGTAAATTAAAATATTAGCTTTCTGCGGCAGTTTCTAAAAATTATATTATATTAGTTAGAATGAAGTATGAAAGTTCATAAAATTACTTAATTGAAAAAAAAAATTAAAATATGTCATTTATGTATTCATTGGTTTGTGAGAAAAAACATTTTTAAATTTAGGTGAATATTGAGATATGTAAATTATTTTTAACGGCATTTTATAGCCATTTTACCCAATAATTATTTTGGTACTTGAATATTAATAGCATGCTATTGATGAATTTTAGTACTAATCGCATACCATTTTCGAACATTAGTTATAAAAGAGTCTGTTAGCTTATAGTATTTACTCAATAAGGAATTGCAATGAATCCTTGGCATGGAGTTAATATACAAGTTCTTTTATTTTTTACCATTTTCTTTTTAAAAAATGATAATAATATACTGATTATAAAGCATCAATAAGTCTAATCTAGTCATTAATTATCATTCTAAAAATTTCTGATGCCTAAACTTTCCTTTTACTGCTTTCTATGTATTTATGAGCGAAAAAAAAATTCTAGAACATATGTTCTATAAATATACTGCAAAATATTCATATAAACATGCTGTATTTTAGATGAAGTGATCCAATCGCAGTTAATGGATCAAATTACTCAACCCACCATGCCCAGCAATCCTGGACTTCAGTACACAAATAAGCCTTATGTTAGAATAATTGAACAGCCTGCACCTCGAAGTCTTCGTTTTCGTTATGAATGTGAAATTGAAGGAAGGTCTGCTGGAAGCATTGTGGGAATTAATAATACAGCAGAAAACAGGACCTACCCAACAATTCAGGTATGCTTTCCAGTTTTTCTTTTTGGGGGATTGCATTTTCTAGCAATTAAACTTTGTTCTTAATGAGATCTGGGTTCTTATATATATTTTTTAAATTTAAATCTGATAAATATCGTCAATAATTTCATTGCACCTGATAAAGTCTTAAGTAATAATCTATTGGGAAACTCTATACAGTTACACTTTTACTGATATTGATTATTGTGTATTTAATTCTTGTTCATACTTGTAGTAAAATTAATTGAAAATTGACTTTATTTTGTAATATTTTACTTCTAACAGCTTATGTAAAACTTATTATTCTTTTCTCATGAAGTTGAAATAAGATATAATTAGGAGTTTTTATTTTTATAGGTGATGAATCATCAAGGTCCTTACGCTGTAGTAGTGTCTTGTGTTACAAAAGATGGTCCTCCTTATAGACCACATCCACATAATCTTGTTGGAAGAGAAGGATGCAAAAGAGGTGTTTGCACACTGTTAGTAAATAATGCTGATATGACTTGTAGGTATGTTGTATTAAAATATTAACTGAATTGAGTAAGGTTATTTTTCTATTGTCTGGTGATATGAATCTTCTCGGTAACTTGTGTCATGATTTTTAATCATACATATATATATTCATAAATCTATATAAAACAGATATAAAGAATTAATCACATGATAAAAGAAAATTTATTTAAAATGCATACATTTTCTCTACATAAAATGCATAGTGAATTAGCTTAACTGCAAATAGAATAGAGGAAAATAAATTATATTTGAAATATTAAATGTCTTCTTCACCATCCTTTTTTCATTTTGATACTGTTTAAAATAGATTTTTTGGGAGGGAGGCATGTTATTGAACTTTTTTTTTGGTAGACAAAAATTTATACATTTTGTAGTTATATTATATTTGTTTAGGATAACTTTGAAGCCAATGGGATAAAATGTATATTTAATTCAATAAAAAGTGACAAACTTATCAAGTGAAATAAAATATTCATTGAGCTGAAGCAACATATTTGTCATTTGAGGAGATAGAAATTTGAACATGCTAAAATATAAAACTAAAATTTAAATCAATGCAATAGTTTTAAAGACAATATTTAAAGGTAAATTATTGTACTCGAATATTAAAAGATACTTATATTAAGAAATAAAAACAAAAGTATCCAAAGAAAACAGTTTTAATATTGATAAGTGCATGTAAACAATAAATATAATCAAACAGTAAATAAAAGTGTATTGTTTTAAGGAAGAAAGGAATTGTTATTAATTATGTTAAAATTAATAATGAAAAACTGAAAAATTAGATAAAAAATTATTCAGAAATAAATTTTATGTCTTGAAAAGTGTTTTTACATTTTAAGTTTAAAAATAATTTTTATGCAATGGTAAATGCCAAAATTATAGAGTTATAGAGAATATAGAATGATACAGTTATTCCTCCTCAATCTCAGCTTCCTTTAAGGAGTAGATAGCAAATTTTTAATTGCTTAGTTAATCTTTCTAGGTAATAAGAAAAATGTATGCCAAATTTTATTAATTGTCAAATTGTATTGTCATTTCATTTGAATGAATATATCAAGGGGTATGGAACTGTATGAGGTTCTAATAAACAGGCATTCAGTTTTATATATTGATTTGTGGGTATAAGACTAAATTGCACCAATGTGTGATTGAAAAAAATCATTTATGTATTGTTGTATATTTAACTTATTCTAGTGTTTATTTTGTTTGTCATAGTAAAGAAAATCCGTGTATATTCAGATATTAAATACATGCAGTAAATGATATCTAACATCAATACAAAAAGAAGTCTCTTAATGTATATGCCATTCTAATTATGTAATAAACTTGTGTGAATAAAAACTATTGTATCTACAAACATTAAATATTTTGATAGAATTATAAATTTATGCAATGTTCGAAATGAATATTTCAAAGTCAAGAGGTTTGTGGGTATTACTTTTATAGTATTACAATAAAGCTAATTGCAAAATATTTATAGATGTTTTATCTATAATTAGAATGTTGTTTGGTAATTTATATAAATATTCACTCTAGTTTTACAAGCTTGGGTATTCAGTGTGTAAAGAAAAGAGATATAGAAAAGTCTCTTAAAGTGCGTGAAGCTCATAAATTGGACCCTTTTGGAAGTAAGTGTTTAAAAAGTTATTAATTTTATGTCTGATCTCGATAACTTCTCCCATCCTGCGATATTTATTTTTCCTTACTTTCTTACAGCTGGTTTCAGTCATCCTGGTAATATTGATCTGAATGTCTTAAGATTATGCTTTCAAGTTTTTATTAGAGGTCCTGATAATGCATTCTCTTTGCCATTGTCACCTGTAGTTTCAGAACCCATTTATGATAAAAGTAAGATTTGTTTACTTTGTATTTTATATAAACATATACTTTTAAAAAATTCTGTTTTATAGTATTGTATATATATGTTTCTTCCTTTTATGTAGAAGCTATGTCTGATTTAACAATAATGAAGTTGAGTCATTATTCCGCCCCTGTAACAGGAGGGACAGAAGTTATATTGTTGTGTGATCGTGTTGCAAAAGGTACTTAAAATAAACATTTCTCTTCAGTTTTCAATTAGCTAAATATGCTTTAGTTGTTTAGTTTATCCTAACTAAATAATAAAGTTTTTTCCTTAATGATATGTGATAGTTTTTGAGTTGAGTTTTTGAGATAGTTTTTCAGTTTATCTGTATAAATTTGTTGAATTAATAATTTTGTTGCAAGTTCACTATAAATGTATTCTCATATAATCTCATGTCTCAAAATTTTGTCTCTTTAAAATTTCTGAATATTAAAATTAGTTTTAACTTTAAAAAGTGGTATTCTTTTAAATACCACTTTTTTTTTTCCTTTAAAAAGTGGTATTAAAAAAAACAATTCTATAATAGATATAATCATGAAACTTTTTATTAATTGATCAATCATATGCAAAAGGAATGAAATATTGATGTATACAGAAACTTTTTCTGAAAATGAAATTTTTAAATGTTTGTAAAAAAAAAAAAAATTAAATCTAAAATAAAATTGCAGTGCTTTAGAATCAAATTTGTATACAAGATTAGAATAAGTTCTATTGTCAAACTTTATTTTAAGTGTATTCTATTAATTATTAATATTTTTAAAGGTTATTCTGTTCCATTTTCAGAAATTCTTAATAACACTCTTATTGAATAATCATATTTGCAATAAAATCCTTATGAATTTTGTTGAATAAAAAATAATGTGCGAAAATGTATGTTATGTATCTAAGTTATATTTGAGTTTTAAAAGTTTTCGCTCCAGATTAATTTAATTTAGTATTCAATTTATTTTTAGTATTTAATTTAGTATTTCCCGATAATTTTCTCCAAACCGTAAATCATTCTTTATATTTCAACTTTTCACCTTTTTTAAAACTCTTTTGACAATTGAGTATGCTGTCTGTCATGTAGTTATAATTTTTCTCAGTTTTATAAAAATAATATTTCAGTACAGGTATAAAATCATTATTATTGGATAGTGTTTTATTTTTAGTATCATTTTTATCCATTTTCTTTTATTATATGTAAATTAATGCATAATTATAAATATTAAGCTGCTTTAAAAAATAATTCCATATGTCTTTTTGTTTTCATAGTTATTGTTTATTAAGCCAATATTTGTATGAAACAAATTGTGCCTTGAAGAGTTTTTATCATGATTATTGTAGGCAAATGATTATTCAAATAGCCCAAATGACAATTTACTTTAGCAAAATTGACTCTTGGAGAATTCTGTTGTAATTAGTGCATTAAATTTATTAAATGCATTAATATTGTTGATTGTATATATTTGAACAAAAAAAAAATGATAAATATACATGAACTTCAAATATTTGTTTTCAGACTGTTGCTGTTATTGCTTCCTTTGTATTCAAAATTTCCCAAGAAATAAATATTAATTTTGTTGCATTTTTGTTTAAAAGCATTCATTTTCTTAGATTGTAGAACAATTAAGAAATTTAGTTTTCTAATATTTACACACAACAGTATTTGGCTTTGAATTTATTAGGATTTTTTTCCCCACTCATTAGAAGATATACAGATCTGGTTCTATGAAGAACAAGGATCAAGAATTGTATGGGAAAGTCAAGCAGAATTCCAGCCTAGTGATGTTCATAAACAGGTTGCAATATCATTCCGTACACCTCGATATCCAAATGAAAATATTCAGCAACCTGTTCCTGTCTTTGTTGAGCTTCGAAAACCTAGTGAAAATAAGAGGGGTGATCCTCGGCCTTTTCAGTATTTGCCTATGGAAAGAGGTATTATTTTTATTATACTTATGTATATTAAACTAATTTTTTAATTCCCTCTCGTCATAATTGCTAGAGTTATCTGTATAGTTACTAGATAGATTTGCATGCTGTTGGCAGAGCACAAGGAATCTGCTGTATATTTAATTACAAAAACAGACTATAAATATTTGATAACTGGTATTTCAAACTTTTAAAAGCCTCTGTTGGATTTGTTATTACTTTTAAGTCTTTTTTTTAACAATTATTGCTTTTTAAAATTCAGATCATAATTATTATTTAATTTATTTTAGTTCTTTTTTCAGTAGAACTAATCTCATCTATTTTACACTTTTCATTCATTCATATTTATATATTATGGTAAAATAGAAATTTTTTGCTTGGACGTCACTCGATTATCTTTAAGAAAAATATCTTAATTCTCCTGATATTTTCCTATTAAAAAACCTGTTAAACTCCTCAAATCAATGAGCATTTATAAATTTTACTTTATTTATCAACATGATCAAACATTTAATGTTTTGCTGATCAAAAAAAATTTTGTTTTGCTGTTGAATATACAATTGTCTGATGGTTTCTTCTTTGGGGAAGAGTATAGGTGTAGGTCCATATCAGTGCAAAAATTATATTCATGGGCTATTTAAGTAATGATTTGGAAATAGCCTTCTGAGTTAAATAATATTTATTACACTATTCTGATCTTTTTTTTTTTTTTTTTTTTTTAAACAGATCCTGAAGGTCTTGCACGTAAAAAACTAAAAGTTGAAGATAGGATTGATCTTGAAAGATACTTTCAAGGCAATATTCTTTCTGGTGCTTCAAATCCTCAAGGTAATTATATTTATTTTTATTATTTTTTGTTAAAAATACTGTTGTAGTTTCATTTGTATGTTAAGTTTATTTCATTTTTTTATAAAATTATTTTTAGAACATCAAATGGCTATTGGTGTACCAAGGATATCTAGGCAGCAGGCACAACAGAGAGTAAAACCTGAGCCTGCTGTTGGTATGCAATTATTTGTAATTTATTTATTCATTTGTAATAATAGTTTTATCAATGTCAATATATTTATAAATTTTGCTTCTTTTTCATATAATAAAAAGTAAAAAAGACTTTTGTAAGCTTTTCTTTGCCTCCAAAATAACAAATAAAATGCTGTTAATACCCTTCCAAGTAAATTTTTTCCTTTAAAGTGTAAATAAATATTCTGTGGGAAACCAGTTAACATTTATAAAATGTGTATATTCAAAAGAATATATTCATAGAAAAAATACATGTTTTAAAAAATATTTATGTATTAAGTGAGGCCATTTCAAATTAACTTTGTAATGAAAGATTGTATTCTGCCAATATATAAAATGTAGTGCAATTTCAGCAATCTTAAAAATAATTTATTTAAATAGAATTCCTATATTGCAGCAGCTTGTTTTTACATCAGGAATTTTTGTTAAAGATGTGGGGGGAAATTCCCAAAATAATTTTTTTTTTTAAATCTCAAGGAAAGATCAACTAGATTTAATATCAACTGTTTTAAATCATTAGGAATTTAGCAAGATACTTTCTGACTTTTTATGCATTATAACAGGTAGCTGGAGGCTATAATTAATTTTTAAAAAATTCTTTCTGAACAGTCTGGCATATAATGCTAATTTGATTATTTTAATTGAAAACACAAACTGTAATGCAATACTTATATAGGAAGAATGTTTATATAGAGAGAAAAAGACACTTCCATATGTGATCTTGTGACTACAATTATAGTTTCATATCAAATTTTGGTTTTAATCAAGTGGGGGAAAGCATGCAATAATACATATTCAGTAATAGATTCATTAAAAATGTTAATTATACCAAAGATCTATATTTTCAGCCATTGTTTGCCAATGCCATACAGAGCATTTAAAGCCTTACCGAAATTCCACAATTTATGTAGGGGGGGGGGGGAAAGACCTTTATTAGAGAAGTTTCAGGGAGTCCACTTCTGCTGATTTCTGATGTTCAGCATCTATATGCCGTTACTTTTTACTTCATATATGTCACATGCACCAGGCTTTATCATTTACTATAGGAAATGTTTCCGAATTGGCCATGTTTATTAATATAAGCTGAAGACATTCTTAAAATGTTCATTTTAAATTTTTCTATATATATTAAACAGAAAAATCTTTATATGTGAGTATTGTGAAATCATGTTTCTATAAATTTAATCAAATTCTATAAACAAAACATTTTTGTCAAAATTGTCGTGATCATAAAAAAAAAAAATTGCTTCAAATTAAAATTAAACTATTTTGAAGCAAGACAAAATTTTATCAAAATAAAATTATGTTTAGCAATAAATTAAAAATAGAGTTTAATAAGCTATATAACCTTATGCTCTATATTACAGCTGGTGGTGCAACTTGTGTTGAAAGTGCATTTGGTAGAGTATCCACTTCATTCCCTACATCAGAATTTTCAAGAACTTCAAATATGCCTTCAGTTCCTGTTGGTGTCCCATCTACTTCGCCTCATCTCACTCCAGCCCATTCTCCAAATTTAGCAGCATCTCCAGGGGCCCACAGTCAATCGTCTGCCACGTCACCCCCTCACACATCTGCCATCCCTTCACCTGTCATGCAACAAATGATGCAGCATTCCGAAGCATCCCAACAAGCACCCTTAACCCACACAAATGTTGCTCCTGCTACAGTAGAAGAGTCAATTATTGAAGGGTTCGATAGCTTAGATCTAGACAGCGATTTGAATTTAAATCTTACCCAGAACTTATCTGCAAGCTTATTCGACAGTACACCAAGCATTACACTTCCAAGCACTTATCAAGATGCCTCTGAAGATGCAAGTCATCAGTAGTAGAATCAAGAAAAATGAGACTGGAATCATAGGCAGTTGACACATTAAGTGCTATGCATATTTTAGTCACATTTTCATTCAAATAAAAGAAAAAAAAATTGCATTTTTATTCATCTGCCCATTATCTGAACTTATAATTTTGTAAATCAAGAGATATTATCGATATTCAAGTTGGCAATTCAAAGTAAGCTATGAGCAAGTGTATAACCAGAAAATTCTGTAGTAAAAATAAAGTTGGCATATTAATAAATTAGGAATAATGCAAAAGGAATAAAAAAATACTTTACAAAAAATAGGAGGCAAGATAACTTCTTTTTAAAATAATGTATCAATGCTTTGGCCAGGTTCAACTCTGCAAATTTTTTAATTTCTGGCTTTTGCACTGAAAACTCATAGACTGACAAATATACTATGGTTATTTATATAATGACATGACCCGTTTAGCCAAACATCTCATTAAAATAAATTTCCGAAAGAAATTCGAAAAACAATTTAATCAGTTTATGCAAAATGAATTCCTGTCTAAAAAATTATATAATGCTTATATCTATACAATTTAGAGTTGTTAGACTCCATGAGATTAAATAATTTTCATTTTTGACTGTGAAGTTTAATGCATAAAGATATATATTAGTGATATTTAAAACTGAATTCTGTGGGACCATATTGGGATGGTAGTAAGGTCTTTGTTTCAGGCCCATAGGCTCAGAATCTAATTTTAAAGATCTGCCATGTGTGTGAACTTGATGTACTTTCAATCTGACGTTGTGATTTCGACATACTACTTGTTGGTGTAGTATCAAACTTTCGACCAAGGAAGTCCGTCCCAAAATAGCCTACATATATCTTCAAAATGGGAGATTAAACTAACTAAATTATGCTTAAATATATCTATTACTTGGCATGATATTAATACATATCTTTTCCCATATTGTCTGTATGATTTCTCATTGAAAGTAATTAAAACCATAACCTAACTACATTTAAGAAAGTTTAATTATAGATCAGTAACAAATCAAAATTAAATGCAAATTTCCAGTATTGAAGCAAAATGCATTTAAAAAGTATATGTTGCTTCTTAGTGATTTGTGTAGCCCTTAATGTGTTAATGAAGATATGAAGAAAAGAGCTTTTTTTATGTATGTTGAAACCATGGATCACAGCACTTTTGTTTATATAGCTCAAGTTTTTGCTGAAAGATATTTTTTTTAATGTTTTAGATATATTGTACAAAGATAGATGTTATTTTTGTTATGATTGGTTGCTTATTGCATTGATGCACATAATTACTTACAAAATTGTTTTTACCATGTATCTCTTGTGAATGTTTTATTTGAGAGAAAAATTCTTTTTGTTATTGTTTATGTAGATTTTATCTAATTCTGTTATTTTTCTACTCAATGAGGTTAACCATTTCTAAAATTATTCATGAATCATAAGCAGTTACATGAAGAAATAATTTGTCCTTAAAGGTAAGACTGAAATATAGATTATGAGATAGAAAACATTTGTGATTTATTACAATTATTTCTTTAATGGTTTTTTATACAAAAAAGATTTTCATTTGTGGAAATAAGTCATTTGTACAGACATCAAATGCATAATTATAGTAAGTTTTAAATAAGCTAAATAATTATTACGATTAATTTCTCTTTCTTATGTTTTCAATATGCTATTGTTAAAATTCATAATATTCTCATCTTTTATCACCCAGTTTATAAAACATTATTACGCACCTCATATTAAATTTCATTTAGTTCAAACTTTCCAAAATCTTGCATCTATTTGCATTAATTTTAAAACAGTAATGTACTACTAAAAGTGAATTACCAATAGATATTTTTCTACTGTGCAGTTTCATCAAATTTGCAGACTATTATTAAATTGGGTTTTTTAATATAAAATAATAAATGCATTTTTTAAGGAATTGACATCTTTCCTAATAGGCCTAAAAATACAGCATTATTATACTTGTAGTAACATTTCATATACTCAAGAAAATATTCTACTAAAGTTTCGAAAAAGTTTATTTTGAAATCAAATGAAGACTAATTATATTTTTCTAAGTATTTTTGCCCTATGATTTCTTAAAAAGTGAATTTTGTTGCCTTTAATTGTGACTAATGAAATTAAAATCTTTCATGTAAAATTTTTTTGATACAAAAAAAGTCTTATGCTAAAAAAATGCCTTATATGATTATGTTTAATGTAATGCTAATATAAATAAATCATACACTAGATTTTGTGTAGATTTTTAGCATTTAAACATTTTCATCAATGTCCTTGTTTTATAAAGACTTATTAAAATGGAAATGTCAGTGGTTTATGTAAATTTTTATTTCTGTTTGATTTGTTACAATTTTGGAGATAAAGTAATTATATCCAACTATCATAGTGCCCATCCTCTTTGTTTTTAGAATAAGAATTGTTTTGGGTTCTGAGTGCTTTAAACAGATAAGTAACAAATTATTTTCAACATTGTCGGAATTTTATATTTGTGTATTAAAGAAAAAAGTGATTTTAAAAATCAATTTTTGAGAAACAAAATTACTTTAAAAGTAAACTCAAAGCTTTAAAATAAATTAGATTAGAAATAAATAATGGTAATTCCAATTTAATTTTTATTTTAAATATAATTTCTGATAAAAAGTAGTTCCAGAACATTTCAGCATAATATTGCTTAAAACTGTGAGCAAAATATTTCTTATGTGGTTGAACATTGCAATCTAAATTGAATTAAAAACAGTTTGGGTTCATTTATGAATTGTGATAAAGCATAGAATAGCCTTTCCACAACTGTGAAAATTATCGGTCCAAAGTTTTATGAATATCGAAGCATTTATTAAATTGTAATCAAACAACTCAATTATGCTTCCTAAAAATTATTGCTGATTTACTGTAAATTATTTATAGATATTTATATTGTGCATGATGGTAAAATATTTGATGCTAACATTACAAAAAATTATAAATTTATATATAAGAATCGTTACAAATTAGATATGAATATGCTATTTGTTCCATTCTGTCTAAAGCCCCTCTAAGTAATTTCCAATTCCAGGGAAGTTTATTGTTTCCTCCTGAAATTTTACCTCAACCTTCATATTTTTATGTATCATGTTAAAAAAATATATAGATATTAGAACGAAATGTTTTGTGATATGAAGGATAATGCAATGAAAATAATTTTATCACTGAAGGATTTTTGAATTGTTGTTGAATAATTAGAATATTCTATTCATGTGTTGGTTTTTTGAAAAGCATATAAATATTACTAAAGAAATGTA